>OY856187.1:284372389-284416829 GCA_963693315.1 Diogma glabrata | reverse complement strand
AGAAAATGGAAACAAATACAAGTGTGAAAAATGCAACTCTGGCGACCCCTTTTGCGAAAGACCCACGATCAGCACGCCCAACCCCCACAATCACTCTCAGACGCCCACACACTCACACTTCACACATATTAACATTCACCCACACATTCGACGACTACCACGCCCCCATTCAATCACTGGCATGTCTTTTCACACACATTCACACCCCTATATCATTAGGATAAAAGTAATAAATTAAATTTACTCACCCCATGATTAAATCTTCAGCCCTCAAAGCCCTTCGGCCTCAGCCCTCCATCAGTGATCCATCCTCCCACAGGTAAAGTATCAAGCAACTTGTTATCACTGGTGAGTTGAGTTAGGTTATCAAGGTTGATTTGATATCAGCAAAAATAGAATATCACTATTGTATTGAAATCGGTATTAAGTGTTGATTTGATATCCGCCAAAAATAGGATATCACTGTTGTATTGAAATAGATATTAATGTTGATGTGATATCAGCCAAAAATAGGATATCACTGTTGTAATGAAACAGATATTAATGTTGATTTGATATCAGCCAAAAATAGGATATCACGGTTGTAATGAAATAGACATTAATGTTGATTTGATACCCGCCAAAAATAGGATATCACGGTTGTAATGAAATAGACACTAATGTTGATTTGATATCAGCCAAAAATAGGATATCACTGTTGTAATGAAACAGATATTAATGTTGATTTGATATCAGCCAAAAATAGGATATCACTGTTGTAATGAAACAGATATTAATGTTGATTTGATATCAGCCAAAAATAGGATATCACGGTTGCAATGAAATAGGTATTAATGTTGGTTTGATATCCGCCAAAAATAGGATATCACTGTTGTATTGAAATAGATATTAATGTTGATGTGATATCAGCCAAAAATAGGATATCACTGTTGTATTGAAATAGATATTAATGTTGATGTGATATCAGCCAAAAATAGGATATCACGGTTGCAATGAAATAGGTATTAATGTTGGTTTGATATCCGCCAAAAATAGGATATCACTGTTGTATTGAAATAGATATTAATGTTGATGTGATATCAGCCAAAAATAGGATATCACTGTTGTATTGAAATAGATATTAATGTTGATGTGATATCAGCCAAAAATAGAATATCACTGTTGTAATGAAACAGATATTAATGTTGATTTGATATCCGCCAAAAATAGGATATCACTGTTGTATTGAGATAGGTATTAATGCACCGGAGTACAGTATAACTTTTTATATCGATGCTGAGGTGCAGTATGTGGTAACAGCCAAAACTTGACGAAAATGATGTATCTCAACGATGACAGTACACGACAACAATAGTGAACTTTGATGCCAATGTAGATTGTAAACATATAGGATATATGTTAGCACCCGCAAAAATTTGATAGGCGCATTCAGTAGAAATATGTCCAATTAAACAGTGGTACCAGAAAAACTTTGTCGAATAAATTGAACGTTGAAACGAGATTTTGCGAACTCAAGCTGGACGGTTGTATTCTCTAAACCGCCCCACAGTTTTGGCATAATTTTAATAAATCTTATTATCTTTTATTCACTTGATTTTATTTAATTCTTTAATGGTTTCTTTTATTAAGGTTAATTGAACAGGTTAAACTACAGACGGAAATATCCTTAAACAAATCAATAGTTGAGTAACTAATACTTAAATAGTTTACGTTTAATCAAAATTGTTCTAGTTCTGCTATTGTTTTGACATATACTCAGATTTAGTTCAACTACTTAGCATAGGTTTACATTGATTCACGACACTACCAGCAGATTTTAATTACACAGGTAAATTAAACAGTTAATTATATTACAACATAAATTGTTTACTTTAACTAAAGTATTAAAATTTTCATTTATTTTATCATAGCACTACGGTTCAAATAAATTACTAACTACGTTACATACGAATAATTTAATTTACAAAACTACATTCAGGTTTTTTTTAATTACACGAAAATAAAATATGAAATGTCAATCATACTACGATCTAAATCGATTATTTTTAATAAGATATGCTTAACTAGTTTGAATATTATTTACATTTTAACACTAAGATAAAAAAAAAGTCATGCACTTAGACTGCGAACACACTAATTAATTAACAACACGGCGTTTAATTACCGAGCAGTAAAAAAAAATAACTAATCAACATCTGATTTGAAATATCTTCCTTTGGTTTAATAATTGATGGAGAGTTTTCGGTATCACCCTGTTCTTTTAAACATACACGCGATGCCGTGAATTGAATGGAGTCGATATCCAAGGATTAGGTTAATTTTGTTGGTTATGTTCCTTTGTTTTGGTTTAGTGTATTACCTATCGGTAACACATTTACGGATTAAAGATTAAATTAATTCTTCCGAGTAAAGATTAGCTTAAACATATGATCTGAACATCTGATCAAAATTCAATTATTTACTTAGCAAATAACGGCTACTAAATCGAGTTTTATTTGGAGTACCACCACGTACTTCTTAAAAGATTGAATCTCACTCGGATCGATAGATCGCCTTGGACTCACGTCTACGTCATTTGTATCACTAACTTTAACTCGATTTTGCCGTGAAGCAGATTATCTCCATCCACACAAAGAAAATTTGCTATAGAAATCCACGTCACAATAACCAAAAATAAATTAAGCGTTACCTCTCTCCAGCTATCTATAATTAATTTGGATCTTCCAGGCAATTAGATTGTTTAGCACAACAATCGACACTACTAGGCGGGTGGCGTATCTAACCTCTTCATATTACTCGTTAGACATTCTAAATACGTTATTCACGGACATTTGGCAACAACAAAAATGTTCCACTCAGTAATATTTTATCTAAAAGCATACCAGTATTGAGTTGAGGATATACATCCAACTCAGTCAATCCATTGTTCTTCCTCCCGCCATAAAAATGTATTCTTCAGATCAGGAACCGGAAAAATCCACCGCATCAGTTGCAAAAAGAAATAATTCCAACCAAAATCACGATGTGACTGTCAAAAACGTCAGCCAATACACAACAACAATCTATCAAAAAATGATTGAAACAAGGGCGAGCCTAGACTCAAAATTCATTTTTATACCAAAATTAATATCAAAAAAAAATGTAGTAGAAGTTCGATTTTCGAAGTTTCGTTAACTTTATTAACCCCAGCAAGAAATACGAATGCTAATTGGTAATCGGAATTTGGAAAGAAAAAACTTTATAAACCAAAAGAATTATTATCGGAACATTTGAATGCATTATATACGAGACTAAGGTGAATAGGGATTAATGACAACAACCAACTGTTTTTGATATAATTTTACAGCAATGAAGGATTAAAATGAATTAAACGTAAGTTTAATCGATTATAGAATGTTGATGTGTCACAAAACATATAGTGGAATTCAGATCCATAACGGAAAGACAATTGTTTGAAGCCCAATATTACATACATACAAAGATAAATCGAATGTTTAACAAAGCAAAATAGTAATTCTTTGTATGTTGATGATTGAAAAAAAATATACGTACAACTGTTATTAGGTTTGAAAAATTTCGTTGTTTCATTACGGTTGGGGTTTAAAAAATTCAAACTCAAGTAGTATGGCGAGAACATTTGAATGAAAGTATAGTGCGCATCAATTTTAGGGTGTTGTAAGATTAAATTCTGATTAAATTTTAGTGGTTATACGGATGATAATTAAAGAAAATTATTAATTAATTCAAATTAACCAATATTATGTTATATTAATGAATAAATAAATCAGGGTAATTAGTGCAATTTTCTTTCTCCCATACGTTTGTCCGGCTATTGAAGATTTAGTTAGGTTTTGAGAAAAATAAGGAAACTATGGGTTAAGGGAACTATACGAAATATGACTATTGATGATGAATGGATGAGAAACTATTACAAGCGGTACAGATTAATATAAGGAACAACAACTAAGGAAGCTGCGACTATAATACACTATGTTCAGACATTAGTCCAGACTATCCATTACAGAACAAGTGCTTTTTGGAAGACCACTCACGACCAAAAAGAAGTTGAAAAAGGCATAGGCTGGTCGCAAATAGACCTTGTACATCCATATTAGTATGGTGAGGCACCTCGATGTACCACGGATTAGCAATCAATTCGATCGGTATAACAAACCCAGTCTTAGCAGAAACAAAGTAACAAAGTATCTATGATTATACAAAAAAAAACTTTTGGGAGGGGTATCGATAAAATCAGTATTCTACTCTATTGAAAACGATGGACAACTAACATCTTCCAGACCCAATTTCGGGCAGATCTGGGGGATCCCGAGACTCTAAAGTCACAAAAAAAATTTTATTCAATCTGCCATCGATCGAAAAGAAAAACACCATTGGACCGACTCCTTTAATGAAATATCCGACACAATTCCGTTGTTCCGTTATGCAGGCTCGCAACCCACACCTGAACTACCACGAGTCTCATGCGTCTCTGACTACGCTAGCCGGGCTACATTGTTGTACGCCTCCGTCCAAGTGACTCTGAAGGCTGAAAAAAAAACTGTTCACATAGTTTCAAAGTAACTAATTGAACCAAATTCAATACATTCGATCTCGGAATTTTCGCTGGCAAATAGGCAACACAGGAAAAAAAAAATTTTTGAAACCAGACCCGAACACCACAGTTGATACACACTCACTGAACTGTGAATTCAAGACGAAACTACCCTCATATGGTCGTCGATAATCTTGACTTACAATGGCGGTGAAACGCAGGCGAAAGTTACTATCATACTGACAAAAACAAATTATCACCGATGTTAGGCGCGAATGTCCTTGGAATGATAAACACCTCTACGTTTAGAAACCAGGTCTTCCAGTTCGTAAGCAGCGCTACCTACCAACCTTATTACTCTGGTCTCAATAAACTTCTGTGCAAGTTTAGCAGATAATTTCTTACCGGCATCACTCAAAATAAAGTTCCTTCGGAACACCGTATCACCTGGTTTAAACAAAGTTACTCGAGCTCGTAAATTGTATCTTTCAGCACTTTTGACAAATGCTTCGGCAGTTAAATCAAGAATTCGAATTCGAATCTTATTAAGATAATCAGGTCGCAGAATCGTTTCACCTGGATCATGAAGACTATTCAGTCGTCTCAGCAATTCGTATGACGAACCATGAGTCACCATAGGTATTCCAAACATTGCGAAATATGGGGAACATTTAAGAGTTTGGTGAAGAGAACAACGTAGAGCACAAGCGATCTCGCTCAAGTGCAGATCCCATTTAGAATGCTCCTCCTTTAAATAGGCTCGAATACCAGATAAAACACTTCTATTTACCCGTTCAGAAGCATTAGCTTGTGGTGAATATAACGCTAGTAATGTATGATTCACTCCGTGCTTCGCCAGGAAATCTTCGAACAACTTAGATTTGAATTGGGTCCCATTATCGGACACTACTACCTCTGGACAACCAAATACGTGAAAGACATTGGTAGCCAATAGTTGACAAATTGGTTCAGCGGTTAGTTTCCGTAAAGGAAACAAAAATGGATATTTAGTAACATGATCTAATACTACAAGAATAGCGATATTCCCGGCCTTTCCCGGAGGATAAGGGCCAAGAATATCGATATATAATCGCTGACCAATTCGTTCTGTTTTCATCTGAGACACCATGGGAGCACGAAGTGGAACATTAGTCGCTTTGACTTCTTTGCATGTCTTACAATTTCCTATGTACGATTTAACCTGGGTATACATACGAGGCCAATAGTAAAATTTACGAATATTATACAGGGTTTTTGCTAGACCTCCATGAGATGAGGTAGGAGGATTGTGGGCCCTTGCAATACACTCGTCAGTGTATTCCTCAGGTAACCACAATTTCCAAACCTCACCCTCTGAAGGAATATCAAGATCTAGGCAAGCCAATCGTTTATAAACCCGACCAGAAATTACCTTCAGATCAGGCAATGTACCGTCTGCTTCGGTAACCAGATTTACCAACTCCAAATATCGAGAAGTGTTGAAGAAAGGAGAATTAAGATCTAATTCAGGCACTGGACATAATTCAGAAATGACGTCAACAGAGTCACGTCTTGATAGAGTGTCTGGAACTATGTTTAAATTTCCTTTTCGGTACTCAATATCAAAGACATAACCCTGCAATTTCAAGCTCCAACGAGCCAATCGACCAGAAAGGTCTTTTTGTTGCATTAACCATTTTAATGAAGCATGGTCAGTTATGATCTTAAAGGCCTGACCCTCGACATACGCTCTAAATTTCTTTACTCCCAGTACGGCGGCTAGACACTCTTTCTCACTAGTGGAGTAATTGCGCTGCGCAGAATTTAGTTTTTTGGACATGTACGCTATGGGGTGTTCCATACCGTCCATGTCACACTGAAGTAGTACACAACCTATACCGTCGTTGCTAGCGTCGCACTGGAGAGTAAAGGGTTTAGTATAGTCGGGGTTTATGAGGACTGGTGCTGATATGAGAGCATTTTTGAGATTTGTAAATGCTATTTCAGCTTCTGGTGTCCATACGAATTTATTAGAATTTTTCTTCAACAAATCTGATATTGGAGAGGACATAGCAGAGAAATCAGATATAAAACGGCGATAATAACCCGCCATACCCAGGAATCGTCGAATCTGTTTGGACGTACGCGGTGTAGGAAATTCAGAAATAGCTTGCGTTTTATCAGGATCAATTTTTAGCTTACCACCTCCCACTACATATCCCAAATATTTCACATCCGGCAAGAGAAACTTACTTTTTTCCACGTTTATCGTCAAGTTCGCACGTCTAAGACACTGGGAGATATCTTCTAACAGTTTCAGATGGGCCTCGAAGGTATCTGTAACTATTAGAAGATCATCCAAGTATACGAAGACGCACGACTTGAGATGTGGAGGAATTACTTGGTCCATCAATTTGGTCATGGTTTGCGGCGCATTGCACAGTCCGAAAGGCATTCTTACGAACTGATACAATGGCCGCCCTGGGACCGTAAAAGCAGTTTTCTCTCGGGAGTGTTTTTCTAACGGTATCTGCCAGAAAGCGTCTTTCAGATCCAAACTGGAAATGAAATTACTTTGTGGCAGACGACTCAAGATTCCATCTATCTGTGGAAGGGGGTAAGCATCCTTCTTAGTAACTGTATTGACCTTTCTACTATCCAAACAAAGACGATTCTTCCCAGGTTTGCGAATCAAGACCACCGGACTTGACCATGGGCTGTTTGAAACCTCTATAATACCCAGAGACAACATCCTATCCAGTTCTTCTCCCATCAATTTCTCAATGGCGGGCGATATTGGATAGTGTCGTTGCTTGATGGGAGCTGCAGTCCCCACATCAATAACGTGTTCCAACAAATGTGTTCGACCCAGACCCATTTTTGAAAATGATGGTAGAAGCTGAATAGTGTTTCGTAGACGTGCTTGATTGTCCATAGACAATTCTGAAATTCCTGACTCCGTAGTCGAAAATGTAGGTAAGTTAAATATCGGGTTAAACAAACCGAAAGCGTTAAAGAAATCTATACCTAGATATAGATCTTGAGTCAAAGACGGGATAATGAAGACGTCCAGGGTTCTGACTTGGTTCATAAATGAAATCTTTGTTTTTACAAACCCCAAGATCTTCTGTCTTTGGCCATCGGCAGTACGAACTACGGCAGACGAATAAGTCAGAAGGTCTGGAGTCTGTACGATTTCTTTAGCAAAATCACCACCAATTACGGTCAGGGACGCTCCACTATCCAACAGTCCAGTATGTTGTTTACCCAATATTGACACTGTGGCATAAGATCTCACATCGTTGGCCAATTTCACAATAGAGGAAATGGTTTTAGTTTTAAACAAATGACGTTGTTGCCAATAAATACGAGAACGGAGCGCAGAGCGCGATGGAAGTTTCAAAGATGATAATGAATCGACAAATATGTTTGAGCGCACCTTCAGGTATTCGTTCAATCGTTGTTGGAACGATTTGATTTTGGTCCATAATGGAGGTGGTTCAGTATGATCGGGTGTTCGTTTCAATAATTTCATATCAGTATCATGAGTGGATACCAGTGTATCAGAAGCAGTATTCAACGGGTGTTCTATAAAAGTGGATGTTGACGCTCGGCTCAACAGTGTATCGTGTACCAGTAAGTTATTGGGATTGGTAGATGAAATATCTGAAGAATCAGGAGAAAAATTAATTTTGGTCTCAGATGCATCTAAGACAGGTCTTGGGAGCGAGAAAAGGTGTTGGGATTCTGGCCCCCCCTTCGGTTTCCCTGACAATTTTCACAATTAGGACATAACACATCGTCTTTTCCACATCCCCAACAAAACAATCGCTGAGATTCACGACAATCGTGCCACCGATGACCAGGTCGTTTACAGTTCCAACAAATAGTTGAACTGGTTATTCGTTTCATATTAGGGGCGGGCTGTATTGCCGCGAGTTCGTTAGAAGTAATTGGTAACGATTCGGTTGGCAATTCGCTAATTTGAATTTGCGAGAATTCACGATCCAAGTCCACTTCTGACACCGGTCTAGATGGTCTAATATTATAATCTCGTGGCCTGGTTATTGATTCGGCCCATAATCTTTCACGATCACGGCAGAGCTGGCGCAGATGTTCCAGTCCATAAATGGTGACATAAAGTAGCTCCCTTCTAATTTCCAATCGTAAGTTGTTGCGAATCAAGGAGAACAACTCCACATCCGGCATCGGTACTCGTAGTTTATCGCCTAGTCGATAAATTGATTGTAAGAATTCATCAAACAATTCTGTGGGCCGCTGTTTCCTGGCCCTCATCCGCTCCTTTACCTCTTCGTCCGTCTGCCTGTCCTGAAATTCTATCCGAAGAGCATGACATAAGTCGGTCCAAATAAGCTGTCGGTTCTGGCGAAAATATCTCCAGAACCAATCAGCGGCTCGATCTGTGAATAACAAGTATAGACAACGGGTGACAATAGTAAAATCGCTATTTAAACACATCTCTGTCAGCCGCTCTATTCTGAAGATGAACGCTTCAACATCCAGACCATCGGGTCTGCCTGAGAACGTAACGTTCCAATTTCTAACTGTGGTAGAGTGCTGATCGAGATGTGTTCGTGATCTAGCCGGAGCAAGAGCAGGAGGAGGTTCAGCAAACATTGGTGGTACCGGTACGTTATTCCGTACATACGCATTTACTGGTGTATAATTTCCGGAATGAACCGATTGATGTCTCGGGGTGGTGGGCGATACTACATTATGTGCTAGGGGTAACAACACTTCAGGTGCCGGAGCACGTGATTGCATCATTGAGTGATTAATCCTTGAAATTTCCTGATCGATGTGAGCATTTACAGCTTCCTGAAAACCATGATCTTCCGCTGCCGCGGCACCATGTATGGGAGATCGTTGAGCTATATTCACTCGCACTTCATCGGCGAGTCGGGATGGTGGAAGACGGTTTGCCAAGGGAGTGGACGAGGGTTGATTTCCGGTACTGGAACGACGTTGCCAACCTGCGGTAACAGATCGAGTCACAGGTCGCGGTGGAGGTGGCACTATTGTATAATTATTTTTATCCATCCCTCGAGGCAACCTTTGTAATTCTGCACGCTCACAAGCGGCTCGACAAATTGGGCAGGTGCGATTCTGCAACAACCAGTCGTTGAGGCAGATGTCATGAAAGAGATGGTTACACCGAGTGAGAAGTTTTACGTCGGCCGGCACTATTTCGTGTTGACAAACAGCACAAGAGCTGGACCTATCCAGCACGTCAATCTTATCAGCGGCAGACATTATGAATCTCAAACCGCCGTACAGGACCAGATCAATAAATACACGTATATGGAGAGCGAAACGAAAATTATTACCCTATCGACGTGGACGTTGAATCCAAATAACAATTTAATTACCAACAGAAAAGATTATTTTATTCCAATATTTGATTACTTTGAATATTTTAAAGCAGAATTTAAAAAAAATTATATGGAAATTTAGCGTTTCAAACCTCAAACAGCTGCGCAATATTTTCTTCAATTCGACAATTATATTAAATCAGATTGATTATTATCTTGATATTATTTCACTACGATTTACAATTGTTTTCCAAGATGCCGAAATATGAACAGAACAAAAAAATAAACGGTGAGATTGGAGAGAAAGTAAGTATACTACAAATATGGCAGAAGATGGCAAGTATGAAAATTTGCCAGACCCAATTCCGGGCTCGAATCTAAGTGAAGAGAAAAAAGGCAAACTAAGAAAAATAGAATGCTTCGTCTGACTTTCTCACTTACGGCAAAGCGAACAAAACAATGGACCTTGGAGATTAAATCGGTATTCTAAGGCTATGGAGACACAAAGTAGATTGATAAATACAAATTTCGGACTCAATTGGGGCTGGGCAAATCCGACGATCCCAGGACAAACGATGTCAGCTAACGGAAGTTTACTGGTTTTAACGAATAGCAGTTTAATCTGGTGATCAAACAAACACGAAAATGAAGTGCGAGAAAAAAAACAAGTAAGCTATACTATTATTGATGATGTAAGTGGGGAACAAAAATTATGAAACAAAATGCGAGAAAATTAATATACTATACTATTGTAGGCGGTGGATTAGACAAAAATTTCCGATTCGATGTCGTGCGATTCTGGAGTTCCCGGAACTCGAAAATCAATCAAAAAGTGCGGCAAGCCTACCGGTTCGACAAGGAGAATTATATAAATTTTCAAAATTAAACTATCAAATTATGTGAATTTTCAAAATTAAAATATTAAATCAATCATGCAAAAGACTTACAACTATCATGCAATTAATTACTAACAAAAAAAATTTTACGGTGATTGTTGTCATCAATCCAGAGTGTTGGAAAATTGTAATCCTTTCGTCGATAATTTAATTGTCTTGATCCTTGGTATTTCAAGACTTCTTGACCTTTGTTAGTTGTTTTTTTTTTTTTTCTTTATAATTAAATTCTTGAATGTTATAATTTGTTTAATTTGGTTCTTGATTTCCTTTTTGTTTTTAATTTGCTATAGGCCGACTCCTAAAATTGTTAGAGAAGACAAACAATTAGATAACTGAAAATATCAGCAGTTTTGAGTAAAATTTTTCTTTAGTTTATATTTATTTATTTATTTATTTTATCTATAAATTATTTATGTGTTTCTTATATTTATTCTTTATTCTTTTATTTATTTATTATTAATAATTGTATTGACGGACGAAGGACGGACAAACCAATCATGAGGGAGTTCACCACACCTGGGTTGGAAATGGTGATCGCCGGTCTTTCATTATTTATTTTTTTTTTTTTTTTGTTATTGCTGTTTTTACGGTTTTTTGTTTGGGACCAAAGAAAAGTTAAATTATGCTACGTTAAAGGATGGGAAATCAGAAAGGAACAGGGGAGAAGAGGGGATGTAAAAGGATGGGAAAAGGTAGGGTGGGAAAGGAATTAGATGGGGTATGTGCTGATGGGATTTCACCCAGCTGACAAGTGTTGACGGGATGGCCAGAAGATAAATCCTCTGGACCACCATTCGATCATCAACACCCGCCAACTGCGATCCACACCACCAACACATACGGGCGAGGTGCTATGACCTGAGTGGATTCAGTCAACCACGGCATAAAAGCTGAGCGGACATCTTCCCTCAGTAGCTGATCGGGCTACTTTGGAAAATGTCCCTCAGTATTATCCATGGGGAACCGAAACACTCAGGCCATAGGAAACCAATATTGTCGGGAGGGGACTCTAACAATTAGACAATATCAGTCCGGACTGGACTCTGAGGATACCACGAACCCGAAGCCTGACCAGGTGACCAGACTCGGACGAGAATTGGCGTATACACCAATACACGTCAGTCTAGGTCTGGCACCTGAATCACCTTCGGCCCTCGTGACATCGCCAGAAACCCAGCCCGTAACTAGGGTCCGTGGGGTTGTAATGCCCATTGGGAATACTTCCTAAGAAATATTCCCACCCTTGCGTTATCAAAAAAAACAAAAGGGAGAAACATTGCTGGAGGCGTAGGGACGCAACTCCCCATCAAAGAAGAGTCTGAGGGATCTCAGACTTCCTTTGCTCCTGCGCGTATGAAGCAGGGAACTGCTTCTACGCCGCCAGAGTCTTTAACTATTATATGGTGGATAATGAAATTGAATTTGAAGAAGAAAAATTTTTAAAAAAAATTTTTCAAGTTTTTTGAAAATATGGAGGGACTCCTCCAGAGTCCTACATTGCTGTAGGGACCCTTAGAGAAGCCCCACGTTGGGCGCCAATTTGTAATGAAGAGCTTATTCGTTGTCGAACAACGAAGAGGCGTCGCAGGGGGCGTACCTGGCGAGATTGATTTTCTTGCCCCAAGCTAGCTGCAGTCCATGGGGACGATAAAGAAACCCTGCTACTTCAGCACAAATACAGAAATGTACGCTATTAACGAAAATATATCAGAAAATGGAAACAAATACAAGTGTGAAAAATGCAACTCTGGCGACCCCTTTTGCGAAAGACCCACGATCAGCACGCCCAACCCCCACAATCACTCTCAGACGCCCACACACTCACACTTCACACATATTAACATTCACCCACACATTCGACGACTACCACGCCCCCATTCAATCACTGGCATGTCTTTTCACACACATTCACACCCCTATATCATTAGGATAAAAGTAATAAATTAAATTTACTCACCCCATGATTAAATCTTCAGCCCTCAAAGCCCTTCGGCCTCAGCCCTCCATCAGTGATCCATCCTCCCACAGGTAAAGTATCAAGCAACTTGTTATCACTGGTGAGTTGAGTTAGGTTATCAAGGTTGATTTGATATCAGCAAAAATAGAATATCACTATTGTATTGAAATCGGTATTAAGTGTTGATTTGATATCCGCCAAAAATAGGATATCACTGTTGTATTGAAATAGATATTAATGTTGATGTGATATCAGCCAAAAATAGAATATCACTGTTGTAATGAAACAGATATTAATGTTGATTTGATATCCGCCAAAAATAGGATATCACTGTTGTATTGAGATAGGTATTAATGCACCGGAGTACAGTATAACTTTTTATATCGATGCTGAGGTGCAGTATGTGGTAACAGCCAAAACTTGACGAAAATGATGTATCTCAACGATGACAGTACACGACAACAATAGTGAACTTTGATGCCAATGTAGATTGTAAACATATAGGATATATGTTAGCACCCGCAAAAATTTGATAGGCGCATTCAGTAGAAATATGTCCAATTAAACAGTGGTACCAGAAAAACTTTGTCGAATAAATTGAACGTTGAAACGAGATTTTGCGAACTCAAGCTGGACGGTTGTATTCTCTAAACCGCCCCACAGTTTTGGCATAATTTTAATAAATCTTATTATCTTTTATTCACTTGATTTTATTTAATTCTTTAATGGTTTCTTTTATTAAGGTTAATTGAACAGGTTAAACTACAGACGGAAATATCCTTAAACAAATCAATAGTTGAGTAACTAATACTTAAATAGTTTACGTTTAATCAAAATTGTTCTAGTTCTGCTATTGTTTTGACATATACTCAGATTTAGTTCAACTACTTAGCATAGGTTTACATTGATTCACGACACTACCAGCAGATTTTAATTACACAGGTAAATTAAACAGTTAATTATATTACAACATAAATTGTTTACTTTAACTAAAGTATTAAAATTTTCATTTATTTTATCATAGCACTACGGTTCAAATAAATTACTAACTACGTTACATACGAATAATTTAATTTACAAAACTACATTCAGGTTTTTTTTAATTACACGAAAATAAAATATGAAATGTCAATCATACTACGATCTAAATCGATTATTTTTAATAAGATATGCTTAACTAGTTTGAATATTATTTACATTTTAACACTAAGATAAAAAAAAAGTCATGCACTTAGACTGCGAACACACTAATTAATTAACAACACGGCGTTTAATTACCGAGCAGTAAAAAAAAATAACTAATCAACATCTGATTTGAAATATCTTCCTTTGGTTTAATAATTGATGGAGAGTTTTCGGTATCACCCTGTTCTTTTAAACATACACGCGATGCCGTGAATTGAATGGAGTCGATATCCAAGGATTAGGTTAATTTTGTTGGTTATGTTCCTTTGTTTTGGTTTAGTGTATTACCTATCGGTAACACATTTACGGATTAAAGATTAAATTAATTCTTCCGAGTAAAGATTAGCTTAAACATATGATCTGAACATCTGATCAAAATTCAATTATTTACTTAGCAAATAACGGCTACTAAATCGAGTTTTATTTGGAGTACCACCACGTACTTCTTAAAAGATTGAATCTCACTCGGATCGATAGATCGCCTTGGACTCACGTCTACGTCATTTGTATCACTAACTTTAACTCGATTTTGCCGTGAAGCAGATTATCTCCATCCACACAAAGAAAATTTGCTATAGAAATCCACGTCACAATAACCAAAAATAAATTAAGCGTTACCTCTCTCCAGCTATCTATAATTAATTTGGATCTTCCAGGCAATTAGATTGTTTAGCACAACAATCGACACTACTAGGCGGGTGGCGTATCTAACCTCTTCATATTACTCGTTAGACATTCTAAATACGTTATTCACGGACATTTGGCAACAACAAAAATGTTCCACTCAGTAATATTTTATCTAAAAGCATACCAGTATTGAGTTGAGGATATACATCCAACTCAGTCAATCCATTGTTCTTCCTCCCGCCATAAAAATGTATTCTTCAGATCAGGAACCGGAAAAATCCACCGCATCAGTTGCAAAAAGAAATAATTCCAACCAAAATCACGATGTGACTGTCAAAAACGTCAGCCAATACACAACAACAATCTATCAAAAAATGATTGAAACAAGGGCGAGCCTAGACTCAAAATTCATTTTTATACCAAAATTAATATCAAAAAAAAATGTAGTAGAAGTTCGATTTTCGAAGTTTCGTTAACTTTATTAACCCCAGCAAGAAATACGAATGCTAATTGGTAATCGGAATTTGGAAAGAAAAAACTTTATAAACCAAAAGAATTATTATCGGAACATTTGAATGCATTATATACGAGACTAAGGTGAATAGGGATTAATGACAACAACCAACTGTTTTTGATATAATTTTACAGCAATGAAGGATTAAAATGAATTAAACGTAAGTTTAATCGATTATAGAATGTTGATGTGTCACAAAACATATAGTGGAATTCAGATCCATAACGGAAAGACAATTGTTTGAAGCCCAATATTACATACATACAAAGATAAATCGAATGTTTAACAAAGCAAAATAGTAATTCTTTGTATGTTGATGATTGAAAAAAAATATACGTACAACTGTTATTAGGTTTGAAAAATTTCGTTGTTTCATTACGGTTGGGGTTTAAAAAATTCAAACTCAAGTAGTATGGCGAGAACATTTGAATGAAAGTATAGTGCGCATCAATTTTAGGGTGTTGTAAGATTAAATTCTGATTAAATTTTAGTGGTTATACGGATGATAATTAAAGAAAATTATTAATTAATTCAAATTAACCAATATTATGTTATATTAATGAATAAATAAATCAGGGTAATTAGTGCAATTTTCTTTCTCCCATACGTTTGTCCGGCTATTGAAGATTTAGTTAGGTTTTGAGAAAAATAAGGAAACTATGGGTTAAGGGAACTATACGAAATATGACTATTGATGATGAATGGATGAGAAACTATTACAAGCGGTACAGATTAATATAAGGAACAACAACTAAGGAAGCTGCGACTATAATACACTATGTTCAGACATTAGTCCAGACTATCCATTACAATGGGTTGCAAAAAGTTTCATAATTTGCACCATAATTTTTTAGATTCAGTTCTTATATTATTCTTGATGGGAGATTTTCCATCGGGGTGATGTTACATCACAAATAATTTACTGAATTAATTGTTGATCATGTGTCAATAGACACAAGTGAAGACTAGTCATCTTCTTCTCACAGATACAATTTTGTTATTCAATACTAGAAAATCTAGAGTATAACAAAACAGTGATCACCAGAGAAATTAATTGACTAAACCTGAATTTATTAAATGTATGTTTATGTAATTTTTTTGTTTTTACACTTCGCTAGAGTTGTAACCTAATTTTTGGTTTATAATCATTAGCGTTAACATTTTTTGGTAGAGTTTATCTAGTCGGCTAGCCCTGATGAGAATGATAAACTTTTTTAAAGTTTAAAAATTTTCTCATTGGTTCGAAACTAGATCGCTCTAAAATTGTATGGATTGCAAAAAGTTTCATAATTTGCACCATAATTTTTTAGATTCAGTTCTTATAAAAATAAAACTTTAAATATTTCTTATATTTATATAATTTTGAAAAATGTTTTTATATTTGATTTTGTTATAATTTTTGCAATATTTTTGGAATTTTGAAAAATTTATCAATTTTTGATTTTGTAATAATTTATGGAATATTTTGAGCATTTTGAAAGTTTTTAAAATTTTTGATTTTATTATAACATTTTTGAATATTTTTGGAATTTTGAAAAAAGTTTGAATATTTGATTTTGCAATATTTTTGGAATTTTGAAGAAAAATTCAATTTTTGATTTTCTAGTAATTTTTGGAATGTTTTTAAAATTTTGAAAAAGTTTAAAATTTTGATTTTATTATAATTTTTGTAATAATTTTCGAATTTTGAAAAAAGTTTCTATTTTTGAGTTTATAATAATTTTTAGAATATTTTAAGAATTTTATAAAATATTTTAAATATTTTAAATTTTTGAATTTATTATAATTTTTTATTGTTTTTAGAATTTTGAAAAAAAAGTTTAATTTTTTGATTTTATATTATTTATAAGTTTTAAAATATTTTTGAAATTTTGAAGCAAGTTGGAATTTTTGATTTTATTAAAACTTCGGAATCTTGGAGACAGTTCGAATTTTTGATTTTGTTATAATATTTTTAAATCAATTCAATCATGCCCATTTTTTTGAAAAAAATTAAATTAATAATTTGAATAACATAAAATGTAATTGAACATGAAATTGGTAGATAATGGGTTGTTTGTTTTTGAAAAGATGAAATTGCTGAACGCTAAATGGAGATTTTTTTTAATTGTTCTTGAGTTGTAGTAGTTGAGTAGTAATCTTCTTCAGTTATAGCAATGGTGGAATTCTGAAGGCATGTAAGTTGTACACAGTTATCCGATGATTTTTGTGTGGTAGTATCAGAATGATGGCATCTGGTCAACGCAGCGTGGGGATTTGAGACATCTAGAAATGACATTTTCAGAAAAAAATATTAAAATAGTTCTAAAACAAATTCTAGAAAAATATGAAAACATTATAAAACTATCAAATAAGAGACAATTGCCGTCATTATCTTCAAATACTTCTTGAAAATTTTGAATAGCATTATACCGTCCATATTAACTAAAAAATCTTAGGTTTCCATAAAATTCAGTTAAATGTGTAATATTAAAAAGTTTGGTATAAAGCAAAGATACGATGTAATTATTTACAGTTTTAAAATTAAATAACAATATTATACCTTTAACTAGTTAATAAATCGTTGAAAATTAATAATCCTGTAAATAAAAATATGTACATATGATATTAAATTGAACTTATAAACCATTTAAACATTTCTAACCGCCAAACAAGCTATCTTAGGTGCGCTCGATTTGACTCAAATAATAGTGGAGTCATATTAGCATTTTATATTGATGTAAGAGCAAAGTTGAATTTTTTTTGTGTTTTATGTTAAGGACATAAAAGTTAGTGGGCATGTAATTATTTAGCAAATTTGGAGGTCCGGAAGTGCCTCAAAAATGGCAAAAACTGGTTTTTTGGTGTTTTTTGAGTAGGTCGCTTCACTATTTTTGAAATATTTCGGCCTCTAATGATCATAAAAAAAAAACAAAAAATGCAAAATGTTTGTGATTAAATTTCAAATCCATCTAGGAGGGTTAGATGCTTTAAACGTGTAACCTAACCTCAAAAAACCGAATCGCGTGACTTTTTTTTTTTTTACTAAATTTATGATAAAAATCGTCGAATTTTCATGAAAATTTCAGGAAACATGTATTTTAATATTCTCAATATGGGATTTAATTTTTATGAAAAAATTTAATTTTTTCGGCCACAATTGACATTTTTCGTTAAATTTGGCAAATGGTGCCATTTTATGAGAAGTCATCCAAAATAAATTTTTTTTTTTTTAATCTGTATTTTTTTTTATCTACCTTAACTTAAGTATAATCAAAATTATGTTGCCTTAATTTAAATGCCCATTTTTGGGCATGAAAAAAAAAACATTAATTTTGGCATTTTTTTGATATTTTACCATATATTCGGTATTATTTATGCTATTATCATGTATTTTGCATAAAAGTGAAATAGGCAATTCAAATTAATAAAAAATATTTTTTAAAATTATACATAACCTACAAAACTTTTTTTTCTTGCAATGCCCTAAATTGCTTATGGTAAATAATTAAAATTAAACTAACAAAATATACGACATAATAATAAAAAATAGCAGTTGAAGTAGTATATAAGTAATAGTTTAAGCAAAAATTGTAATAATAATTTAAACTGAGGATGGCGTAAGTCGAAATCGATATTCAATAAAATAAAAAATCAAATTCAAATTGTTACTATAAGAAAGTTTATATTATTATTAATAAAATAAAAATTTTAAAAATAAACAGCAAAAAGTATATTTTTAAATATTGCATTTTAATTCAAAAGTGACAAAAGCACACATACAGTGAATAATATGGAAAACCATAATAACGCATATAGAATTTTCAATTGAAAACATAATTCTCGTAAAATTATTTATGCTGTCTATTTTATATGTTTGAAAAATGTTTGAAAAAAATTGAATATTACATTTTTTCAAAATCTCATATCAAATATTTACAATAATTGTAATAACATTTTAATTATTTACCAAAAGCAATTTAGGGCATTGCAAGAATAAAAAATTTTGGAGGTTATGTATAATTTAAAAAAATATTTTTTATTAATTTGAATTGCATATTTCACTTTCATGCAAAATACATGATAATAGCATAAATAATACCGTATATATGGTAAAATGTCAAAAAAATGCAAAAATTAATGTATTTTTTTCATGCCCAAAAATGGGCATTTAAATTAAGGCAACATAATTTTGATTATACTTAGGTTAAAGTAGATAAAAAAAAGTACAGATTAAAAAAAAAAATTTTATTTTGGATGACTTCTCATAAAATGGCACCATTTGCCAGATTTAACGAAAAATGCCAATTGTAGCCGAAAAAATAAAATTTTTTCATAAAAATTAAATCCCATATTGAGAATATTAAAATACATGTTTCCTGAAATTTTCATGAAAATTCGACGATTTTTCCGCCCCTTATCATAAATTTAGTAAAAAAAAAAAAAGTCACGCGATTCGGTTTTTTGAGGTTAGGTTACACGTTTAAAGTATCTAACCCTCCTAGGTGGATTTGAAATTTAATCACAAACATTTTGCATTTTTTGTTTTTTTTTTATGATCATTAGAGGCCGAAATATTTCAAAAATAGTGAAGCGACCTACTCAAAAAACACCAAAAAACCAGTTTTTGCCATTTTTGAGGCACTTCCGGACCTCCAAATTTGCTAAATAATTACATGCCTACTAACTTTTATGTCCTTAACATAAAACAAAAAAAAATTCAACTTTGCTCTTACATCAAATATATCACTTTTTTTTAAAAATTTGACTCCACTATAACTGAATTTACTGAAAAAAAACAATAGCAATTGCATACAATTTTTTGTATATTTTAGTTACTTCAGTCATATCGAACGCGGCATTATAAACATTAGTTAACACCGATTAACAACAAAAACTTTCACATGTTACTAATCGTATTGGCTTGAAACACATTTAACAATAGAAAAAAAATAAAACTCTTACCTTATCACAATATATTTTGAATCCTTTTTTTGATTTAACTTTTTCAAAATATTAATTTATTTAACTAAATTTTTTAAGTAAATATTTACATTCACGGAACTGCGAAACAAAAACTTTAAAACAAACTACAAACAAGTGCACGAACAGTATTAATATTATTATCATTATTGCATAACTTACTTATACTCTTTAAGAATAATCTTTTCTTTTTATTAAATTAAGAGCACAGGTTATTATTAGAGAGCATAGGCTATGAAAAACTATGTTTTCACAGAATTGTAAAAAAGATTTCATAAGTTATTCTTTATTAGGAATAAATTTTAAAAAATTCAATGTGTAATGTTCAATCAACTATATTTGAATGCAGTTTATGATTTTAATGATCATAGCTTAAGTATTAGGTATGATTATTTATTCATAATTTCCATCAAACTCTTAAATATATATATTTGTTTTCTTAATTTATGATTTTGTGTCACAAAACAATGTAAAATTTTAAAAATTTTAGGCATAATCCACTATTAAGTAAGAATGCATAATTCTTATTGTCTATAATATATGATTAATAACCATAAAAAACATTGAGACGACTTTTCTGAATTTATGACAAGATTAATCATAATCTATGAAATATGATTTTTCTCCGTGTATAATTATTATTATAATTTTTATTGAAATTATTATTATTAAAATTATTATATCCTCTTCTGGGATTAAAATTCCTATTTACTACTTCTCTTTGATGGAAATTATTCCTATTATAATTTTTATTTTTCTGGAGCCTAGTTCCATAATTCAATACCTGGGCTTGGTTTTGGTCATCTATCTCTCGTGCCAACTCAATAGCATAGCCACACTGCTACATGGCCGCGACGCGTTTATCGTTGTACTCAGTAGCTCGTTTAACCCTGACTTAAAAATGTTCAACCCTATCTGGTTGTTTAAGTCTGAGATTATGTCCCTGTTCGTTTCGCCCTTTTCTGCAATTTGAACCGTGTTAAGTTTTGCAATTAAACTTTCTATCCTGTGACCATACTGGTCTGCAAACAAGTTCGCTTGTCTGACATTCGATAATTCAGCATCTTTGAAGCTGAAACACGACTTTTAAAAGCAGTTTTAAATAAGGTTGCAAACTCTTCTCAAGAGTCGGGTTTTTTATACGCAGCTAGTGAAATTTTTGCCTTTTCAGATAACTTGGTTTAAAAATGAAGTCTATTAACTTCGACTTCTCCACCTGGTCTCTCAAAGTATCGTGTAGAAATTTAACTAAGTTTAGAAAATTTTTTACCTCTGTGTTTTTACCTTCAAACTGAGGAATCAGTTTGTAAGTAGCAACAATATCGAAGCTAGCTATTTTTTCACTTTCACTAAACTTTATCGAATATTCAGATAGTAATTGCTTCACCGATCTGAAGCTTGTAGTGAACCGCTTCTTTAGTTTATCAAACTCGGCACTATCAAGCTCGAGAATTAAAGTCTTGGATAAATCCCCAAATTTATCCCTTAATCCTTCTCCTTAATCCATGCAGTTTTGTCTTTTTTTAAAATTGATTCGATGACACAAACCTCTTTAATTAATTTTTCAGCCCTAATCAATGTACCCATCAAAATTAAAAAATGTAATTTATTATATATAATTTATGTTATCTATATATATATTTTTGTCTGTTACAAAAAAAATAAAAAAAAATTTTCTAATCTAATTTACATTTATCTATTTATAATATCTATTTATAAAATTTTTCTAACTAATTTGCATCTATCTATTTATAATATTACTAACGCTTTTCGTCTTTCCTCATATTCTTGAATTAACACACGCTATCGGTGGCTGCGTTGGTTCTCACCACAGCTCTGACGATCTTCTTATTAAAGTAAGCTCTCATCCTATGCATGACGTACAGTATTATCAGCACTATTATCACCACGATCGTAATTATTTCAATCTTCTTTATTTCATCCGTGCTAGCTCCAACATTCAGGTTCGTTGCTGAACCAGCCCCATTTGTGATAATCACTTCTTCTTCCTTTTCAGGTTTCTGTGAGTTGTTTCCCATTACTTGTTAACGTAGCTTGTTGACCTCTTTTAATTTGATATCGTAAACTTATTACGTGATGCGCCAATCTGCTGCTTCAAAAAATTCCTGGTTGTTCCGTTTTTAGGTCGCCATAAACTACGACTAGACTTATCATACACAAGTCTATCGTTTCTAAATAAAATAATAAAAATATGTCGAAATATTAAAAGGCTTTTTTTCTTCTTGTTAATGTATCTTCTTTTTATTTTACACGTTCGTTACAAAAATTAACTTTCTTAATTTAAGAATGAAATTATACTTATCTTATTTCTCAAAAAATTTCTCTTATATATTCGTCATATTATACGTTTCCGTATACATACATATTAAATCTTGAAAACAAGAAATCTCGTTCAACCATTAAATTATGAAATATTATCATAATAAAATCTTGTCCAAGTTTTCAAATTTTCAAGAAATATTGTTGTGACATAAAACAAAATTATTTGTTTACTATTAATTATATTTTTGTTGAAATTAACAAAAACCAAAACAAAAATATAATCAGGTGTAATTAAATTTTTGATTTTGTGATGATTTTTGCAATATTTTTAGAATTTTGGAAAAGTTTGAATTTTTAAGAATTTTTGGAATATTATTGGAATTTAGAAAATGTCTAAATATTTGATTTTATTCTAATTTTTGGAATTTTTTTGGAATTTTGAAAAAAGTTTGATTTTATTTAGTTTTTACAAGATTTTTGGAATTTTTAAGGAAATATGAATTTGTGATTATGTAATATTTTCTCGAAACACTAAATGGAGAGGTTTTTGAGCAGTTTGCTGAGTGTATAATCTTTTCACTAAATTATGTTAATTTATGATACGTTATAATTTTCCGGCAACGTATTGATGTTTCGTGTTAGTTTTGTAATAAATTTCTTAACAGAGATAAAAAAATACTTTAACAAAAAGTTATGTTTTATATACATCGCTGCCCAAAACTAAAAACCATGTCCTCATAAAAGTTTTTTGCTGAAAACTATATCAAAATTCTTAACCCAGACCGAAGTCTTTATATCTCAGAGCTGTGAGATTTCAGCCCCTCCATATTTTTTGTTTTATTTTACAATTTTTTCCAATTTTTGTTTGTTATAATTGTTACCGTTGTCGTCTACCGTCCTTAGTATTATTTGTAGTGTGTATCTACAAATAAATTGTCAAGCCATTAAACATAATGATCTATGACTTGGCATTTTATTTGTAGATAGACACTACCAATAATAGCAAGGAAGGAAGAAACAGTTTTATCAAATAGAGCAGTTTCAGTGTACATACGAAAACGTTTATACATTGAATAGCCAAATTTAAAATAATTTTTTATGTTTTTTAAATATATTCAATGATTTATTTTATTATATGAAAGCTAAACCTAAATGAATTTTCAATAATTATTTTTATTATTGAATAGAATGTATAATTTATATAATTGTTTAATTTTAAATGGATTTCATTCCATGGAAAATTTGGTTTATTGAGTCCCGGGATTCCCCAGGATTAAGTTTTTCAATCCCGAATCTCAGGATTCAAAAATTGCGGGATTTTGACATCTCTACTAGTGACGCTAATATTACATTATAGAAACACATACCTAACTATAACTTTTAACTTTTTTTTAATAGAAGTTTTATACATGTGTTAAGTGCCAGTATTTCTTAACTATTTTCTTAACTATCATTGCTTTAAAATGTTTGTTTTTTCTGCATACACCCAGGGGCGTCAATTGGGTAGGGCTGGGGGGGGCATTGGCCCCCCCCAAGGATCTGATACTATCAATACATCGATTCAATAAAACCATCCAATCGTGATAGAATTATACACTATAAAAATTTCAATGCACTGTTATTTTGTAAATTCGTCTAATTTTTAGAAGATTTACGTAACTAATATACCAATTTTATCGCATACTATTAATTGAAATATATCTGATAATATAATTATTACGTTACATATTATTTTGGCCCGACTAAAGTACAGTTCACCGCAATATTCAAACCGTTATCGTTCTTTGTATCAAGGACTAGAGCGCCACCGATACGAAAGGCGGTCGTATTGCTTCTAATCTTCTGATAAAATAGGTTTTATAAACAAAACACGATCGTTCTTCCAAAAACGCCGTAAATACGTATTGTGGCATCACCGCTTTTAGAAGAACGATTGTGTTTTGTTTATAAGATATTCGTGTCTGAGCCACGTCTAAGCCACGATTTCATTAGTATAGCGTTCCTCGAGAGTTCATGGTGCAGTATTTAACATTCAAATTTCAATTGTTATTGGCCATTGGTAATTTATATAAACTTAAAAGTAAGTACATGCAGGAGAACACATCCTAATTATATCCCACTTATTTGGAGAACCCTGACTGTTTGGCCTTGTTTTTTATCTATATCATATTGTAAAAACTTTACAAGACTTTTTTAAAAACAATAAATTAAAAACAATTCTAAAATGTAAAATCCTATAACATATCAAATGAAAAAATGAGTTTTACTGTTACAAATAAGCTAATTTTTCCAGCGCCGGACGGCAAAAATTTATAAAATTTGTTATCGTCTTGCGCTCGATAAATTAGTTCATTTCTAACAGTAAAACTCATTTTTCTACTAATTAAATATACGTTTCTTATTGAAAATTGAACGTAGAACACGATGATTACATTAAACACTCTTTATTTTTTTTAGATAATTACTAAAAACTGATTTTAAAATTTTATTTGTTTATAACAATAGGAATTTGTTAATAATTTTTATGATTAACAATTTTTTTTTAAATTGCATCTCTATTCTTTAAAATAAAACAAACAAAAAGTGTCTATCTTTACCAGAACCGAAGTTATAAGTCTTTGAAAACAAGTCTTCAAGCCAAAAATCACAAAATTCTCGGAATTTAGAACCGCTCTATTTCCCCTAAAAAAACAAAAATAAGAAAAAATTCTCAAACAAGTATATTGTTATGTTTATATAGAACCCCTAAAAAAATTTTCAGCTGAATCAAAAATGCCTTAGTCACTTTTTGTCCTAATCTGTTCGGTATGTAAAAGAATGACCCATATATGGAATTTTTTGTCGTCCCGCGCTCGATAAATTAATTTATTTCTAACAGTAAATATCATTTCTCCATTAAAAAAAAATACTTTTTTTATAGGAAATTAAACGATAAATACGATGATTATATCAAAAACTAATTTCATGGGTGGGGCAATGGTTAAAATTTAGTTTTAACATTTTATTTGTTTATAACAATAGGAATTTGTTAATAACTTTAGTTGAAAATATTTATTTTTAAAAAATTTCATCTTTTATCTTTCAAATAAAGAAATGAAAAACCTTCTATCTTCTATAAAACCGAAGTTACGAATTTTTGAAAATAAGTCTTCAAGCCGAAAATGACGAAATTCACGAAATTTAGAACAGCTCTAATTCCAAAAAAAAAAAAAAAAAAAAAATCCTCGAACACGTATACCTTTTTTTTCGATAAAAAACCCCTAAAAAAAATTTCAGCCAAATCAAAAATGGGTCGGTCAGAAAGGTGTTCGGTTTATAAAAGAATTACCCATATGTTGATTTAACCATATTGAGAAAACAAACCAGTGCAATATTATTATGAAAAATAAAATACAAAATATTTTACTTAAAAAGATGCAGTTTGGCGTATAAATTCATAAAAATTTAAATTTTTAAACCAGAGTTTACGAGTCTTTATTCGAGCACTCATTTCAATCCTTTGAAATAATATTCAAAAATTAAAATGTTCATAATTTGAATATCGTTCTTACTCGTAAGAGTAAAATTTTTGTTTTTTCGATTTTACTCCTTTGGAGCAGATTACATTTTCCAGTTCTTTCGTTCGATTTGTAAAACAAGAAAATTAGTCACCCTACGTCATCCTTTATATTCATTTTTCTAACAATGCATGAATAATTGAACGAATCAAGCATTTTACGTTGAAAAGCATCAAATTTGACGCAAAAGTAAAAGTTTTGAGTATTTGAAAGAAAATATTTATTTCAATTTAGTAGCAAGAATGATTTTTTTATTATTTTCACTCCTGTATGTGGGAGCGTTATATTTTTTTCAAGCTACGCACTGAAAGGACAAAGTAAAGGAGTGATATAAGTAGCGTTGTAAACTCTGTTTAAAAAACACTTTAACTAGGAAGCTCAAAAGTAAAATTATTATTTTCTAATATATAATTTTTTTTTCTCAATAAAGAACAAACAAAGCAAACAGCATAAAAACTTGATAAATGATATAGATTTGCAAAAGATAGAACGAGAGGTATACTGTATACCTCTTATACTTACAGAATACAGAAAAGATATTAATTATTTAGTAAAATTAAAATAAATTGTTTCAATTGTTATACAGTCTTTACTTGTGTAACAAAAGTTTTAAGCTACAATAAAAGGTAAATTTTTACTAATTTTTAAAATAATATTTAAAAAGTTCTCCTGCAAATCAAGACGGATAGAAAACGTTTACGTAAATTCTTATACGATATTGAATTGGACTATCTTTTTATAAAAAAATCAAAATATAACGACGCAAAAGTTTAGTGTATTACCAGTCGGAGTGAATTTGAAAATTCACAGTGTACATTATGATATTAAAAGACATATAGATACAGATAAACATAAAAAATCGTTGCTATAAGCCGCCACCTCCAGTAGCTTGAACAAGTTTTGTTGTTATTTTGTTTTCTTGTTGTTATCTAACATTGACAAAAAGTTAGTTGCAATTTGCGCTGATAACTCGAACACTAATCATAGTGGTGTCACGTCAAGGGGTGAAAATTTAAAAACAAGCTAAACTCGAATTTGAGCCAGAGTGTATTGGGTATTGGATTCGCAGCCATTATTCTAAATAATGCAATAAGAAATGCTGCTGATTTAAATGGCAGGGTTAAAAAAGTTTGGTTATTTTACTGTCGTTACTGGAGAC
This sequence comes from Diogma glabrata, assembly GCA_963693315.1. NCBI lineage: Eukaryota > Metazoa > Arthropoda > Insecta > Diptera > Cylindrotomidae > Diogma > Diogma glabrata. The sequence continues at coordinate 284,389,825 of OY856187.1, read as the reverse complement.
GTTGAAGGAGTTCTGCGGCAAAAGTAATTTCGAACATAACCAACTTATTGGATACAGTGAAACTCGCTAGTTGGCGGTAATGCCAGCACTAGAAAGAATTTAGAAAATGTACGAACCACTGCAACCACATATCGTAACGGTTGAATGTCCAATAAAATAAAAGAATTTTTTGAAGAATAAAATAGTAAACAAATAGTAAAGGAAAGCATTAAATAGTAAATTTATGCACAATCTAGTTAGCACGTTTTCACCGTTCCACTTTCTCGCAATAGAAATTCTAATTAGTTAGTAGTTGGAAGAATGTTTGCATTTTGTCGCACATTTTAACGATTTGGCTCTGGTCAGTTTAGGGTAGACATAACTTTTTCTCTCTGAGACAAATAAAGGAAAACAAACAAACAAACAAAAAAACGATTCAACATAAGAGGAGTCACGTAGGGATTGCAATCCCGTGGTGTTTTATTTTTCCTGGGACTATGTGACTCATAAATTTTAAATCCCGGGATGCCCGAGATCTAAAAAATCCTATAGAAAAACCATCCTCTTTTTCTATGCTGCACGATCTGCTGTCGTTTACAAATTCACTCTCTGAACAGTTACAAAGCAAAGATATAATAATTTCTAGCACAAGCGCTTTAATTAAAACTACTATCTTGATGCTTAAACAATGCAGAGATGATACTAAATTTAAAATTATTTTTAACAAATGAAGGGATTTTGCAGAACTTTGCGGCATGAAACAACACCAGAAGACTAGCAGAGTAACCAATGTAGCTCAGAAGCATTTTATTTTTATTTATAAGTCGACGCATTTAAATGCTTTTAAATATATGTGTGTATAAAAACGTGTATGTTATGTTTTACGAAAAAAAATTTTTTATGTCATTTAAATTCTCGGCCCCCCCCAAGATTTTGGTGAAATGACGCCACTGCATACACCTTATATTATTCACACGAAAATAAGAAATAAAATAAATTTTATTTATTATATATCATTTATTATTATACTACTATAGTTTCAATCTCTGTGAGATCATCAACTGGTATTGATATGCAATTAACATTAATCTACAAAAATGATCTTATTTATAGTGATTTACAATAATTGTTGAAAGGCGTTATTGATAAAAATTTACGAAATAAAAAACTAAAAATGAAATAAATTAAAGGGTACAAATTTGAGGAAAAACCTAATTATTTCAGTAATAAAGTAATAAACAATTAGTTGTCAAGAGGAGGGAAAACAAAAACATTACAAAAAATTAAAAAATTATTTAAACAAGGATATGGTTAAGAAATTACAAAAAAAAAACACTAGGGATCTTGTATTATTATGATTTATGGTGGTTTGTTATGTTGAATAGCGGTGAACAAATTTTGGCTTCATCTGAGTTCATAAGATGGTAATTTTGTGCGATGTGATATGACTCTAAGGCATCCAACTTCCAGTCTTGTCTAACAGTTCTTATAAGCTTGGAGTTGTTAGTATCAATTTTATGATTGTTATTAACCATATGTTCCGCTACACTTGATTTATTGACATGCTTCCCAAAAGTAGCCATGTTGTGCTCTTTAAATCTGGTTTCGAAATTCCTGCTTGTTTGGCCGACATATATCTGTTCGCAATCCAAACAGTTTATTCTATAAACTCCAGATTTTTTTGACTGTGGTTCCTGATCCTTAAAGTTATTAATTTGACTTTTTAAAGTTCTTGTTGGACGTGTTACTATATCTATATTATGTTTTTGGAATATTTTCTCTAGTTTGTTGGTTATGTTGGGAACATATGGTACGCTTATTCTATTGCTTGGTTGTTTTTCTTTTAAAGGAATGAGACCGGTTTGCTGTTTAACAATATGTTTTTTATGGTGTTTCTGAATTATGTTGTTGGCGAAATTTACGGAATAACCATTATCGACAGCTGTTTTTCTGATATATTTTACCTCTTCATCAAATTCCAGTTTTTCCATAGGGATTGTAAATAAACGGTGTGCCATTGAATGAAAGGCTGCTTTCTTATGTGTTATGTGGTGGAAAGAATCTGCAGTGATAAATCGGTTGGTGTTTGTTGGCTTTCTGTATATGCCAAATTTTAAATGATGTGTGGAGGTTTTAATTATTTGGATATCTAGAAAATTCAAAATACCATTCTCCTCTGTTTCTATTGTGAACTTTATATCCGGGTGTTGATTGTTGATGATATCGAAGAGTTCTTGGATGTTTTTCTTGTCTACAATGGCAAAAATGTCATCGACATACCTGTGCCATACTTTAGGGAATAGTGGTGATGAAGTTCGAAGATTATCTTCCAGCCGGCTCATAAAAATATTGCTAAGAAACGGTGCTAATTTACTGCCCATAGATGTTCCATTCGTTTGTTTGTAGAATTTGTTTCGAAATTCAAAATAATTTTGTTCCATACATGTGGTGGCTATTTTGATGTATGCTTTGATCTTTGTTACTGGAACTTTATTCTTCAGCAAATGGTCTTCTAAGTACTGTAGGGTTAGCCCGATTGGTACACTCGGAAAAAGTGCAGTAACATCGAATGAAATTAAAAGCTCGTCTTCCAGTAGTTTTAAATTTTTTATTTTGTGAATTAGCTCTGATGAATTATTTATACTACAGCCGGTTGGTGGTGGAATTTTGTTTAGTTCATCTAGCAGCCATTTGGCCATTTTTTCCGTTGGTGTGGAGATGTTAGAACAAATCGGTCTCATCTTTTTCCCCGGTTTGTGTATTTTCGGCAGACAATACATTTTTAAAACAAACATTTTGATACTATGGATTATTCACGTCACTCCAACGAAGAATTTTTTCAAATTATCATTGCTTTGTATAAAGAATTTTTAAGAAACCACGAAGTTATAGTTAGGTATGTGTTTCGATAATGTAATGTTAGCGTCACTTAGTAATATTAGCGTTAGTGTAAATATTGTTTTAATTTTTACAGACCTTCCTTGATAATGACTAACAAGTCGAAATATTGGAACAATTATAACAAACAAAAATTGTAAAATAAAACAAAAACTAAACCAGTTTATATAATTTTTATAGTTTTTGATTTTTAGCTTGTCTATAATAAGCTGAATTGAAAAAACAAATTTTCCTATATATATAATATATTTATTTTATTAATATATTTTGTTAATTGTTTGACAATTCGAGTTGCACTAATCTCTTCTTTAATCTCAATCACCCAAGGCTAGTGATTTCTCAGTATTACTTGTATTGTTTTCCATAGACCTAAACAATTTGGTACAGCAATGTGGTTAAATTTATCTATCGTCTACAATAAACACAAACGGCTGTTTAAATTTGTGAAATAGTTTAATGAGGGACCAAAATCCGATATCTCAAATTATAGGCCAATAGTTTTACTATCGATCCTATCCAAAGTCTACGAGCATTATATTAATACACACATTTCTGGAAGTAAATCACTTAATAGCGGTTTTCGAAACAAAAGATCAACTACCGGTCTATTAAACTATGTAGCGCATTGTTGGAACAGTATACTTGATAAAGGTGGTGAAACATACATTATTGATTTAGACATCTCAAAGGCATTCGATCGAGCCTGGCATGCCAACTTAATCAACAAGCTCGTTACGTATGGTTTTTACCCCAATGTTGTGAAGCTGATTCAAAATTTTCTATCCAACCGATACATTTCGGTCTCCTTAGACATATTTTTATCTGAGTCTAAACTAATTAACGCTGCTGTACCTCAAGGCTCAGCATTGTCTCCAACCCTATTTTTGATTTATATCAACGAATTGTTGAAAATCACCAGCATCCCAATAAATAGTTTTGCACATGATAGTACTCAGCACAAGTCGTTCGAGCCCCTTCCTTCGAAAGCTAAAATGCACGCCCGAATTAATTTATTAAAAAAGTCGCCGATTGGGGTGACCAAACCCTGGTCAATTTCAACTCTAACAAAACACAGCTGTTGATTGTTTCCAGATCAAAGACCGAGTTCCCCAAAGATATTTTATTCAGTATTTGTGATGAACCAATAGGTGCATGTAAAAACATTAGTTTATTCTTATTGGGTGTCACAGATTCAAATCAGCGATGGCAAAAAGCCCGTCTAGAAAACTCGTCCTCCTAAATAGATGAAAAAATTGTTCACTCCATACTAGCAATTGGTGTTTATAAGTCTTATATTCGTCCCTGTATGGAGTACTGTTGTCAAGTTGGGGATGCTGCTTCTGTTTCTATCTTGGCCCTCTTGGACTCTGTTCAAAAGCTATACGAATTGTGGGTGATCGAGATTTGACATCAAAACATGATTCCCTACAACATCGTCGCACTGTTGCTGACCTCGTTGTTTTTTACAAATATCAACAGTGCTCAGATGAAATCGTCATCAACAGTGCTCAGATGAAATCAGCAGCATCATGCCTCAAACTTATTCTTACCCCCTTTTCACTCGGCAATCAGCTAGCGCAAGAGGTCAAACGGTCGAGATCCCGCCCTGTCATACTGGCAGATCGCAGAGAGACTTCTTTGTCCGAACTGCATACAAATAGAATGCTTTGCCGGAATCCATAGTCTCAGGTGGTTTCAATCCGCAGAGGTTTAAAAAAATCGTTCATCAACACCTTAGAGCGCATGTTGTTGTGGGACGTAGGTCTTAAAAGATGTTGTTGTGACACATATTGTAAACCCTATAACACAACACTTTTTATTTACAAAAAAAAAAACAAAAGTAGAGATGTAAAAATTATTTATTATTTTTATGCAAAACAAGGCGCGCAAAATACTACAAAAATCTAACATGGAGTTTTTTATTGACAATTAAAATTATTACTTTACATCTGCATTTTTAAAATACAAGCAACTTCTCCTTTTTTACACCGGCGTTTATGAGATCATTGTATTAAAGTGATCTCCACTAATCGCGCGCTTTGGTGGAGTCTGACATCCCAAACATGCCAAAATGTCAAATGTCGAACTCGACAGTAGCAGACACATTTTTGTCGGACAATGTTACCCTCGTGTCCTAAAACAAATTTCCACCCCCCATACATAAAAAAAATTGTGGTAGCAAATTTACAAGATCCCGGGCAATCGGCATTTTTCGGAGCATGCCGAACGATAAAACGGCCGAATCGAGGAAAATGGCGGAACAAAAGTTTAATATGTGTTTAATATGTATAAAATATGTGGTAATCAGTAAATGAAATTGGCGATGCCTCAGGGACTATAATCTTTAATTTCAAAAAAAATTACGATTTCGTCCAACGGCTGTAAAAATCTTCTTAAAACTTATGATTTGAAGGGAAACGCAACGCACTTCGGTATAATATATGGCAAATCTTTGTAATCACATTCCACATCTTTTAGCAATCCTATTAATGCTCGACGGTTTTAGCCACGTGCTTGAAAAAGTTTAACTATTTTAGCAATTTTAGGTAGATTTCATATAAAAATCTACCTATTGCAATGACCGTCATCTCGGAATTTCAGAAAAATTTTGATGCCAAACGACTATATATGTAAAGCGGAGACGGAAAAACAAAAAAAAAAAATATATATATATATATATATATATATATATATATATATATATATATATATATATATATATATATATATATATATATATATATATATATATATATATATATATACAGAGCCGGGACGAGAGGTAGGCAAACTAGGCACTCGCCTAGGGCGTTTTATTTGAAGGGCGCAGAAATTGAGAACACATTTTTTGTATTTAATATATTTTATACTACGGAGATTCGTTTTTTTTTGTTTTAAATTAAAATATCTAATTGGAGTGGAAAATCACAAAGAAAATAGGTATCCTAAATATTGTAAGATTATTTAAAGGTTCTCTAAAGATTTTTAAGGTTCTCTTCATATTTACAAGATTCTCATGATTCCCTAGATTATCTGAAGAAACTCTGTATGTCCAAATGTAGTCAAGATTTTTTGAAATTCTCAATAGATTCGGTAAGATTCTCAAGATTTTGCGACGATTGTTAAGAATCTTTTTTAAGCTTCTCTAGATTTCTTGAATATTCTCAAATATTTGTCCCATGCAAGATGCAAAAGAATAATTTATCGCTCAATCTAATGACATTTTTGTTTTTATTGGCTAACATAAACTTCAGAAATTTTAATTATGATAAAAAATCTGTGACCTATGTTTAACCTGAGTCCCGAATGACCTGATGCATGTAAAAAATTTTATTAAATAAAGAAATAAAGTTTTTGACGATTATAAATTACGGATTACAATATTCATATCATCCTCATAAGAATATTGGTTGGTTGAAACAGTATAATCTTTAACAAAAGATTGAAAACAACAAGATTTTGAATATGAAAGCAATATATTTTTATTTCAATTTAAAATATATATTTGCATTTAAAAAAACTCAAAACCGTCGGTTTCATAGGTACATATTTCAAACGGTTGATTAATAAAAACTAGTAGTCCGTATAAAATTGGATTAGGAGTTTCCTATGTACCAAGCCAAATTTATAAAAGACGAGCTCAATTCCTACTGACATTGAGATTTCGAAATACAAATTACTTTATTTCACCTTTTAGTCCAAATAAATTGGAATCTAAACAAGGGTCACTCGCTTAGCGTCAGATAATTTTTCACAAAAATCATTCATAGAAAATGTTGCACAGAACAGAGTTAATTTGGTAGATAATTTATAAAATGTGGAAAATTTTAGTGGCAAATTTCTTCGACGAAAGTGATGCCGATTCATTTTCTTTGTTTTCTAAAACATTGAAATTTTCATTAAAAAATGCATTTGGATATAGATACACAGCAACGTAATGTAACGATGTCATAAATGCTCACTAAACGCGTGGAAATGGGTTTTTGCATCACAAGCAGTGTTGCAAAACGTTACTTACTCGTAACGTAAAAATAAAATAACGAACTTAAGTAGCGTTGTTAATAATAATTACTTTTGTATCGTTTTAAAAATTTATCTGGTGACAATAACGTAAAACGTAACGATAACGTAAATATTTTATTTCGTTTTTTGAACGATTTTGCAAATATAGATTATATAAAATCCGACATATTTGCTCTTTTTAAATGTATGTGCACGCTTTAACTAAAGATTTTGGTAGTTCTAAATTTTTTTTGATATTTGTGGCAAAATATTAAGCATTTTGTAAATTTTTGATTTGATCTCACTCTGATGAGGTTACGAGTTCGAATCCCAACCAAAACACGTAAAAAAGAAAAACAGTTTTTTACGAAATATTTCCAAACATACCTTTGAATTGAAAAATTCAAATTACTTCCCTTGAGTTTAATTGCTCACAAAAATCCCGAATAATTAAAATTCCCCAAAATGTTGTCTAATATGCAAGCAAATATATGAAATAATTGAGCAAGTGTCGCTTATTGATTTCACATTGATTGGAAGCAATCAATAATGACTATACACGTGACTTAAAATGTGGCTTATAATATAGAAATACTACACCTCATATGAATTCACACAATAGTGGTGTCTAGAGACTTAATCCCAAAAATAATGATAAAATATTTCCTTAAAATAGGATTCTAATGACAAAATTCAACTTAAGTAAATAGAGTGATGATAAAGTCTCAACTTCAAAATATCATCGCATTGGTAGCGAAATGAATAGATTTGAGCTCACTCTGGCAATGATGAGGTTACGAGTTCGAATCCCAACCGAAACACTTAAAAAAGAAAAAATATTTGTCTGTTCCACAACGAAATAACGTACCGCAAAAATAAATATAATGCATAAAAACGAAACGCATATAACCTTACGGTTTTTTTTTCTTTTTGTAAAACTGATCACAAGTCCAAATAAATCCAAATCATGTTGTAACTGTTTCCAAATTCGTACTTATTCACAGGGCTGCCAAAATGACCAAAAAAATCCAAATCATGTCGTTACTGTTTCCAAATTACTTATTGGCTAAGACTGCATTCATTTGCTTCCCAAGCATTTGCGACTGGTTTTAAAATTGTTAAGCCTTTTTTATCAAGTTAAGTATCTTGTAAATATTTTAATATTTGAAATTGAATCCATGATGTTCTTCCTCAATCATATTCTTTTTCCTGTTTTACACGTCAATCGGTTTGTGCAAACAGTCAAACTATTGAGGTCACTCTCTGTCATAGTGACAGAATTCAAAGGGATTCCTTTGTCCGTATATCGTACAAACGGAATGCTTTGCCGGACTTCGGGGGCGTCCAATCCCCAAAAGTTTAAAGAAAGCCTTCGTCAACATCTTAGAATGCATGTAGTTGTGGAACCTACGTCTTAAAAAGCATCTATGTATTGTTGTGACACATATTGTAAATTCTTAAACACAACATTTTTTATTGAAAAATTAATGTAATGGAAAACATTACGTCAAGTCAATCAACAATGAGATGAAATATGTAACCTAATTTTACAAATCTCGCACCGAATCTATAATTTTCTTTTCAGAACTAGGATGTTCCTTTTGATTCACAGTAATGACACATATTTCTCACTTTTTATTTAGAAATTAAACGAATTGCGTTTGTCGGCAATCGAATACCAGATCCGCCAGCACTTTTGTACAAATGTTTTGACATGTGATTCCTTTTAAAAACTTTCAAAATTTTAATGGCGTATTAGGTGTAAATGTATTAAAAACGATAAAATACCATATTATGCAACAGTTCAATTAAAAAACAAATAAGTAACATTGCTATATTTAAAAAAAACAATTTTTGTTTAAAACATTGTTTTTTTGGAATAAAAACCAACTTGTTTTGAACATTGTTTTAAACAGTGTTTAAAACAAACCAACTCTGTAGAGGGGAGAGGAGGGTAGGGGCGTCAAATCTTATTCTTGCCTAGGGCGTAACTAAGCCTCGTCCCGGCTCTGTATATATATATATATATATATATATATATATATATATATATATATATATATATATATATATATATATATATATATATATATATATATATATATGCATAGATATATATATATATATATATATATATATATATATATATATATATATATATATATATATATATATATATATATATATATATATATAACGATATGAGGTATAACGGAATTTAGCGGCACTCTCACGGTCGCATTTTTTGACCTAGACCAAAAATTTTTTCTGAGCGTGTTACGGCAAACAATCTCTGGGATAAGTTCGACAACTGGCCATATCCGGGTACAGGTTAAGAGTCTAGAGCCTTAAAACTGTCAAAAACAAAGCGTTATAACGGACGTTTGGGGCAAAATATGTAAACAAAATTTATAAATAATAATTATTTGAACATATTTCTATCATTTTTTGAAAAACCAGACATCTGCAATAAAAGGTTCTTTAGCTATCTGCAATAAACTGTGTGAAGTACAACAGCATTTAGCGGCACTTTCACGGTCGCATTTCTTCACTTACGCTAAAAATATTTTCTGGGTATGTTGCGGCAAACAGTCTTCTGAATAGGTTTGACAATTGGCCATATCGGGATACAGGTTAAGTGCCTGTAGCTCAAAAACTGTATAAAATAATGTTTATTTTTAAAGCTTGTTTAATACTTCTGTTTTTAATTAGTGTTTTTTATAAAGTAATCTGATAAATCCGATTGTAATTGCACACATAACTGTCTGATCCCGAAATCTACCTATTTCTAGCGGATATACCTGCCGCTCGGACTTTTTTTTAAAATACATTGTAAATTTTATTTACTTTTGAGCATAAGACCAGCAAGGTGGATAATGCAATGGAAGTTTTGAAAAGATCTTTTGAAAACGTACATCGAAAAAACAGCTATTTTTTACAAATCTGAAATTTTGATATATTGTTGGTATTGACGAAAGGAAAAAAGAAAGTAATTTCTGCTTTTATTTTTTGTGTACTCTGAATCGGAGTTATGCGCGGTTGAACTTTTGAGGCTTTTTCACGTAGTTTTAGTAATGGTGTCAATGTTTTGTGAATAGGTGCCACAAATTTCATCCGACTTACGTATATTTTTGCAAGTAAAAAGGAAAATAATTGAATAATTGAAATAAGTACGTTTAAAATTAATAACTTTTCTCTTTTCCGCTAGGCGGCGCGTAAAACCTTGGTTTACTTCAAAGCTCATTTCTCAAAAAATCCCCTTTTTTCAATATGGATTTTTTCTTACGATTTTTTTAAGTTTGGTATATGAAAAATTCACATGTGTTTTCTAAGTTAATAATCCTGTACTAAATGTGGATCTAATAAATTAAACATTTTATATTTTAACACCTGCAATAAATTTGAACCATTTTCTGTGCGGTTAAATGGTTAAAAACTTATTAAAAAAATTTAAGTTAAGTGGTAAAATAAAGTAATTTAAATTATTAAAAGGGTCTGTAAAATGTTTATTCATTTTAAAAAATGTCTATTCAGCCCCTTTATACTAATTAAAATCTCATAAGAGACTCATAATTTTAACATTTAAAATTTCTAATGACGCCCACAATCGTTTTTTGGAACAAATTATGCTTGCATCCAATCAAAATATATTAAATTGTACCTACCTAATTTTACCTGATTCTACATATGTCAAAACTATTTAAAGGGTATATATATTGATGTGATTGCCTTATAGCAAGTATATTCAAAAATATTTAGAAGACATAACGTTTAGAAAAGATAATAATAGAAATGCCTTTCAAATTGTGCTGTAGCTTGTACGGTCGCAAAAATCATCAGCGGACATAAAAAAATGTGAAACTGGTCACACCAGCTATTATTCAAAAAGCTGCGACCCTAAATTTTACTTTGCGTGATGACCAGTTTATATGTGAAACATGTCGCACTTAAATCTATAAAAATAAGGTAAATTTAATTATTTTATTAAAATGAATAAAAATTCATATGCAACTAATATTTTCTACAGCAGCTTTCATGTTCGGAAACTATCGATAGTGAAATTATTTCTATAAATCAGGATGTTGAAAGTGTTACAACGAACGAAAATATTCAAATACCTCCAGCATCTTTAGATCCATCACCAGTTTCGGTTGATACTATATCTCCACCAGTTCCTGAACTACTTAATGACACATTAGAAGATATTAACAATGTTCTTGGAAGGTTAGCCGAATCTCCTATCAAACAAAAACATATTACAACAGGAAGTTATAAAAAAATTGCAAGGCTCACATCGGCAATAAGTCAAAGAATATTTCAAGTAGATTCAGTTAAAGTGTTATCACCAAACGAGGAATGTGAATATACATCATGGCTTATGAACCTTAAAAAAGAATTTAAAGATGCCAGCTCTAAATCAAAACAAGTGTTTTTGTAGACAACTCTAACACGTAAATTTTGGTCAAATCAACGTATCCAGGATGAATTTAGTGCATCAAGACGAATGGTAAAATTCGCCATGGATCTGTTGGAAACAGTAGGTTCTTACAGTTGGCCTCAAAGCAAATAAGTGCACAGTTTATCACAAAAGATAGTAAAAAAAATTCAAACAAACTTCTTATCAGAAGAAATTAGTAGAACAATGCGTGGCCTTAAAGATGTTGTTACTATTACAGAAGGATCAACGAAAATTAGGAAATCAAAGCGGTTGGTGTTATGGACCCTCACCGACATCTACGAAATGTTCTTGGAAGAAAACCCAGATGTCAAAATCAGCTTCTCAAAGTTCACTACGTCGCGACCGAAGGAATGTATTGATGATTTTAAAATACCTGCAGAATGGCATTTCCTTGCAACTGCCCACGGAAAGGGTCCATCCGATGGGATTGGAGGAACACTTAAAAGAGAAGCCCGGAGATCTTCGCTTAGAGGAGAAAAAATATCAACAGCAAGGGAATTATTTGAATGGGCGGAAATTTGGTCGAAAAAAACCAACCACGTTATGAAGTTTTCATATGTGTCTTCAGGAGATATCGAACTACATCACCAATTTCTTTCGATGCGGTATTCGGACATTAAAACCATAAGTGGAACTTAAGAATTCCACTATTTTTTACCTGATAACACCACACCCGATAAAATAATTGCCAAAATGTTTTCTTTTTCTGATAATCATAAATATTTCAATTTAAAGGCAAAAAGCATTATATAAATTAGTTTTTTAATGTATTTACATATTTATAATATTGATTAAATTATAATGTTTTTAGAAAAAATATTTTTTTATTGTTTTTTTCTAATGTACTAACACTAGTTGGTGATGTTGAAATTATAAGAAAATCTTCGATCATTGGGATCTCCAATTCTTATTCTGAATAAAAACCTGTTTCTCAATCAGAAAAACACAGAAAATGGTTCAAATTTATTTCAGGAATTAAAATATGAAATGTTTAATTTATTAGATCCACATTTAGTACAGGATTATTAACTTAATAAAAAAACACATGTGAATTTTTCATATACCAAACTTTAAAAAATCGTAAGAAAAAATCCATATTGAATTGCTGACTTTTTATTTCTCAATTTCATAGCTGCATATGTTTACTTTAAAATTTGTGAAAAACAAAAAAAAAGGGATTTTACGAGATATGAGCTTTGAAGTAAACCAAGGTTTTACGCGCCGCCTAGCGGAAAAGGGAAAAGTTGTTAATTTTAAACGTACTTATTTCAATTATTCAATTATTTTCCTTTTTACTTGCAAAAATATACTTAAGTCGGATGAAATTTGTGGCACCTATTCACAAAACATTGACACCATTACCAAAACTACGTGAAAAAGCCTCAAAAGTTCAACCGCGCATAACTCCGATTCAGAGTACGCAAAAAATAAAAGCAGAAATAACTTTTTTGTAACACATGCGTACAAAATATTCAATTTTGTACTAAAATAGAATACAAGAAATAACTACTTTTCGCCACACATGACTACAAAATATTTTTTAAGCCTGGACCGTATCGCCGCCTGCATGTGAGATTTGTAGTTAAATCTATCCATATATCTATCTATATTTAATATTTTTATAGCACTAAAATATCAAAATAATACTTTAAATAACTTACTATATAGTAAAAACAACTTAAACACATTGCATCATTGGAATTGCAAGAAAATACAATTTATTTAGATCTTCAAAGTTTAATATTTTGACAGCTTAGTTGGATTTATATGTGTTGTTTTAGTTGGATTCTTGTGTTTATATTTTCGAACTCGAATAATTTACAAATATTACAACAAAGATGGCGCACTTTAATTATTTAAAAAGCTTAAATTTGTTTATAACTTTGTTAAATAAATGATTAAATGAACAATTAAATAAATATTTATGAATTTTACGCACTTGTTACAAAAAATAGTGTGTATTACTCCCTGCGGTCGTGCGGCAAACTAACTCTTGTTTGGAAAACGCATTCGCACTAGTAATACAATCTACTATTTTCCTTTCGTCAATACCAACAATATATCAAAATTTCAGATTTTTTAAAAATCAAAAATTTAAAAATCAACAAAAAAATGTACGTTTCCAAAATAATAGCCCATCTATATATATAAAATTGAAAGTATGTATGTTTGTACCTTTGTTGTATTTGGGGGCTTTAAACGTTTTATATGTTTTAAATTTTATTAATACACAAATACTTTAAAAACGATTTTAAATTTTATTAATACAAAAAATTTGTTTGTAATTTTTCACACACTAAAATTTAATTATTATTATTTTTTATTAAATACATTTATAAAATTATACACTGGTTTCTTTTGGTTAATGGTTGGTTACTATGTTGCTTGGTTACTTTGCTCGACTTGTTATATTTATGAATAAGAACTAACTGATTGTATGAAAATAACTAACTGATTGTACGAGAAGAACTAACTGATTGTAAAGCTTAGAACCAACTGCAATCGTTCAAACTTAAAATTAACAAATTATTTTAAGTTTTATGTTTTTTGCCTTAATTTGCATATTTTTGTAAAATGATTTATTTGATGATTAGTTATTTTTTTAAAGAAATTTACTTATTTTGAAATAATTAATTTTGTTTTATTAATTTAAATTTGAAATATGAATTTAATGAGTTTACAAAAAATGAATTAAATGTTACTTTTGAAATAGGAGTTTATTGAGTTGACAAAAAATAAATTAAATGTTTCTTTAAGACTTTGTAACTTTTTGTTTTGTTGGTTCTTATGTGGGACACTACACCTTATGCATTAATAAACCATTCATCCGATCATCATGAATCTTTGGGAAGTTGTTGTCTACCCTTGCGCATAGGTAACAGGCAAATTTTTTTTTTTGAATGGAACCCCAGGGCCATTATAATTTTCTTAAGGGGTTCTGCCTAAATGTTGATAATAATTTAATTTGATTTTTCTTTAAATATCGTTTCATACGGTTAGATTCCTTTGATCAATTTTTTTGTTGAACATAATTTAATGAAATTGAAAAATGAAGGTATAATCTGAAACAATTACATTTGTATATCAAAACTATATGTATTTGAATTAAACACATAATGATGTTACAAATTTTATCATCTATACAATGTGTTATTGTTATTGGTAATAAACTAAATATGTTATTGGTTTGCAATTGTATTTGTAATGCATGTTTCTTCAACTAAGAAAGATAGTTAATAACATCGATTAAAAGCTCAAAATTATGAAATGGAATTCGCACAAATACTATACAAAGAAGCATAGCTTATGTATAATCAAACATGGATAGCAAGTATGATAAACAAAGTAATTAAAAATGTGGTCCTTAGCCGGCAACACGTTTGCAATAATGATTTGCAAACAGTTACAATGCATTAATACCAATGAATTTATAATATCTGTCTACCCACAGGAACATATGTAAAATTTAAAATTTTGGATCTATGGATGTGCCAAAGCGGCCTACTTTAGTACTTGCTATTGGCAAATCAGTTAACGTGAGATATCGTATACTACCGACAATGGCAGTGAGATATCACTTATATTAAGGGGATAAGTGATATTTTAGGTATGCTGGCGGATGTACTTTTTTCAATGTACTTTTTTCAATTAAGTACCCTTAGTCTTAGTTATGGATTATTCTTTGACGATAACGCTCTATTTTTTTTTAAGTAAAATGTGTTGGGTAGGAGAATTACAAAATGTGTCACAACAACACATAAGAACATGCTTTCTAAGGTGTTGATGGACGTAATTTTTTTTATTTTTTAAAAGAATAAACTTTTTGCTTGCTCGAAAAAATGAGCTTTCAAATAATTATTATATATGCTAGCTTGAGGCAAACAATCCGTTATATGATCTGGGTATATGCTTCTAGCACTAGGGTTATTAGGAACCTAATTTTAGCTTTGTTCCTGCAAATTTGAAAAAAAAAAGTATATTGTTTTTATTTCCTCCATCCTATCATGAAATATTGCCCTATATCGTACATTATTATGTGAAAGGATTTATTATTAAGTTTTCCATTCTGTAAGAAGAATATAAAAAAAAAAAATTTGCGTCCATCAACGTCTTAAAAAGCATTATGTTGTAGAGCCTATGTCTTAAAAGGTTTATATGTGTTGTTGTGACACATATTGTAATTTCAAATATGTCACATATTTTGAAATTGCACAAACTTTTTAGAACTTCGGTGAAAAAGATGATGAACAATGTCATTGAAGCTACAATTTTGAGTGGAAAATTCGAAGAGGAAGATGTAGTGTTGCCACGACAGACAGGCCACAATCCACATATTTCAATAATCCCAACAGATTCAAACGTTTAGTTTCCAGTGCAACCTGCTTTTGCAATTACCATCAACAAAGCACACGGCCAGTTACTGCAAGTATGTGGACTAGATTTGGAGAATCCGTTCTTCTCACATGGACATGAACAACTATATGTGGCTGGCGCGTTAGGAAAACCTTCTGATTTATTTGTGTACGCACCATGCGGAAAAACAAAAAATAAAGTGTACCCACAAGTACAAGAATAAATAAATAGAACTAAAACGACATTTTGAAATTCGTTCCATATTAAAATAAATAAGTTGCAATAAAAATGACACAATGTTAATTGAATGTTATCTTTACGAGTTTTCTCGAGTTTTCTTTCTTATGAGATAGCGGCAATATGCGACCAATGTTAAATAAACAAAACTTTTACGCTATTTGGTGTAAAAATAAAATTTTGAGAGATTTTGTGAGTGATTAAGATCAAAGTAATTATTGTAATTCACTTGAATTTTGCAATTTGACAGCATTTTTCATTTTCATTTCTCAGAAAAAATTCTTTAGAAAAGTTTTTGTGTGTTTCGTGTCGGGTACAAATACAATGCATGAGCACTGTGAACATTTGTGAATCTATTTTTGTTCTGTATAATGTTCTATATAGAGATGAGTGTTGACACACCTCTACTAATTCAACAAGTCATTTAAGTTTTTTTATAGCTTACTCGAAAACTTATTTGATCGCTAATTTTTCATATATCCGAACTGATGAGCTAAAGTACTGATTATTTTACATTCATATTTTTAAAAACAAAAATTAAAAACTACGCTATCATTTCTCATTACTAATTTATGAAATCATTTCATAAATTTTTCGCTACTACGTCAACAAAATGTCTGTGAACAAACTTAATTTATAAGCGTAGCAAAGCACGCCGGGTCCTGCTAGTTATAAAATATAAATTATAAACAGTTTAACATAATCTTTTAGTCTGCCGACGACACCACGTGTAGCTGCTTTCATAAAAGGGGTTGTTGCCAAAAGGGGAAGTTGCCAAATACACCAGGTTAGATCATATTTTTAGTAGCAATTATAAGTACATACATTTTGTATCTTGAGATTATAAATTCATTTTTTATGCATTTTTGTTTTAGGTAGATTTCATATAAAAATCTACCTATTGCAATAGGCTTCATCTCGGAATTTCGGAAAAATTTTGGTGCAAACGACTATATATGATAAGCGGAGACGGAAAAACAAAGAAAAAAAATTATATATATTTTATATATATATATATATATATATATATATATATATATATATATATATATATATATATATATATATATATATATATATATATATATATAGATATATATATATATATATATATATATATATATATATATATATATATATATATATATATATATATATATATATATATATATATATATATATATATATATTTATATATATATATATTTATATATATATATATATATATATATATATATATATATATATATATATATATATATATATATATATATATATATATATATATATAATATATATATATATATATATATATATATATATATATATATCGACCAGGAACTGCCCCAAAAAAGACCCAAAGGTGAAAAAATGAGGTTTTAGCGTATTTTCTCATTCTGTGAGATAATAAACGAAAAAAAAATAATATATTCTTAGATTGTTCGGGTTGTTGATTACGAATCTTAAGTTAAATTAAAAAAAAAAAAATGGCGGATCAAATATGGCGG
>OY856187.1:284248310-284372189 GCA_963693315.1 Diogma glabrata | reverse complement strand
AGACCAAAATAAACCAAATTAAAAAGGGTCGAGTCAAAATGTCGCAAAATTTTGCTGAACTTGAATGAAATTGCTTTTTAAAAAGTTCATTTTAAATAAAATATTTGATATTTAACATAAAAAAAAAATCTGAATCTAAAAATCGCCATTTTTATAATTTTCCTTCAGAACAAAAAAAACTGATTCCCGACAGTCATATGCAAAACGAATTTTCTCTCTAAAACAAAAAATGACGCTAGTCCTAAACTTTCACAAGTTGTTAGATATAAAATAAGCTTCAATTTTGTTTAAAAAAAAAAAAAAGGCTATGCCATCTTTTTTTCAATTACATCGTTTTTTTCTTATGTTACACCGTTAAAAATTATTTCAAAAAATTAACAATGTACATTTTTAAAAACTTTGTTCTAATACCTATTCAACGACATATCATTTATGAAAATCGATTCAGTAGTTTTTCTACAATCGCTCGTCAAAATGCACTCACATCACAAAATAACAAAAATTGAGGGGCACCCTGTGAAGACCCCTGGTCGAAAAAAAAAAAATCTAAGAGAACTTGTATTTTTTATTTATCAAAGACTATCTATAAACAAAAAATAATCAAAATTAAAAGGGGTCAAGTCAAAACGATGTTGAATCTTCGTGGAATTGCTCATATATATATGTATATATATATATATATATAAATATATATATATATATATATATATATATATATATATATATATATATATATATATATATATATATATATATATATATATATATATATATATATATATATATATATATATATATATATATATATATATATATATATATATATATATATATATATATATATATATATATATATATATATATATATATATAAATTTTTTTTTTTTCTTCTCCGCTTATCATATATAGTCGTTTGGCACCAAAATTTTCCCGAAATTCCGAGATGAGGCACATTACAATAGGAAGATTTTTATATGAAATCTACCTTAAAATATATAAATAAATAGTCCCGCTGGTTGACACAATTAAGTTTACAAAGTATAAATTTATTAATTTTTTCTTTTGTATTTCCTCAATTAAAACCCCGTTTTCAATTTACATTAATACTTGTTATTTAATTGATCAATATATTTCAGGCTAGGCCCATCTTCAGGATCATTTTATAAAAAATAACAATTATATCAAAATTGAAATAAAATAATTAAATGACATTTATATAAAACAAAGTTTGATATATAAACTATGTGTAAGATAACTATGTTAAAATTAACTTAAAAAATGGTTAAACATCAATTAAACATCTCAAATCAAAATGAATTGATTTGTATTAAAAAATTAGCTTATCAAATGGCACGTCTTGTGTTTTTGCTTAAATGTAGAAGATGGAATATTATTCCAATGTTTATTTTACATAAAACACAGCGAATTTCGATTTATTCAAAATGTAAAGAAGCACATTCTAAAGTAAATAATGCTGTGCAACAACTCAATAAAGTGATTTTAGACGCTGAAATAGCTGACTGTAATTTTAGTATAAAATATCTTAAAAATTTTTGTACACCTGATATGAAACAAGAAACAACTCAATTTATTACACAAAATAATAAACATTTATACACTAAATTTGTACGTCTACAACTAGAACAAGAAACACTGGAAAATATTAACTTAGAAATATATTGATCAAATATATTGATCAATTAAATAACAAGTATTAATATAAATTGAAAACAAGTATTAATATCTATACTCCCGTTTCGCCACTTACAATATAAATTTATTTTTCATCGAATTCCAAATGTACAATGCATTATTTGAAAGTTAATCTGAAACGAGAGAAGTATAAAACAGACGCGAAAACTCTTTGAAGTGTAAGGTATTTCTTGTCATTAAAGGCCCAAAATTAGGGCTTTTAAAAATAAGATACTGTCTGCCTTCAAAGAGTTTTCGCGTTTGTTTTGTACTTCTCTCGTTTCAGATTAACTTTCAAATAATGTATTTTACATATGGAATTCGATTAAAAATAAATTTATACTTTGTAAACTTAATGGTGTCGACCATCGGGACTATTTATTTATATATTTTTTATTTTTAAGTTTTAGTTCATAACTGTACATACATTTTTGTAGCTTGGTATGTTTATTTAACATTTTAGTTTAAATAGTTATATGAAATGTTTTTATTCTCGCAGTATCCAATTTGTTTATCAAAATGTATCATTCTTTGGCTTGGTACTTATACGTTGTGTATTAAACCCTAAAAACAAACTACTGATTTGGTTCCTTTGACGTTCTTACCGCTGAAATGTGCGTGTGATAAGATATCATTTCTTTTTATTTGTTTTTTTACGTTGTGTACCTAACCTCTCTAACTACTGAATTTACATTTTTGATGTTTTTTTCTGGTGATATAATTTCTTTTTGTTGGTCTATATAAAAAATATAACATCAATATCCGATTTTTAATCCATAACTAATCCATATTCAATTATTATCCAATCCATATCCATTCCATATCTAATCCATATCAAATCCATATCCAATCCATATTCATATCTAATCCATATCCAATCCATATCCAATTCATATCCAATCCATATCCAATCCATATCTTATCCATATCCAATTCATATCCATCTCCACATCCATATACATATCCATATCCACATCTATATTCATATCCACCTCCATATCCATATTTAAATCTTTATCCAGCCCAAGTTAACAAAAATCATCTTAAAATTAGGAACAATAACATATTTATGATACTAGTGTAAACTACTGTAGAGTTTTTAAAAGTGATATTACGTTTTTTGATTATTAGCCCGTATAATCGTTGTACCAGCAACAATCATATTTGCTCGAGCTTTAGCACACTCATTAATTGTTTCTGGTCCAACTCCTCCATCAACCTCTATATCTAATGTTGGGGTAATTTTCACGTGGCCATTCCACTTTTGGCATAAAATCACTTATAAATTTTTGACCATCAAAACCGGGGTCAACGGTCATAATCAAAATCATATCAGCTAAGGGAAAGTACTCTTTCACAAGCTCAACCGGAGTGCCTGGTTTTAAAGCTAAGCCAACCTTCATTCCAGTTTCTTTAACTTTCCTTGAAACTTCTGCAACAATTGTTTGAACAGGTTCAACATGAAAAGTTTATGGATCAACACCAGTATCGGCCATTGGTTCTATCCGCTGATCTGGGTTCGATGCCATCATATGAGTTTCAAAGAAAGCATCCTTTATATTATTTTGTAAAAATTTAACTATCGGATGTTCAAAAGTTAGGTTAGGAACAAAATGAACATCCACAAAATCTAAATGGAAATAATTTGCACCATTCTTGAGGAGTTTTTCTGATTCTATATACAATTCTGATAAATCTGCGTCTAAAATTGAGGGTCCAATTTTTGCCTTCAAAGACATTTTTGGTTTGAACTGCAGCCAAATTTTGTAACTGTGAAGCGGTGAAATGATAAGTTTTTTATCACTTCACCGCAAAAAATATCTAAGTGAGTGAAGTTTTAAAATTATAAAGTAAACACTGACTTTTTGTTTGGCAATAAAATGAAACCGTTTCTTTTGTTGTTATTGACATTGTGTCAAAAAACACAATAACGTCAATGTGATTTGATTTTTTAAAATTGCATTTCTAAATTAAATACAGATTTATTTTTCAAATTTATTATTTTAAATATTTATATATATATATATTAAAATTTGTAAACGTTTTACGTTTAAATTGTGTTAAAAGTTAAAATAAACATTTAATTTTATATACTGTTGACAGTGCGACGCTTGCTATTAAATTTTTTAACATTCAAATCGCATATAGAATCGCAAAAATGGTAAAATGATAAAAAATTAATGATTAAATCGAAATGAAGAAATTTTTAACACTTCACCACTTCACAGTTACAGAATCTGGCTGCTGATAGATTTGTTTAAAGTTTTGACTATTCTCAATTTTGATATTAGGATTTCAGGGTTGAATTTATAGCAAAATGTATTTTCTACAAACTGATAGGCGCGCCTCCTATATAACTTCCAAAATTTTTGAAATAAAATCAGATTTTTATATTTTGTTATGAATTTTGAACTTTTATACGAAATATAATTTTATTTTACACTGTAAAGCTC
Source organism: Diogma glabrata (assembly GCA_963693315.1). Lineage (NCBI taxonomy): Eukaryota > Metazoa > Arthropoda > Insecta > Diptera > Cylindrotomidae > Diogma > Diogma glabrata. The sequence goes on along the minus strand of OY856187.1, from coordinate 284,368,044 downwards.
AAAAAACTATATGAAAACTGAATCTAAGACAAACTAATTACACTTGGAAATCTCTTATCATATCACAATTAAGTGTAATGAAACTATTAATCAACTAACAGATAAAATCATTTAATAAATCAACAAAAATTATATAAAATAAAATACAAAAAGCGTACATTAATTCATTGATGATCCAATTCTTGATTTAATGCCGATTCAATTCCTTTCCGTAACATAGTTTTTTATAATCTTGTCTGTGGCGAACATCAAAACTAAAATCATTTCTCAAAAAACTTTAAAATTTAGCAGGCGATGATTTCGTTAACATTTATTAAAAAAACAAAAAAATTTTTTTTTTATTATTCAGATTTTGTTTTTTCCAAATAGTTTCGAGTTCTTAATTTTCGTGTTAAATTAAAAATGTAATTCTCTATGTAAATTATATTTCATCGCCTCGCCATCAATTTAATTGATACAATAAGACAAATTTCATAGAATTTAATTTATATTTGTGCTACTTAATAATGGTTCAAGACCATTAGTGAATGTGGAAACTAGTGTACCTGAAGAAGTTTGAAAATAAATTTAATTCATGATATGGTTGTTACAACAAGATTTTATCTGCTGCTTTTTGTGTTTACTTTATGTGAACAGTAAAATTGGTAAATCATAACCGAAGATTAAGCTTAATCAACACATTCAAGGTAACTCATTATATTGGATACAACATCTCCAACATCTCGTATCATCTTATTTATCTCCTGGAGAATTCATCGCAACTAGCAGCCAGCCTTTATATTAAAATCTACCTTCACTCAATGTCCACCAAATTGTAAAGCATAAATTAGGATCAATAGTATATTTAGAAAATATAATAATATAATCCGGTTTAGTCGCTATGCATTTCCAACCACTAATAAGTTGAATTTGTATACATTTCAGATGCTACACCAACTCTACTAATACAACTTGATAGATCGCACTTTCAATCAATTAACATTCCAAATTTTGTTTAGCAATTCGATCGATAACCTATAATTATCCCCATTACATTTTTTTTCTTCATATCACATACATTTTTTTCAGCTCTTATAATATCAGCACTATCTTCTCGAACAATTATCGGCCAAATTTTGTTCAGGTAACCACACATAAATAAATTTGACTCCATTGTGAAACGGGAAGAAATAATATGTTACACAATGAAAATATAAGTTTAAAATAATTAATTTATTTAATATATTTTTTTTGATAATAAAAAAAATTATAAGCACATAACTTGTGGCACAAGACACTAATTATACAGACTATATCTTTATTTTAAATTTATATAGTGCCAAATAACTATTTGATTAGACCGATTTTAAACACAAGTACCACATTTGATTTAAATTTACATAATGATTTTAAAAATTATACTAAAAAAAATTTTTCACTCCTTACCAATCGCTCCATGTTTATAAGTCCTATATTCGTCCCTGTATGGAGTACTGTTGTCAAGTTTGGGGTGCTGCCTCTGTTTCCATCTTGGCCCTCTTGGACTCTGTTCAAAAGCGGGCTATACGAATTGTAGGTGATCGAGCTTTGACATCAAAACTCGATTCCCTACAACATCGTCGCACTGTTGCTGACCTCGTTGTTTTTTACAAATATCGTCATCAACAGTGCTCAGATAAAATCAGCGGCATCATGCCTCAAACTTATTCTTACCCCCGTTCCACACGGCAATCGGCTGCCGCAACCGGTGAAACGGTAAAGATCCCACACTGTCATACTGGCAGATCGCAGAGAGACTTCTTTGTCCGAAGTGCGTACAAATGGAATAGTTTGCCGGAACACTTAGTCTCAGGTGGCTTCAACCCGCAGAGGTTTAAAGAAAGCGTTAATCAACACCTTAGAACGCCAGTTGTTGTGGGACCCAGGTCTAGACCTAGGTCTTAAAAGGTATTTATGTGTTGTTGTGACACATATTCTAAACCATGTTACACAACACATTTTATTAAAAAAAAAAAAAATTGTCGAACCAAACAATTTGATCGTTTATATCATGTTCTTGCAGATTTTCTGTTTCGTTTTTCCACCATGTAACAGCAATTTCCATTAATACAATTGCGGTGCCCCTCATAGCTTGGTTCTGTATCATCCGAAATCAAAAAATCAAAGTTCATTCGTTAGATGATAGTTTTCCCCAGGTAACGCTAGGAGGGTTTTTTGAATCGGCTAATTTGTTATTGTAAAATAAAAATTATTAACAAAATTTGCAAAAACTCTCCAGCGTTACCTCATAAATTATGTACAGAAATAGTGTTCAAAATTTCTAAAGGATCGGTGCAGTAGTTTTGAAGGTATGAGGGGCACCGACTTTGAAAACGTGAGTTGTTGGGAAAATGCTTTAAAGTTTTGAACAAAAAAAAATCTGGAATAAAACGTTCATAAGCAAATTTAAAAATACTCGTAACTTCGTCAATTTTGCTCCAATCGACTTGAAATTTTGACACAATATTCTTAAAATATTATGCATTCAATTAAAAAAATAAAACAAAATGCAAAAAACAATTTTAATACCTTACCCGTCCTAAATAAATAAATGATGATGAATTTTCAATTGCAAAATAGTCGTCGCCTTAGTAGCGTAATTGATAGCATGTCTACAAACGGATTCGAACATGGCCTGATGAGGAGATTCGAATTCATCCGAAACACGAAAATTAGTAATGGACTTTTTTTCTAAAACATTTCCAACCATACCTTCGAATTGAAAAATTCAAATTATTTTCTTGCTTACTTGAGCTTAACTGTCCACAAAATTTCAAACAAAATGATGTTATATTTTTTAAGTATTTCAACTGTAAAATATGGAGGGGCTGAAATCTCACAGCTCTGAGATATCAAGACTTCGGTCTGGGTTAAGGATTTTGATATAGTTTTCGGCAAAAAACTTTTATGAGGACATGGTTTTTAGTTTTGGGCAGCGATGTATATCAAACATAACTCTTTATTAAAGTACAGGTATTTTTTATCTCTGTTTAAAAATTTACTACAAAACTAACACGAAACATCAATACGTTGCCGAAAAATTATAATCAAAATTCCAAAAATATTGTTAAATTAAATAAAATCAAAATTTTTCAAAATTCCAAAAATTATAATAAAATAAAAAATTTAAAATTTTTCAAAATTCTAAAAATATACCAAAAATTCTTAGAAAATCAAAAATTAAAACTTTTTCCAAAATTCTAAAAATATTGCAAAAATTATTACAAAATCAAAAATACAAACTTTTTCAAAATTCCAAAAATATTTCAAAAACTATAACAAATTCAAAAATTTCCATGTCCAATTTCATTTTAAATTACATTTACGTCATAAAAACAGCTACATTTTTTTTCCCAAAAAATTGGCTAAAATATTAAATGAAATCATTTTTTGACACACTTGACATTATTTTTTGACAAACTTATAATGCCATAACTCTCTATAATAATAATAAATATCATGTCATACGAACTATTAATTTTATTTTTTTCTAGGAAAATAGGGTAAAAAATAAATAAAAACCTTTCTTTTGACACACTTGAAAAAATTTTTTGACAAACTTATAAAGCCATAATTCTCAATAATCATAATAAAATTTCATTTCAAACAAACAATTTTTTTTTTCCAAAAAATTAGGTAAAAAATCTAAATAAAAATCTTTTGACACACTTGACAACATTTTTTTGACAAACTTATAATGCCATAATTCTCAATAATAATAAAAATAAAACTTCATTTCATGTAAACAATTAATTTTATTTTTTTTCCAAAAAATTGGGTAAAAAAATAAATAAAAATCTTCCTTTTGACACACTTGACAACATTTTTTTGACAAACTTATAATGCAATAATCTAGATTTTGGTCTCACATACCAATCCCGACCATCAAGATTTCTCCAAATTTAATGTTCCTACTCGTAATCACTTAAAATGAACGTTTTTTAAGCAAGAAATATGCAAATTTCCTTGTTTTGACACACTTGACGATTTTTTTGACACACTTCCGGTACAGTTATCAAACACATCGTCCTTTCGGCTCTTCCCATTGAGTAAACCTATTTTTAGAAAAAAGAAATTTTGAAATCCGTCCAGCAGTTTTCTAGATTTCGTCGGTTGTGACGGCCGGACAGCCGGACGGCCGACAGACAGACACACATTTTTTTTTTTTTGCTTTTTTAGAATCAGTAGGTCCTAAAACGTCGAGAAATGCCAAAAAAAGTGGGGGTAAGAATTTCACTTTGAGCTCATGAATGTAATACTTAGGTCTTTCAGACCGAAGTAATTTTAACAAATGATAAAAAATTTTAAACAATGATTGAAAAATGACTTTTTAAAATCAAGTTTATTCAGTTTTCACATTTCCTGGAAAAGTTTTCCTTGGTGATGCTTATTTTTTTTTTTACACCATCTAAAAGTAGACGTTTCAACAAACATAATGATTAATGTTTTTTTTTTTGAAAAAACTGTTTCCTATACGGGAGAAGTTTTGTGTGAAAATGAGGTCACTTTTTTGGTTTAAAATCAAAATTAAACGTAAAAATAAATATTTTGATTCCAAAAAATTACAGCGTATTAGGGACATAATAAGGTACGTTTTCACCAAATTCTGTGGAAAAAAAAATGTTTTGTGGGAAATAAAAATTAAAAACGAAAAGCCCTTTTTTCTTCTGTTTTTTCTATTTTCACGGCAAATTTTAGGTTATGTGAAAAAATTGTTTAAATAAAAGTTATAGACCTTTTTATTACCTATAACCTTTACTTTAAACTTTTTTCGATAGAAGGTCTAGTTTCGCCGAAAATCATGAAAAACCATTTTCTACCCCTAAAAGCTCACCCAATTTCACCACCGCAACTCGGAGCACATTTAATTTTTGTTTCCCATCATTTGCGCAATATTTTCTTATATATCTAATAGTTTTCATCCTGTTACTAATTTCTTCCTCACAAAAAGCTAATTTGACTGGTCTATTATAGAACTTCAAAATAATATTTTTATTCGCCTACATATTAAAGTGGCACTTTATTACTGTGATTTGCGGCCGTAAAGTGTCACTTTTTAACCATATATTTTGTTGTCATAGTTACGTCCAAAAAAGTAAAAAACATTTGTATTTGTTTAAATTCTATAAAAAATAGGAATTTTTATAAAAGCAACCTTTAAATTCAAAATCTCACAATCTAATTAAAATTATTGTTATTATTTTGTTGTCATGGTTATACCAGTATTTTGAAAAAATAACAAGTATTTTGTCAAAGGTTACTTGTTCAACATATTTTCATTTCAAAATTTATGCAAAATTATAACTTGATTTAGAATAAGCAATTTTTTTTTTAATATTTTGCTAGCGGTGAATAAAAAATAGTATATGACGCACAGACGTAAGCTATTTTGGACTTAATATCTGTGCAAATCTCGGCTAGCGCCTCGATTTGCAAACTCCACATACGTCCAAAATCTTTAGCATTACGTCCTAGCATCATAATGTACTATTGTTGTTAATTACATATCTGAATAAATTATTCCATTATTGCAGTAATGCAAATGATTCAGTCAATTCACTAAAATCGCACTCACGTCTCTAAATATAATAGTAGATTCTTGTATGAGTTGAGAATGATGAATTCTTCACGAGGATGAAGTTTGCCGAAACGAGCGTATCGAGTGGAGGGAATCATCCGAGTGAAGAATTGCCATCATCCTATGCGAATACAAGATGCTATTTTATCCACGACTGCAAAATATTTCGACTAATTTCCAGTTTGCCTGCTAAGGTTTTTATCACCATATTGAAATATGTAAATCATAGAAAGCATAGAAAAACGAAACTTAAATTTATTATTTTATATTTTATATATGTATTGTTCTCGTTTTAACCTTTTGATAATACTATACCAACAAATAAACTATAGAACTATAGTAGTAAGTAGAATGTAACGATTGCGTCACATTCTATACACAAGTTAAGCAAGCTACAGACCTACAATCAATTTGTCAATCAATTCGAAAACGAAAATAAACGAAATAAAATTTAGTGTAAAAATCCCCTAAGTTTTATTTCGTTTATTTTCGTTTTCAATTGATTGACAAATTGATTGTATTGTAGGTCTGAAGCTTGCTTTAGAGAATGTATAAAATTACAATGGTAGACATACACATGGAAAGTATATATTCTTTAGTAGTCGTGGATAAACATTTTTATTTAATTTTTTCGTCAAGCCATGCAAAAATATTCCTTTCTTATTTTTTCTATTAAGGTGCAAACACAATAGATCCGTTCCGTCCCCTCCGTTATATTTGAACTGTCAGTTTATATGTAAAACGGAAATTAAAACACAATGAACGGAGGGGAAAAAAGCGGAACGGACACTAAACATAAATTCAAACTTTTACGGAAGACATAACCTCAAAGATTGTTTATTTTTTCTACATATATATATAAATAAGCAGATTTCAACAACTTTCATAAAATATGAATATAATTTAGTAAATCTATAAAATAATGCATAAAAATATAAATATAAATATAAATATAAATAAAATATAAGTTTTTGGATAGTTAAAGACGGAGCGGCTGTATTGTGTTTTAAAAAACGAAAAGATTGAGGCGGATAAAAAACGAACGGAACGCAACGGATCTATTGTGTTTGAACCTTTAGATGTTTTTTTAATTCAATTATGTAAGTATTGTAATGAAAACAAAGAGAAAGTAACAGAAAGACAAAAATACAAAATGCGTAAGATAAAAAAAATGTATTAATTCTCTTCTATAATATAATAAAAATATGATCGTTTGCAAAGGAGCGAAATTGAAGAAAAATAAAATATCGCTCCTAGAAGTAAAGCAATTAAAAAAATTTTATCTTGTGAGTAAAATTTTTATTGAATGCAAAGAGTGCTCAAATAGAATAAAATTGTAAACTCTGCTTTTTTTGTTAAATAGATTTTTTTCTACATCTACTTGTTTTCTGCATAAATTTCGCTTTATTCTGTATTGTTTAAGGTTTTCATCATTTTTGTTCTGCATAAACTTTCGAAACGCTTTTTGTTTAATTCTAATTAAACATTAGAACTATTCGAGAACAGCACTGAAAAAAAATTGAAGTTCATGACAACCTCATCTCAAAGTTGGCAGTGATTATTCATGCAAAGAAAAATTATGTGCAAACAATTTCACTGTGATTGGGACAACTACACGATAACATTTTCCTAACAACAGAATGAGGTTTATTTAAAATATGAAGTGTTATATCCAATATGACAGTAGTTGAATAAAGATAATAACTATTTCCCTGAAAAAAATTTTCTTTGGCCTTATATCATGAATTTTTCATTTTAAAGTTTAAGTATTTGAGATTAATTGAACTATATTTTATTTTCACATAAATATTTCGTGTGATTGTCTCAACCTCATCGATTTATAATTGTAGAGTTGTTGAAGCGATTTCGTAGTTTGATTCGCCATATGTGACCGCACGGTGAGGTTGAGACAATTGCATTTCGATTGGAAATAGGACATGTTTTTTTCAGTGAGTTTCCGAAAAATTCACAGCAGCAATGTCAGGGTTTTGAGCGGCAAGACAAAAAAGTTTCCAGGGAAACCTATTATAAAAACATTTAAGACCCAGCCAATCCGCAGCTTTATAGTCCCATACACGACGAGGATTTGCTTTAAACTGCTTAGGGATTTGAATATTTAATTTTGTGGAAATCAAATTATGATCTGATCCACCTAAAGGCTCTGATACCTTAATTTGTACCAAGCATGGATCATTTGTCAAAAACAAATCAAGTAAGTGACTATTTTGCCCAGAAATGTCAGGAACCCTTGTTGGCTGGTCAATCAACTGTTGAAAATTATGATATATAGCAAACAGCTCAGCCTGTTTACCAATCTCATCTGTTTTAGAGCTGAAAGTGAGCCATTCAATATTGTGGACATTAAAGTCACCAAGAACTACAAATTTGGCATTAGGATGATCGTTTAACCTATCTATCTTTTCAGATAGGTCGTGAAATAAATTTATGCTCTCTGGAGAGTTGGGTGAACGATAAAGTCCAAAGACAAACAACGTTTGCTTATAGGATAACTAATTTTCAGAGATACTATATGTTGTGAAATTTAGCTCGAAATTTTTAATTCTCACATATGGAATGTTATCCCTAATATACGCACAAACACCATGCTTGAAGTAAAACGATACTTCAAGGTCAAAATGTGGACAAATATATTTATTTTTATCCAGAGTGGCAACTCTTGCACTGATAATTGTTTCCGTCAAAAAAAGAATGTCAGGTTTGACATTCTCAAGATAACAATGAACCGAGTTAAGATTGACATTCAACCCTCGTATGTTGGCATAGCAGATTTTTAAATTCGCCATTTTAAACCTAAGTTAAACGTCAAAATCGATTCTAACAAAATCAAAAAAAAAACGAATATAAATTTACTTAAATTCTGACTTTACTGAAGGCTATTCTAACAGCTGGATAACTTGGCCAAGCCTAAGTTTACTGTCAAAATAGTCAATTTAAATTAAGGAAACTTAAATTTTACTTGGTTATTGATTAACATCAAGTATTATAATACACAAACCAACAGAATTTTATGACATTTATATTAAAGAACAGAAAAAGCAATACTTTTAAAAATTCCGACAAAAACAAAATGTAAATTTAACAAAAATAAATATTTGAAAATAAAACTTATCTGTGTTTTCTTCAAATTAATAAACGAAAATTTGTTTTTTCTCTATTTAAATAATCTTTCTTGATTATTTAAATCAAAATTCTAATCAAAAATCCAATCAAAATTTTTTTTTATAATTTTTAAAATTCTTGAAATTATAATCTAAAATATACCTAAATAAAAAAGAGAAGAAGTTTTAGTTATTATTATTATAAAAAAAACTTCTCTATACATATTTAAATATATAAAATATAAAGGAAAATAAATAGACTCAGTAAACTAATATTTTTATTTTTTAAAAAATTGTTGTTTGAAAATTTTTTCCAAAAACCAAAACCTCTGCTTCTACTTCTTCTTCAAAAAACACAAAGGCTCTTCACATATGCCGGAATGTGAAAACAGTCACTCTCAACTCTGTCTTCTGGTCTTGGACATTTCTTCGCGTAAGAACTTCCTAATTGATACAGGTGCCGAAGTTTCCATTATCCCTGCAACCGTGGAGGAAAAACTCTCATAGAAATCAGACTTCTTCCTTTACGAAGCTAACGCGACTAAAGCTAGCACCTACGGTACACCGTACACGGTCTCTCAACTTAAACATTGGTCTCAGACGAGCGTTTTGTCAGACCTTTGTTATCGCCGATGTTACCATTCCAATTCTAGGAGATGATTTCCATCTTTAACTGTGTACAATTGTACACAGTCAAAAATGTACTGTGTAGTATTAAAGGTTTGTCTACCTGAAATTTCTTTTTTCACAATAGCTTTATACCAGTCCCCACAAAAAAAAAATCCCAATGTTTTTAATCTCCTGACTAATGTTGTGGATGAAATAAGAGCAAAATTTCCTAACTTTGAGGTTATCGTTACCGGTGACTTCAACGTTGGCTAGAATTTTGGTTAGAATTTTCCAAGACAACCGATGAGGTTAACAATGGAAGGAAGGCAGAAATATTTACACGACCAGACGACCTGACGCAGATTGTAAAAAGCTCAACTTTCACTCCTCGTAATGACGGTGATAAAAGTTTTCTTCTGGATCTCTATCTCACATCTATGCCCGATATTGCGAGTATCGATGTCAAAAAGGGTAGTATTGGAAATTCTGACCATTATCTAATCAAATGATCAAAACTGATTTTCTAAAACCTAGAGTTCCCAAACCCCGTAAAATATTTCCCTTCTCAAAAATGGAGAATGGTCTCCAATGGTCTCCGAAGTTTTTTTCAAGGTTTCCCTTTTGATCGTCATTGTTTTTATACTGACGATGTAAATGTTTCTGCTCAAAACTTTACTGAAACCATTCAATTCGGTATATTAACAAATTCGTTCCCTTTTTAATAATGAAACAGCAACAAAAATATTTATTTTCAAAGGCGGAAAAATTAGCTTTTAGAAACAAACGTAGATTATTTAATATTTGGCTGCATAACAAAAATCCAGTTAGCCGAACCGATCTGTTAATCGTTACTGGCCCTAAAGCTACATTGTTCGCAGAACGCTTTGCTTTAAATTCGAAAATTTTGTAAACTGTTAAAGAAATACCCCAAATCCAGTCTTCAGGAGTTAATATAAAAGGACTTCATTTCAAACCCAAAATCGTCGAAAAACTTTTAAGGGGTCAAAAAACTTTCAAACCATCAACAAAGCCTCTGGTCTGGACAACATTCCTCCTGTTATTCTAAAAACATTCTCAAAAGAACTTGCACCTACTTTAACCAAAATTTTCTACAAATCCTATCTGGTATTTTCTATCCAATCCTATCCAATCTTGTATTTTCCCTTCGTGTTGGAAGTTGGCCAATGTAAAGCCTGTCCCGAGAAAAGGAACGAAATGTGATATTTCCAATTATAGACAAAAAGCCTTACTCAGTTCTTTCTAAAATATACGAGCACTATATTATTTCTATGGTCTGCTCTGGTGTCAATGGGAATCCCTGGTAAACTGATATCACTATGAAAAATGACAGTACAGAACTCTCAATGCTGTGTACGAGTAGAGAACGAAATATCAAAGTTTTTTAAAGTCGACTCCGGCTTAAGACAAGGTGATGCTATCTCTCCTATACTTTTTAATTTAGCCTTGGAATATGTGTGGCGTCAAAAGAAATTGCCGACTAACAACAATATCTTGTCAATAAACTCAGTACAGATGATCGCATAAGCTGATGATGTTGTCATCCTCGGCCGAAGTGAAGCTGTTATGAGTGAGACTTTCAAGTCGCGTGAGAGTGGTGCCAGAAAAATTGGTCTTCAAATTAAGTACAATAAAAGCAAACATATGAATGTTTCAAGAGAGGAAAGATTTGTGAGAAGAAAGATTTGATGTGCGGCGATTTACGAATTAAGGGAGTTGAATCTTTTAAATATTTGAGATCAATGCTTGACTCAAACAACAGCATACTTACAGATATAAAAGCTCGAATCGCAGTATGTAATCGAACTTTCTACTCAATTAAACCTCTCCTTGGGTCACCGTATGTATCAACTAACACCAAGCTCAAGTTATACAAGACATTGATTAGTCCAGTTGTGATGTATGGGTCATAAACGTGGACCCTTACACAAAATGACGAATCGAATTTATCTGTATTTGAGCGTAATATCCTACGCTACATTTTTGGTCCACTTAAGACAGACGATGGAGAGTATAGAACCCGATATAACTTTGAGATCAGAGATCTTCTTGAGGGTCCTGATATAATAGGTTGTATCCGTTCTAATAGGATTCCTTGGTTTGGGGATGTTCTACGAGCCGATTCACAGTCTGGAATGATTAGAAAATTGTACGTTAGTGCCCCAGCGAGTGGGCGACTGCGAGGTAGAGCACGACCACAATGGGAGACTGACGTAATAAACGACCTTAAAAAAATCGGCTGCCATGGTAATTATGTCGCTGTTGCGAATGACCGTGGTGAATATTCAAAGCAGATTAGCCTGGCAACGCTCCTACATGAAGCATGAACGCCGTTAAAAAAAAAATATTAATTCACATATATCTAAATTTTTGGAAGACAACCTTTTAATATCTGACAGCCAATACGGTTTTAGAAACAAAAGATCAACAGCCGATCTATTGAACTAAGTAGCACAACTGTGAAATAACTAAAAAAACCCAAACCTTAGACACAGGTGTTTATAAGCTTACCTGTGACGACTGCAGTAAATTTTATATAGACCAGACGGGGTGGTCCTTCACAAAAAGATTTATTCAGCACACCAATGAAATTAACAGAAGCGATCCAGATATGCCCAAATCCAGATATGCCCAACATTTAAAAATAGAAAAACACAAATACACCAATATCAAAACAAATTTAACCATATTACATAAAAACAGAAAAGGACAACATCTAGATAGATTGGAAGAAATAGAAATATATAACCATAAAAACAATAACATTTTAAATGATAAAATCAACACTAAAACTAACAAAATATATGACATAATTAAAAAAAAGCAGTTGAAATAGTATATAAGTAATAGTTTAAGCAAAAATTGTAATAATAATTTAAGAACTGAGGATGACGTAAGTCGAAATCGATATTTTATACAAAATATTTTTTATTCGCCTACATATTCAAGTGGAACTAAATTACTGTGATTTGCGATCGTAAAGTGTCACTTTTTAACCATGTACTTTGCTGTCATAGTCCAAATGTCCAAAAAACTAAAAAAACATTTGTATTTGTTTAAATTCTATAAAAAATAGAAATATTTATCAAAGCAACCTTTAAATTCAAAATTTCATAATCCAATTAAAATTATTGTTATTATTTGTTTTCATGGTTATACAATAATTTGAAAAAATAACAAATATTTTGTCAAAGGTTACTTGTTCAACATAGTTTTGTTTCAAAATTTATGCAAATTTATAATTTTGATTTAGAATAAACAATTTTTTTTTAAATATTTTGCTTGCGGCGAATAAAAAATAGTATATGACGCACGGACGTAAGCTATTTTGGACTTAATGTGGGTGTAAATATCGGCTAGTACCTTGATTTGCAAACTACACATCCGTCCAAAATCTTTAGCTTTACGTTCTTGCATCATAATGTACTATTTTATTCGCCTACATATTAAAGTGTTACTTTATTACTGTGATTTGCGGCTTTAAAGTATCACTTTTCAGCTATTTATTTTGTTGTCATAGCTACGTCCAAAAAAGTAAAAAGCATTTGTATTTGTTTCTATTCCATGAAAAATAAAATTTTTTATCAAAGCAACCCTCAAATTCAAAATTTCAATATCCAATTAAAATAGTTGTTATCATTTGTTGTCATAGCTATACAATAATTTGGAAAAAAAAATAAATATTTTGTCAAAGGTTACTTGTTCCACATATTTCTATTTTAAAATTTATGAAAATCTAAAATTTTAATTTAGAATAAACAACTTTTCTTAAAATAGTTTGCTTGCGGCGCATAAAAAATAGTATATAATGCACGGACATAAGCTATTTTGGACTTAATGTGGGTGCAAATCTCGGCTAGCGCCTCGATTTGCAAACTCCACATCCGTCCAAAATCTTTAGCTTTACGTCCTAGCATCATAATCTACTATTTTATTCGCCTACATATTAAAATGGTACTTTATTACTGTGATTTGCGGCCGTAAAGTGTTACTTTTTAACCATATATTTTGTTGTTATAGTTTCGTCATAGAATAACTATACAAGAAGAACAATGTCCTAACACGTTTTATGCTTCGTCACATTCAATCTATTTTTTAGTTGGGTAGTTGCTTTTCTAGTGTATAGCGCTGGAACTGTGTGGTAGAGAAACTATTCATATCAATTTTTAACATTTATCTCTCTGGCTTATACTGTATCTAATGATGAACATAAAATAAAACAAAAAACGAAAAAAAAAAAAATAAATATATATATTTAAATTTTCTCTTTCTTTCTGCTCTGTATTTTGTATGTTAAAAATGATTGAAAACAAAAAGTACGCGGGTGTATTAGTGTAATCCTTTAAAAATTTGAAAATATTAGTAATTTGGTTTATTTAAAAAAATTTTAAATAAACCATTTTTCTCGCTTTTTTGTTTATTTACAATGCTTCATCGGCAATTGTCATCAAATCATTCGTTGCGAGCATTCTTTCTCCGATTGTGTTTTATCTGTGGATATTATGGTTAATTGGAGTGTTTTCACTATTTTGTATGTTTAATGGCAGCTCTCAATGGCTATCATGGTCTTCACAGTTGTGTGTGTCATCTACTAATATTTATTCAGAATTGTTGGATGCTTTAATACCTCGATATTCTAGCGCACGGTTCTTTGACTCTCTATTGAATGTATATGACAGTTGCAATTGTAATTAAAGACAACAAGCATATGATCAGTATTCATATCAACAAACTTGTGTGATCGAACAACAGTTACAACAGAATATTGTCTCTTAGCAATACTCGAGTCCTCTACTGGATACAATAAACATGTTCTAACGTTGGACTCTTGATAGATGGACACATCAATCGGCCAAACTTATAGGTCCAACGTTGAGGTTTGAATATATTTGGGATATTGTCATTATTTTCACTCAATTCAAAGAGATTTTATAGACAGAGTTTAACAAGACAAATAGCTTTTGTTATGAAATTTGTAATATTGTTACACGATTCGTTAATGGCTGTGATGTTGTTTGCATTATCGAAGAATTTTTACTATATAATTTTTTTATATCATTTATTTTACAAGTTTAATAAAGTGAAACTATTGGCAACAATTGTTTGATTCAATACATTTAGTTTTTTAATGAGCATTTTAATATACATATAATTGATTGAATAGTTATGCTAAAAAATAATTTAATGAGGAAAATTAAAATATTTTAGACAAAAATTTCAATTTTTCATGTATGTATTTAATAAAATAATTTTTTTCAATTATAATTTGCCTTAAGACGTAATTAGTTTTTCACCAAAAATAAAAAATTACAAATTTACAGCATTTTATACGCTGCATCTACTAATAAAGCTAAATGTATATTTCATTTTCTTTGAAAAACAGAAATATTAGCAATATACTTTCATATTTTATGGTTTATATATTTTATTATTGATTTTATATTTTATTATTATCGAGTATCTCGAAATACTATTTTTTCTATGATAATAAACATAAATAGTATATGTAAAATTATTAAATATTTTCTATTTTTAAAATTATCAGTTGTAATTTCCCAAGGGCGGTGATAATTCGAAATAATTTTTTGCCAAAAATTTCGAAAGCAAGTATATTGATAAAAGCACGAGGCCGTAGGCCGAGGTCTTTTATCAATACCACTTGCTTGAGGAATTTTTCAAAAAATTATGTGAATTTATCAACGAACGAGGGGAATTCGTTTAGAATTTTTTTTGCCATTTTTCGTTTCTTTATATATTTTTTATGAATTATACGTTGACCTACTGTGATTAATTATTTCAAAATTAGGCTGATAATTTTTAATATCCCAGTAGGCCAGACGTATAAACTATTTGTTATTAGTATAATTCAAATGTTATTGGTGAAATTGAAAGATGTCATTACATGTTAAAGAATTTCATTGGGTTAAATTAAAATAAAACTAAGGCAAAAAATTTTCAGTTGTAATTTCCCAAGGGCGGTGATAATTCGAAATAATTTTTTGCCAAAAATTTCGAAAGCAAGTATATTGATAAAAGCACGAGGCCGTAGGCCGAGGGCTATTATCAATACTACTTGCTTGAGGAATTTTTCAAAAAATTATGAGAATTTATCAACGAACGAGGGGAATTCCTTTAGAAAATTTTTTGCCATTTTTCATTTATTTATATATTGTTTATGAATTATACGTTGGCCTACTATGATATCAGTTAATTATTTCAAAATTAGATTGATAATTTTTAATATCCCAGTAGGCCCGACGTATAAATATTTGTTATTAGTATAATTCAAATGTTATTGGTGAAATTGAATGATGTCATTACATTTTAGAGAATTTCATTGGGTTAAATTAAAATAAAACTAAGGCAAAAAATTTTCAGTAGTAATTTCCCAAGTGCGGTGATAATTCGAAATAATTTTTTGCCAAAAATTTCGTAAGCAAGAATATTGATAAAAGCACGAGACCATAGGCCGAGGGCTATTATCAATACCACTTGCTTGAGGAATTTTCCAAAAAATTGTGAGAATTTATCAACGAACGAAGGGAATTTGATTAGAAAATTTTTTGTCATTTTTCTTTTCTTTATATATACGGCTTACTGCGATATCAGTTAATTATTTCAAAATTTATTTGATAATTTTTAATATCCCACTAGGCCAGACGTATAACAATTTATTATTAGTATAATTCAAATGTTATTGGTGAAATTGAATGATGTCATTACATTTTAGAGAATTTCATAGGGTTAAACTAAAATAAAATAAAGCATAAAATTTTTAAACTACTTTGCATGACTTAATTTTTATTTGTTGGTTTGCTTATTAAACTTTTTATTGTTAAAATAGAAAATTTTGAAAATCGAAATTCTTTGGTTTTATTTTAAGATTCAAAAATCCTTATAGACTGAGAGCTAGTGAACCCTTTGGGTAACGGTCGTTCTGTAAGGCTAGAATTTTTTTACTGATAGTTCATGAAATGTGAAGTACGGAAACCACCACCCTGCGGGCATCAGCCGTGCACGTCATCATCCCCTATATGTTTGAAAGTGTAAAAATAATTTTAAAAAAACATCCTCCTGTAAGCTTGAAATTTTTATATGATTTAGCTCACTTATTGTAGAGTACAAAAAAAAATTGACAGGCAATTTTGAGGTGCACAAGTATCTGCCAGGCGAATCGAAAGGTGTTAGAACCAGTCGGCCGGCCGTCACAACCGACGAAATCTAGAAAACCGCTGAACGAATTTCAAAAATTTTTGTTTCCAAAAATAAATTTACTCAATGGAAAGAGCTGAAAGGACGATGCGTTCGATAACTGTACCGGAAGTCTGTCAACAAATCGTCAAGTGTGTCAAAACAAGGAAATTTGAATATTTTTGGCTTAATAAACGTTCATTTTAAGTGATTCCGGATATAAACATTGAATTTGAAGATATCTTGATGGTCGGGATTGGTATGCGATACCAAAAACTAGATTATTGCATTATAAGTTTGTCAAAAAAATGTTGTCAAATGTGTCAAAAGAAAGATTCTTATTTATTTTTTTACCCAAACTTTTGGAAAAAAATAAAATTAATTATTTGTATGACCTGAAATTTTATTATTATTATTGAGAATTGTGGCATTATAAGTTTGTCAAAAAAATATTGTCAAGTGTGTTAAAAGAAAGATTTTACTTGGGTTTATTTATTTTACTACCCAATTTTTGGAAAAAATAATATTAATCATTTGTTTGACAAGCAATTTTATTATTATTATTGAGAATTATGGCATTATAAGTTTGTCAAAAAAATTTTGTCAAGTGTGTCAAAAGAAAGATTTTCATTTCTTTTTTTAGAAAATAATAAAATTAGTTATTTGTATAAATGAAATGTATTGTAACGTTTCTTAGCCGAGTTACAATTATTTAGTTCGATCACTAAATCAGGAAATTTAAAACACAATGGATTTTCTAAACGTTATAATTTTATTCGTTCAAGATTTTACAATAAAAATATTTCTCCTATTACTATTCCCCTTTTAGTTCTTCTTGTACTAACAATGTTTCACCACTTATAATTCTTTTATACTTGTTCACAATATCACTTTTAACTTTCTACTTATAACACTTTTAATTTTACTTCGCCTTTATCACTGCTAAATTTTTATACTTTTTGTATCACTAACAATTTTATACTAATCCTATCCTTGAAGAACACCTCTTATATATACTACATGAAATAGCCTCGAAACTGCTGTAATGTTCTAGATAGAACACACCCTTTTTTTTTTGTTGTTCCTTCCTTTATTTCAACAATAAGACGATCTTCAAATATTGACACCTAGGTGTGAAATCTATTCTTTTCAATTGTTTTATTTACCAATTTTTATTTCGTGAACCAATCCTTATTCGATAAAACAAATACTTCCTATTAACTGTTTACTTTGGTTGCATTGTTATCTTTTATTGATTTGTATATTTGTAGAGCTAACGAGATTTTTCTTGAAAGTTCTATTGTTGTTGTGTTCTATCATCTTCCATAATCGTCACATTCTCCCCCACTTATTTCTGTTCGTCCCGAATAGAATCTAAATCTCCCCCTCTGTAGGGTGCTAATCTTTCTAGATGAACGACTTTTGGCTTCGCTCGTTGACCTTTCTTTATTCGATAAACGACATCGTTTAATTTTGTTATGATGGTATAAGGTCCTTCCCAAGATGTTTGTAGTTTTGGAGATAGTCCTTTTCTCCGCTGTGGATTGTGTAGCCACACTAGTTGTCCTTCCTCAAATCCTTTGTTGTTTGCGCGAATGTCATACCGAGCCTTCATTCGATCACTGGATATCTGTGCTTTGTGTCTGACAAACGTGTGTACCTCCTCAAGTTCTTTTTGAAGTTTATTAACATAATCTTTTACACATAATGTTGACGATGGAATAATCCCAAACTTCAGATCACCAGGTAGCCGTAAATCATTTCCAAAAATGATTGTAGCAGGCGTCGTTTTGGTTGTATCATGCACTGCTGATCTATAAGCCATCAAGAATAACGGAATATGACGATCCCAATCACGTTGATTCTTGTTCACTACTTTTGCTAGATATTTCTCAAGAGTAGCATTAAATCTTTCAACCATGCCATCTGATTGGGGATGTGAAGCAGTTGTTCTAGTTTTATTAATTCCAAGCATCTGACAGATTTCTTGAAATATGGTAGATTCAAAATTTCTTCCTTGATCTGTGTGAATTTCCATCGGTACTCCGTAGCGACTTATCCAATTGCTAACTACTGCTTCAGCGATCGTTGTTGCTTCTTGGTTTGGTATTGCACACACTTCTGGCCACTTGCTAAAATAATCCATTATGACTAGCACATATTTGTTGTTGTTATCAGAAGTCGGAAATGGTCCAGCTACATCCATCGCAATTCTCTCGAATGGTGCTCCTACATTATACTGTCTCATGTTACCCCGGCTTCTTCTTGCAGGTCCCTTTGCAGCCGCACATTGATCGCATGCTTGACACCATTCCACTACCGATTGACGTGCTCCTAACCAATAAAATCTACGCCGTACTTTAGCAAGGGTTTTGTTAATACCCAGGTGACCGCCACTGGTTCCTTCATGATATTCCTTTAATACTTGAGGTATAATTATTTTGGGAACTACTATCATTGATTCTTTAACTGATCCGTCAGGACTTTCCCAAATTCTTTTCAAGCATCCATCTTCAATACAGAGACTGTCCCATTGTGCCCAATATGCCTTCAACGTTTGACTTTTATCGGCAATCTCACTCCAGGTAGGTTTTTCTCCTTTTTCCTTGAACTTTATTATTGGTGCTAAGCTAGGATCTTGCAGTTGCTCCTTTCTTACTACTTCAGGTGTCCAGTCTTCACTAGGAAGCACTTGCAGAAGCCTGACATCAATAATGTTTTCCTTACTCTCCGCCCGATTACAGTGCTTGCATTCCACCTGGCATGGCCTTCTTGATAATGCATCAGCATTTCCATGTGCACTTCCCCTTCGATGTTCAATGTCGAAATCATAAGCTTGTAAGCGTTCAATCCATCGTGCTACTTGTCCTTCCGGGTTCTTAAATTGCAGTAGCCACCTCAATGCTCCATGATCAGTTCTCAAATGGAATTTTTGACCGTACAAATATTTGTGAAAATGTTTTACACATTCCACTATAGCTAGCAATTCTTTACGGGTTACACAATAATTCCTTTCTGGCTTGGACAGTATTTTTGAGTAATAAGCTATTACTTTTTCTTGTCCATCAATTTCTTGAGATAACACTCCTCCTATACCATCATTGCTGGCATCAGTGTCTAATATGAATTTAAAATTTGGTATAGGGTAAGCCAGAACTGGTGCAGTGCACAATCTTTTTCGCAGCTCCACAAATGCGTCTTCTTGCTGTTCGGTCCATTCAAAAGCTTTATCCTTCCTCGTGAGCTCATGTAGACTCTTAGCAACATTGGCAAATCCTGGTACAAAACGTCGGTAGTAAGTGCACAATCCCAGAAAACTGCGAAGCTCATGTAAATTCTTAGGTCTTGGCCATTCTTTTACTGCTGTGATCTTATCAGCATCTGTGTGTATTCCATTTGTTGTTACTTTGTGCCCCAAGTACTTTACTTCTTCTCTGAATAGTGTACATTTCTTTGGACTCAATTTTAGTCCTGCTGCTTGGATTCTCTCGAAGACTTCTTCTAAATTCTTCAAATGATCGTCAAAATCCTTGCCCATTACAATGATGTCGTCCAAGTACACAAGGCACGTTCTCCAATGTAATCCCTTCAGCACACGTTCCATTAAACGTTCAAATGTTGCGGGAGCATTACATAGTCCGAATGGCATAACGTTAAACTGCCATAGCCCACTACCCACACTAAACGCTGTCTTTTCTCGATCCTCTTCTTGGACTTCTACCTGCCAATAACCACTTTGCAGATCTAATGTTGAGAATAATTTGGCACCTGATAATGTGTCCAAGGTATCATCAATTCGAGGTAATGGGTAGCTATCTTTCTTTGTTACTGCATTCAGTTTTCTATAGTCGACGCAGAATCTCATAGTTCCATCCTTCTTTCCAACTAAAACCACAGGTGAACTCCATGGACTATCTGATTGCTCGATAACACCAACCATTTTCATATCCTTTACCAGTCTATCAGCTTCTTCCCGTTTTGCTAATGGTAATCTTCTTGGTGCTTGGCGAATCGGCATCTCTGCTCCCGTGTCAATCTTATGTTTAACCAGATTAGTTCTTCCATTGTCTGCTGATGTACTGCAGAAGATGGACGAATAACGTTCGAGCAACTGCTCTGCTTCTTTCTTTTGTTCTTTTGTAAGCTCTGTTGTCCACTTCTGTAGTAGATTTTGTATTTCTTTCTTCTGCGTTTGATTTTCGACTTTCCTTTCTGTGTGCTGTTGTTCACATTTCACAATGGTAGTTACTTCTTCACATTTACCGACGATTGTTCCTTTCTTGAGGGTTTTTGTTTTGTCTGACAGATTTAGTGTTCTTATCGGTATTCTTAAGTTTTCATCTGGTACAACTAATGTTTTCCCTATAATGATCTCTTGATGTTGTAGACCATTTTCATTGGCTTCCACAACCCACAACCTTGGTGACCCAGAATCTCCCTCCAATCTTCCCCAGACGATTGTTTCGGTATTAGGTGCCAGCTTTTCGCGATGTTCCAATATTATTCACCTCATACTTGATTCTGCACCAATCATCTGAAGAACCAACTCTACGTTACCATACTTGAGTACTCCATTTCCAGCGTCTATTACAAATCCATTCGGCCTCATGAAGTCCATTCCCAAAATTACTTCATCAACGATGTCTGCCACTAGTACTTCATGCTGAAAGTGCGTATTTCCAATTTTTATATCGGCAATTTTGCTTCCCCTGATAGTTGCACTTTCCCCTGTTGCTGTTTGTATTCGATATTTTTCTGCTGGTTGTAATTCCCCTTTTAGTAAATCTGTACGAACTATTGTGCGAGTTGCTCCAGTATCTAGTATAATGGTACAGTTGTTGTCATCAATTTCAGCTCCAATCGTTAGACTGTCACCATTCCTTGCGATTCTTGAAATAGGGATGGAGATTATGGGGCATTCGGTTGTGGGAGCCAGCTTACGCCCCTTAAAGCTGACTCGTTTTAGTTTAACCCTTCCGCTGCTATTTGACCATCCTCTCCCGCTTGAGCCTTTTCTTCAGATGATCTCCGTCTGATTGGTGATGTTGATCTTCCCCGTTTTCGTGTGACCTCTCTGCATTCTCGAGATATGTGACCAAGTTTGTCACATACCCAACATCTTATTCTACTGTTGTATTCTCGGGATCTTCTTTGGGGCCTAAAACTATCCTCTTCTTCCATTTCTACACGGCGTACTTTGATTGTTGGTTTGACAATTGCTTGTGCTGTCTCACTAGTCAATGCACAAGCTATTGTTTCAGCAAATGTAGCTTTAGGTGTCATCACAGCTGACTTTCGCGTCTCTGGATCTCTTATGCCGTCGATGAACGCATCTATCTTCATTCTTTCCATATAGTCTGGTGATGTATTTCCATGTGCCATATGTACCAGACGTTCGATCGCAGACGA
Source organism: Diogma glabrata (assembly GCA_963693315.1). Classification (NCBI taxonomy): domain Eukaryota; kingdom Metazoa; phylum Arthropoda; class Insecta; order Diptera; family Cylindrotomidae; genus Diogma; species Diogma glabrata. The sequence continues at coordinate 284,346,102 of OY856187.1, read as the reverse complement.
AAACTCTTGCAGACTTTCTCCTATTCGCTGGTAGCGACCCTTCAACTCAAGTCTGTATATCTCCCGTTTGTGGTCACTACCATATTTGCGATCTAAAGCCTTCATGATCTCATTGTAGCTCCTTCGATCTTGTTCTGGAACTGATTGTATTGTTTCTGCTGCTTCACCCTTCAGTGCCACTATTAAAGCTGCCACACGATGTGTTTCGTTCCAACTGTTCTGATCAGCTGCTGTTTCAAATTGGAATTTGAAAATTCCAAACGATGATGTACCATCGTATGTGGGCGGTTTTAACTTCATGCCCTGTATTTGTTGAACCGGATGTGATGTTTTAGCTATTATTTCAACATCTAGAAGCCTTTTTTCTACTTCTACTTTAAAGTCATCTACTTTCGATTGCACTTTCTGTTCCAGAACTTCAACTTCTTTTTGCACTTTCTCGACTTTCTCATCCACAATTTTCTCTACTTCGATGCGTAGATTCGCTGCCATCTGTAGAAGTTTCTCGTCGATGTGTGTTTTAACCAAGCTAATTTCTTCTCGACTTGAAGCGATGTTTGCAGACTGTTGATTGATGTTGACATCTAACTTTTTCATTTCATTACTCATGAGTTCCATATTGGCCTTAACATCCGCTCTCAAGTTGAAACTCATTTGCTCCATCATAGCCATTAACTGTGCAAAGTCGTTGTTTGCTGGTACGACTTGCCTCGTTGCTTCAACAGCACCATCTTTATCTTCACTATTTCCTGCATCTGGATTTTCATCTGCTTCTTCTTGCCCAAAACGATATTTTTCTGGATCCAATCCAGCTGCTTCCATAGCTTTTATTAATCGTTCTTTCAACTCATTCTTGGTTCCCGTTGTTGAAAGATTCCTTTTCTCCAATTCGCTCTTCAGATCTTGAACTTTTAATCCATTCAAATCCATCTTATTTCCCAATTTCACTTCTGACACCAGTTGTAACGTTTCTTAGCCGAGTTACAATTATTTAGTTCGATCACTAAATCAGGAAATTTAAAACACAATGGATTTTCTAAACGTTATAATTTTATTCGTTCAAGATTTTACAATAAAAATATTTCTCCTATTACTATTCCCCTTTTAGTTCTTCTTGTACTAACAATGTTTCACCACTTATAATTCTTTTATACTTGTTCACAATATCACTTTTAACTTTCTACTTATAACACTTTTAATTTTACTTCGCCTTTATCACTGCTAAATTTTTATACTTTTTGTATCACTAACAATTTTATACTAATCCTATCCTCGAAGAACACCTCTTATATATACTACATGAAATAGCCTCGAAACTGCTGTAATGTTCTAGATAGAACACACCCTTTTTTTTTTGTTGTTCCTTCCTTTATTTCAACAATAAGACGATCTTCAAATATTGACACCTAGGTGTGAAATCTATTCTTTTCAATTGTTTTATTTACCAATTTTTATTTCGTTAACCAATCCTTATTCGATAAAACAAATACTTCCTATTAACTGTTTACTTTGGTTGCATTGTTATCTTTTATTGATTTGTATATTTGTAGAGCTAACGAGATTTTTCTTGAAAGTTCTATTGTTGTTGTGTTCTATCATCTTCCATAATCGTCACAGTATAATGAACATGATATTATTATTATTGAGAATTTTATTGCATTATAAGTTTGTAAAAAATATTGTCAAGTATGTCAAAAAAATTAGCTGTTTGCATTACGTAAATGTGGCATTGAAAATTTTTGACCTTGTTATAGTTTTTGAAATATTTTTTGAATTTTGAGAAGAGTTTTTATTTTTGATTTTGTAAAAATTTTTGCAAAATTTTTAGAATTTTATGAAAAAGTTTTAATTTTTGATATTGTTATAATTTTCACAATATTTGTAGAATTTAAAAAAAAAAAAGAATTTTTGAAGCGAAAAGAAATTTATATTTATTTTTAGAATTTTGAAAAAAGTTTCGTTTTGAAAAGCCTCGATTCGCAAACGCCACATATGTCCAAAAACCTTAGCTTTACGTCCTAGCATCATAATGTACTATTAATGGGGGAGCTGAAATTTCAAGCTCTGAGATATCAAGACTTCGGTTTTGGTTAAGGATTTTGATATAGTTTTCGGCATAAAACTTGGATGAGGACATTGTTTTTAGTTTTGGGCAGCGATGTACATAAAACAAACCTCTTTGTTAAAGTCAATGTATTTTTTATCTCTGTTTAAACATTTATTACAAAACTAACACGAAACATCAATACGTTGCCGGAAAATCAAAACAGATCATAAATTAACATAATTTAGTGAAAAGATAATACAATCAGCAAACTACTCAAAAACCTCTCCATTTAGCGTTTCGAGAAAATATTACAAAATCACAAATTCATATTTCTTTCAAGATTCCAATAATATTGTAAAAAATTAATTTAAATCAAACTTTTTTTCAAAATTCTAATAATATTCCAAAAATTAAAATAAAATTCAAAAATTGAAACTTTTTCCAAAATTCTACAAATATTGCAAAAATTATAACAATATCAAAAATTAAAACTTTTTCAAAATATTCTAAAAATTTTGCAAAAATTATTACAAAATCAAAAATAAAAACTTTTTTCAAAATTCAAAAAATATTTCAAAAACTATAACAAGTTCAAAAATCTTCAATGCCACATTTACGTAATACAAACAGCTAATTTTTTTGACATACTTGACAACATTTTTTTGACAAACTTATAATGCAATAAAATTCTCAATAATAATAATATCATGTTCATTATACATTTCATTTTATCAAATAACTAATTTTATTATTTTCTAAAAAAAGAATTGAAAATCTTTCTTTTGACACACGTGACAACATTTTTTTGACAAACTCATAATGCCATAGTTCTCAATAATAATAATAAAATTGCATGTAAAACAAATGATTAATATTATTTTTTCCAAAAATTGGGTAAAAAATAAATAAACCCAAGTAAAATATTTCTTTTGACACACTTGACAAAAATTTTTTGACACACTTATAATGCCATAATTCTCAATAATAATAATAAAATTTCAGGTCATACAAATAATTAATTTTATTTTTTTCCAAAAAATTGGGTAAAAAAATTAATTAAAATCTTTCTTTTGACACACTCGACAACATTTTTTTGACAAACTGATAGTGCCATAATTCTCAATAATAATAATAAAATTTCAGGTCATACAAATAATTAATTTAATTTTTTTCCGAAAAATTGGGTAAAAAAATAAATAAACCCAAGTAAAATCTTTCTCTTGACACACTTGACAACATTTTTTTGACAAACTTATAATGCAATAATCTAGTTTTTGGTATCACATCAAGATATCTTCAAATTCAATGTTTATATCCGGAATCACTTAAAATGAACGTTTTTTTAAGCCAAAAATATGCAAATTTCCTTGTTTTGACACACTTGACGATTTTTTGACACACTTCCGGTACAGCTACCGCCCTTGGGAAATTACAACTGATAATTTTAAAAATAGAAAATATTTATTTACAAATTTTACATATACTATTTATGTTTATTATCATAGAAAAAATAGTATTTCGAGAGAAATGAAAACCATTTTATAATAATAAAATATATAAACCATTATAAAATATGAAAATATATTGCTAATATTTCTGTTTTTCAAAGAAAATGAAATATAAATTTAGCTTTATTAGTAGATGCAGCGTATAAAATGCTATAAATTTGTAATTTTTTATTTTTGGTGAAAAACTAATTACGTCTTAAGGCAAATTATAATTGAAAAAAATTATTTTATTAAATAGATACATGAAAAATTGAAATTTTTGTCTAAAATATTTTAATTTTCCTCATTAAATTATTTTTTAGCATAACTATTCAATCAATTATATGTATATTAAAATGCTCATTAAAAAACTAAATGTATTGAATCAAACAATTGTTGCCAATAGTTTCACTTTATTAAACTTGTAAAATAAATGATATAAAAAAATTATATAGTAAAAATTCTTCGATAATGCAAACAACATCACAGCCATTAACGAATCGTGTAACAATATTACAAATTTCATAACAAACGCTATTTGTCTTGTTAAACTCTGTCTATAAAATCTCTTTGAATTGAGTGAAAATAATGACAATATCCCAAATATATTCAAACCCCAACGTTGGACCTATAAGTTTGGCCGATTGATGTGTCCATCTATCAAGAGTCCAACGTTAGAACATGTTTATTGTATCCAGTAGAGAACTCGAGTATTGCTAAGAGACAATATTCTGTTGTAATTGTCGTTCGATCACACAAGATTGTTGATATGAATACTGATCATATGCTTGTTGTCTTTAATTACAATTGCAACTGTCATATACATTCAATAGAGAGTCAAAGAACCGTGCGCTAGAATATCGAGGTATTAAAGCATCCAACAATTCTGAATAAATATTAGTAGATGACACACTGTAGTATATTAGTAGATGACAACTGTGAAGACCATGATAGCCATTGAGAGCTGCCATTAAACATACAAAATAGTGAAAACACTTTAATTAACCATTATATCCACAGATAAAACACAATCGGAAAAAGAATGCTCGCAACGAATGATTTGATGACCATTGCCGATAAAGCTTTGTAAAGAAACAAAAAAGCGAGAAAAATGGTTAAAAAGGAACACCTAAAGATCCCAAACTGATGATTATGTGTCACAAGAAAGCTCCAGCAAAACTCTTTAGAATGAAAAAACGCGAACAATTGAAAAACTCTATCCAAAACATCAACCAAAACGCATCTACTGGAAATTCGAAAGACTATTTTACAAACACTCGGCATCTAACAAAGGACTTTCCACCAAAATCCAATGAATCAAAATCTTGTTTTGCTAAAATAATAAAACAATTAACATTAAGATCAAAAGAAATCCTAATTTAAATTTTGTTGTTGTATCTTCTAAACTAAAATATCTTTATTCAAAATATGGTTAGCAAAAACAAAAATCAAAACTTTATATAGTATAAGCCAGAAAGAGAGATAAATGTTAAAAATTGGTATGAATAGTTTCTCTACCACACAGTTCCAGCGCTATACACTAGATAAAGCAACTACCCAACTAAAAAATAGATTGAATGTGACGAAGCATAAAACGTGTTAGGACATTGTTCTTCTTGTATAGTTATTCTATGGTTTCGTCCAAAAAAGTAAAAAACATTTGTATTTGTTTAAATTCTATAAAAAACAGAATTTTTTGTCAAAGCAACTTTTAAATTCAAAATTTCATTATCCAATTAAAATTATTGTTATTATTTGTTCTTTATTTCAATAATTCAGTACATATTTTTGTTTTATATAAAGCTAAAGAATACTTTAATTTTGTTCATTTAATTTATACTTAATGACCCTTTTTATTAGAGTACTCTAAATTATTACTATTTATTGTTTAATTTATTTAATTTTTTAAAAGATCTATGTAATGTATAATGTAACTATAGGTTAGGTTTGCGTTGTGTGGGTGTTTTTTGTTCTTGTTTTGTGCTAGCTATATTTTTTTTTTACAGCATCGAAAGACAATGTTACGAGGAAGATGTTATTAGGGTTTAAAAGTTTAATAAATATTTAACCACGAAGCTGGGCCTTAACATGCCAACTGTCCACCGCTACGGTCAATAATAAAACTCACGGTATTACAGCTCGCATGTCAAAGCCAAACTTAGACAGTTTGGAGTATCGACTTCATTCAATTAGCCACCAGGGCTTGAATTGTTGTGCAAATTTGTGTTTTATTTTTCCTGTAATTTCTGTTGGTACATTTATATTAAATCGTATATCTGGATGTGGCAGTTTAGTATTTATGTGTTTATTGTATTTTATTGTTTTGTCTGACGATCTACGGTTTATGTGATATATTGTTGGGATATTGTTTATGTCCATTATGTATCCGTGTTCATCTAGAAACACGAAGGCTTCGGGTGGTATGTATCCTGTTAGCATGGCTTTTTCAAAATAATTTTGATTTGGATATATAATGTGTTTAATTAGAGTATTTTCTACAGATTGGCATCTTAGGAAGTGTTGTCTAGTTAGATGAACAATTGTCTGGTCTATACGATAAGTATTAGCGCTGTTATAGATTTTTCTATTACAGATATATTTTTTATAGTTTGAACTTTTAGATCTGTGTTTATTTAGGGCTGATCTCAGTATTTTTCGCTCAAATACTCTAAGTTTTTCCATATGGGTCGCGTTTATGTTATACCAAATCTGGCATCCGTATGTTAGAATTGGTTTGATAATCATATGATAGCATAAGAGTTTTACCTTAGAGTTTAGGTTTTGCGAAAAAAACAATCTTTTTAACATTCTGAGCATATTATTAGCTTTACTTAACTGTAGTTTTATATGCTGGTTGTAGTAAAGAAATTGATCTATTACTAAACCCAGATATTTAATTTCAGATTTCTGCTCTATTAAGTTACCATCTATTTTTACTTGTAAGTTTTTCCAATTTTGTTTTAGGTGGTTATTGTTCGTGACGCTCAGGGATGGACGAATTAAAATACTTTCACATTTATTAATGTTAATTTTTAGTTTCCACTTTTCAGTGTATCTTTTGATTTGGTTTAACATTATTTGTAAATTTGTCCGAATTTCGTCAATATATATTCCATCGGTATATACAATGATGTCGTCCGCAAATGCAATTATATTTTTTTTCCTGTCTAAGTTAAAGTCATAAGATTTCAAAAGGTCACTTGCAAATATGTTAAAAAGTAGTGGAGATAGAACAGTACCCTGTTGTAGTCCATTTCTTACCTTAAATATGTGTGTTGATGTTATATTTGTATTGTTATTATATATTGTTGTTGTAAATGTACGATTTGTAATTGTGCTGTTTATTAGGTGTATTAAGTGTTTAGGAAAATTATTGATGATTAATTTGTAAATGATTCCTTCTTGCCATGCAGTGTCAAATGCGTTTTGTAGGTCTATAGTGCAAGTGCCAATGAATTTACCGTTATTTCTTGACCAGCATAGGTTTGATATTAATGTATTTATTGCATGTATGGTGGAGTGTTTCTGTTTAAATCCGAATTGATAATTTGGAATGATTTCTAAGTTTTCACAGATGTATTCTATTGCTTGTTTAATGACGGTTTCGTAAATTTTTGAGATATTGGGCAATAGGCTAATTGGGCGATAACTTTTCGGATCCTGTTCTGGTTTCCCTAGTTTGTGTATCGGATATGTATTGGCATGTTTCCAAAATTGTGGGAAATGGGAATTGTTCAGAAGATTATTAAATAATATAGTGTATATTTGTATAGTATGTTCTGGCATACGTTTTAGGATAATATTAGGGATATTATCTATACCTGATGATTTTTTACTATTTAATTGTTTAAAAATTGTATAAACTTTATCGTACGTTGTGAAGTAATTATGGTCATTATCAGTGGTGATTTTATTTGAACTGTATTCTACCGTAAAATTTGTTAGCGTATTATTCATTTGTGTGTTTAAATACGTGTTGTATACATGTTGTATACGTTTTGTATGATTTGATATTGTGTTATTGTTGTTTTTATGTATCTGTTCTAGATGATGACCTATTACATTTAATTTATCAATGTCTTCAATTATAATTAAATTGTTGTCTTTTTTTATGGTATTGTTTTCATCGTAAATATGTTTAGGTATATAATGTGGGGATGATGTGTTTGTTTCATATGGAATGACAATATTGGGGATTTGTATTTTTTTTTTAGATCGAAATATTTTATTGATTTGGGGAAACATGCTGTTGCCATCTCTAGAGTTTATTGACTTTATGCGATTCGTCCAATATTGGTTAATAGATAATTTAAATTTTTCATTTATGATTATTTTTAAACAGTTGATCAATGATTTTTGCTGTTTGATTATTGGTGAATTTTTATCGAATCTCTTTCGGTATAGGTTGAATAATTTACCGACCATTTTATTTTTTATTTTGATTAATTTATCAATGAGTGGGTTTAGGTAGCACTTAAGATCTGTGTTTACAAAATTATTTTTGTTTGTATAAGGAATTGTTTTTTCCATGGTTTCATAGATAATTTGATTTAGGTTTGTCAAAGGTTACTTGTTCAACATATTTTCATTTCAAAATTTATGCAAAATTATAACTTTGATTTAGAATAAACAAACTCTAAATTGTACCAACGAAAAATCATTTGCCAAAAAAAAAATAAAGCACTTTGGCCAGGATTTTCAGGAACTCTGGTAGGTTGGTCCATTATCTCCGTTAAAAAAAATATTAAAATAAAATAATAATATAATAATAAAATAGTATAAATTTTGTTTGACTAGAATGTTTTCAATAAATTCGTTCCCTTCTCAATAATGAAATCCCAACAAAAATATTTGTTTTCCAAAACAGCCAAATCGGTCCTTAGAAGCAAACGTAGATTATATAACATTTGGATACATAACAAAAACTCTTAAATCGTTCCCAATATCTAAAGGCCAATCAAAAACAAAAAAACAGAAATTAACAGAGTGAAAGCGGAAAAATTTCTACCATGTTCATTTCTGACAAAAGTTTTTACTGTGCCATTCATTTTCTAAGGTACGAGTGTGGTACCAAATCTTCTATCCCTCTTGATATTGCGGTGATTTAATCGTCACTGACGCAGCAAGAAAAGTCACGTTGCTCGCGGAACGATTTGCTTTAAACTTGACCGTTTTGGAAACTCCTAAAGAAATGCCCCAAATCCAATCTTCATGAGTGGAAATAAAAGATCATCACTTGCACCTAGGGTGACCAGACGTCCTCTTTTAAGAGGACAAGTCCTCTTTTGAAGCCAAAAAAATGTGTCCGGTATCTTTTTTCAAAATAATGCTTTTTGTCCTCTTTTTGGCCATTCATCAAACATAAATCGTCAAACATCTTAGATATTTATTTTTTGAATAAAGTTTATCAGCGAGCGTGCGTGAAAAAACTTTTATTCATGATGATTTGAGCAACTTTGTGCTATTAATTTGTAATGCTAAAGCGTAAACGCCCATTTAATCACAAATAAAAATGGAATACCTCATGTGAGTCATGTTCACGCAGAACGATAACAATTATCACCAGATGTTCTGTGCTGTTTGAAATGCTAGGTTTTCTATGCCAACCATGAAAGTTCGGATTGAGAGCAATATGCACACAACAAAAAAAACAAAAAGGTGATGCAAAGAAAAGATTTATCGAGTACACTCCAAAAAGTTTTTGTATTGTACAATGTACAATATTTTTGGTAAACTTACAAAAAAATTTGTGAGTTGTATATTTATAAAAAATTTGTAAAATTTACTTAGTTTTTTTTTGAGTGTAAAGTATCAGAACTTTTTTTCAAAATTCACAAAAATGGATGACCATGTTGCTGCAGCAGAGGGTGCATTGGCATACCACACAGTTGCGCATCATCACAGTTTTTCATCCACTGACTGCATCCATTTGTGCTACATATTTTACCAGATTCAGCTATTGCTAAAAAATTTCTTCTTCGCAAACTGAAACTAAAGCGATTATTGTCAATATGTTGGCTCCTCTGGCACTTGGCAGTACAAAGGCATTTGAAAATAATATCATAATAATAATTTATTATATTATTGTTATGATAATATATTATTTGTATTTTAATATTATTGAAATCACAAATTTTGTTTCAATTTTAACAGATGCTCGTAATCAAGGCAATCAAACACTTTTCCCTGTCTTGTTACAATATTTTGAAAAAGAAACAGGAGCAATATCAATGTATTTTAGCACTTAGGAAAATAGTAGCATTAATGCACTTAAAGATGAAACTGCTAGTACTATATTTGAATTTTATCCTCTATTTTAGTAAAACATGATATATCTGCTAAATGCACTGCTGTGTCGGGTGATAATTGTAACACAAACTTTGACGGACAACAACGTACAGGCACAAATAATGTGTTTTTCAAATTGTAGTCAAATGGTCTACCCAATTTAATCGGAATTGGATGCCCGGCCAATATGCTTCATAACAACGTACAGTTTGAATTCGATGGATTACCAATAGCTTTAGGACAGTATAATTATGAAAATTTAAAATAATTTTTCAGTTGAGGCTGGACGTACTGAAAACTAAGCGCATTTTGCGAGTTTGTAGACATCCCGTACAAACAGCTACTCAGCCATTCAAAAACTCGATAGCTTTCATTGCTCCCGTGTGTCCATTGTCCAACACGTACTGGAAATATATGATGGTTTAAAATCGTTAATTTCAATAGACAATAGCGAAAATGATTTTACACTAGTGGAAAAACCCCATTTTCACAAAAATAAAATTGAACCTGCTTGCAAATAAAAAGTTTTTTCATTGTGCATGGTGCATGCATATATTCTAAGATAGCTAGAGTGACCATTCGTACTGATTTTATCAGTACAGTACTGATTTTCTAGCTTCTGTACTGAAAGACATATGCGGTACTGATTTTTACTGATTTTTAACATTATGTACTGAAAGTACTGATTTTTAAGAAAATTGTTGAATTTTACTTTAAACTTCAATTTAAAGATGGAAATAAAACAGTGTCATCGTTTGGTATAAACTTATAATAAAAATTATTTGAAAAATAGTACATTTTGCTACAAGAGATGAAAACGCTGCTTTTTCGTGAGTGAAAATTTATTCACGAGACTTGTTAGCGTCGAGTGGCGCAATTTCACGAACGTAAAATGTTTCTCGCGTAGGAAATACAGTTTTTTCAATGATAGTAAATACATTTTTATTTAAAAGTTCTAAACGGTAGCAAGATATTTAAATAATAATAAAATAATAAACGCCTTATAGTCCAGTCATTTTAGCGATCAACCTCGGAATGAGAGATAATAAGCTGAATTTTCGTTTAAACCTTCATTTCTTCTTAAACCACGTTCTTAAAGTTGCCTCAAAAGTATCATAAAATCATGGTGTCTGCGTCGTAAGTTATTCAAGGTGAAAGGTAACAAAAACAGTTTTTCGCGATTATCTCGGTTTCTATTGCTCCAATGACGTTAAGATACAATACACAAATCGTAGAGCATAAAATTTGCATCAAATTTTACTAGAAACATTTTCTCATGCGCTCAGCCGTTTTTGCGATAGAGAGCGGTGCAGTGGTTTTCTTTTTTCCTTGACTCTAATGCTGCATCAGCTCTTTGGCCACAAAATAAACACATGTTTTTAAATTAAACCCTTCATTACTTTTTTTACGAGGTTCCCTGGTTGATGATAAAGGTTGATCTTCTTCTAAGTGTCGTTTCGATGCCGCTATGGAATTTTTACTGATGTACACTTTTCGACACTCAACATGCACATTCACAGAAGTTTAAAATATTTAAGAAGTCTATGTGACAATCATTTCAATCAATACTTGCATTTTTTTCAGTTTTCAAGCCACGCATCACATTAACAAAATCACCTTCTGCAAGTAGTTTCTCACAAATAAAATCCTAAATAAGCCATAATTTTCAAAATTTTACGTCCGTCGTTGCCGAGATCGGAAAAGAGAATAAACGACAATTATTCAAAGTTCAAGGTAATATTCACAGATATTCACGGTTGGCCTTTCATTACAGTACTTATTACAGGCTTAGCGTTGTGCGCTTCCCGCCTCCTATCGCAAAAACGGCTGAGCGCATGAAAAAATGTTTCAATATAATCGGTTGCAAATTTTATGCTCTACAATTTGTGTATTGTATGCTAACGTCATTGGAGCAATAGAAACCGAGATAATTGCGAAAAACTTTTTTTTGTTACCTTTGACCTTGAGTAACTTACGTCGCAGACACGAGATGTTATGAGACTTTTGAGGCAACTTTTAGAACTTCAAAATTAAGGTATATACGAAAATTCAGCTTATTATCTCTCATTCCGAGGTTGGCCGCTTTTTTATGCTAAATTGACTGGGCTATTATTCTTGTTAAATTGAGTTTTTTTTCCCCAAATACGTATCTCGAAAGCTATGTTTTAATCGACAGTAGTATCTAAAAACGATATAGTATAATATAGTAAGATAGTAAATATATAATTATTATTAGAAATTATTAAATTAGAAATCGACAAAATGACATTGTGTTTTAAAAACTTGGTAAAATTATATGAAAATACCATAGCAACTACAATTTGTTATTCAGCGATAAAATGAAAAGAAAATGACTTTACGCTAGAGGAAAAACAATCATTTTTGCAGGGGATTAGGCCTGCTTGGAAATAGACATATCATTTGTTATCATAGAAAAAATACTTTTATTTTTAAAATGTCACAAATGTCACAAACTACTGGTGTTGGTCTCAACAAAATTTCCTTAAAACTATTTAAAAAAATGAAAACAGATTTGTCTACTTCGTTTACACATTACCTTTCGGCTTAGAATAGTCATAGGTGAGACTAAGAAGACTAAGGATGCTACATATTTTAACTCTTAAAATTTTGTACTGATTTTACTTAGAAAAAAAATGGTCACCCTAAAGATAGCATAAATGTAATTTTTTTTGAACAATTTTTTTTTCTAAGCTGGGAAATAAAGTGAACCTTTTCTGATAACTTTTAAAAATATTGACCCCACCCCTCTTCCAATAAAAATGTGTCTTCTTTTTTGTAATGCTCGATCTGGTCACCCTACTTGCACCTCGTCTTACCCAAATTTTCTACAAATCCTATAAATCTGGTATTTTTTTCTTTCGTGCTAGAAGTTAGCCAATGTCCAGCCCGTTCCAAAAAATGAAAATTTTGCAAAATGTGATATTTCACATTATAGATCAATATCCTTACTCTAAGTCATATCTAAAATAAACGAGCATTATATTAATACACACATGTCCAAATTTTTGGAAGGCACCCATTTAATATCTGACAGCCAATACGGTTTTCGCAACAAAGGATCAACAACCGATCTATTGAACTATGTCACACATCGTTGGAACAGAACACTTGAAAAAGATTGTAAAACTTATGTTATTTGATAGAATCTGGCGTGCCAACCTAATCAACAAGCTCGTTGCGTACGTATTTCAACCCGTACTCGTAACACTCACAATTTTCTCACCGACCGATACATTTCAGTATCAATCGATGGCTTTTCCTTTGAGTCGAAATTAATTAACGCAAGTGTACCCCAGCGCTCACTTTTATTCCCCAGTCTATTTTTAATTTATATAAACGCACTGTTGAAAATCACCAGTAATCCGATAAATAGTTTTGCATATGATTATCGACTATCGTACACTCTTAAGTCATTTGTCCCCATATTTTTAAAGTGTAAAATGCACGAACGAATAAATCGGAGATAAATGTAAACGAAGACCTTGAAAAAAATCGCCGATTGGGGTGACAAAAATTTGTTTATTTTAATTTCACTAAAACGCATCTATTGATATAGTTTCCAGATCAAAGATTGAGTTGCCCAATGATGTTTCAATTAGTATAATGTGTGATGAACAATCAGACGAATGTGAAAGCGTTCGTTTATTGGGAGTCACAATTTCCAACTGTGGAACGATCATGTAATGGCGATGGCAAAAAGCGTGTCAAAAAAACTCGGTTTCCTTATTAGATGTAAAAACTATTTCACTCCGCATCAATTACTCCACATTTATAAGTCCTATATTCATTTCTGTATGGAGTATTATTGTCAAGTCTGGAGCGCTACATATGTGTCCATCCTAGCTCTTTTGAACTCTGTTCGTGCTATGCGAATTATGAGTGATCGAAATTTAACATCAAATTTTGCTCCCCTATACAACATTAACGCACTGTTGCTGATCTCCGTGTTTTTTATAAATTTCGTCACCAGCAGTGCTCGGATGTTGAGACCATTCACTTTCACAGTGACATAATTCAGAGGGTTTTCTTTCTACAAATTGTACAAATAGAATGCTTTGCTCGAATCAAAAGTCTCGGAGACGTTAAATCCATAAAAGCTTTAAAAACATTCATCAACACCTCAGAATGCAAGTTTTTGTGAGATCTAGGTCTTAAAAGGTATCTATGTGTTGTTGTGACAAATATTGTAATTTCTATAGCATAACACTTTTTATTAAAAAAAAAAATTCTTTGGACCTCCCCTTAAAACATTTTCCGTGTGCGCCCCTGCTAGCGGCGAATAAAAAATAGTATATGACGCACGGACGTAAGCTATTTTGGACTTAATGTAGGTGCAAATCTCAGCTATCGCGATTTGCAAACTCCACATACGTCCAAATTCTTTAGCTTTACGTCCTTGCATCATAATGTACTATTAAAACAAAAAAAATAGTACATTAATTAGGAGTTAAAGTGATATTTTTTTCGTCATAAACCGCTTTCCAATCGAGTGAATTTCTGAAGGAATTGATTGTAGCCAATTGGTCTAATATTCAGTAAATTATCAAAAATAGAGCCAAAACAACACAAAATAGCAATGTTTTGACATTTAAAAAATACATATCCAGAATCGAAAATTTAGACACAAACAAATATGTTCCGATTTATTTTTTTATTATTTTTAACGTTTGCCTACAAACCGTAAATAAAAAAATATGAATACGTTGAACTAATGAACCTATTTTTTCCTTCACTTTATTCAATTCAATTCAGTTCTGTAGTAGCTCATTTTACGTTCAGTGTAAACTGAATATTACCATTGGAACATACAAATTCCGAAATACAATACAGTTTAAGTGAATCATTCAGTAATTCATTCGATTGGAAAGCGCCTATAATTAATTCCAAAAACGAGAAAAAAAACAATTAAATTTGTATGAATAAAATTTTTTTATCAAAGCAGCCTTTTCAAAATTTCATAATCCAATTGAAATAGTTGTTATTTTGTTGTCATAGTTATACAATAATTCAAAATTTCATTATCCAATGAAACTGTTTGTTATGTTTTGTTGTCATAGTAACATACAATAATTCAAAATATCATAATCCAATGAGAATCAACTTATTTTTGTTGTCATAGTTATACATAATTTGTTTGAAAAAATAACAAAATAAATAACAAATGCTACTTTACAGCCGCCGTAGCATAAAATAAAAATGGCGTTACTTTTGCAGCCGCAGTAAAAAAAAGTAAGACTTTAACTAACTCCCTAGCGGCAGCATAGTTAAACTTTACAGCCGTTTGCCGAAAAAGAAACTTATGACCAAAATAAAGATTCAGAAGGAAACTTAAAATAATTTTTTTCAAATCTTTCCCTATGCATGAATTTTATTTTTAATTTCTATTTTTCCGAAAAAAAGAAAGTAAGAGGAAGGATTCGAAATAGCTATTTATGTACCAAGGGCGTCATGTAGGTTATTGCGCCCGGAAAGCGACGTAATCTAGCCCGAGGGATGCATGTCGCTTGATTGGCGTAATACCCAGTAACGCCAGTGGTACATACAAGATTTTATTCTTCACTTAATAAGCTTAAAACTAAGAAAGAATTTAATTTGTTAGTCTATATTGATATGCAAAAAAAATACAAATGTATCCTAGTATGCCAGGAAAATAACTATTTTGAAGTTTAAAATAATTATTGGTTGTTTGTACGTTGCTATGTAAACAAATTTTCCTAAATTTTGTAGCGTATAACAAAAACATTGTATGACGTTTAAAATAATTTGATAGTTTTGGAAAACCATACAAATATTTAATAACTAAAATGTTGCTTAAAATTTTTAAACAAATGTAAAAATCTTTTACTAGCATAAATTGAATAAGAATTATTTATATTTTGTAAGCAAAACTACAGTAAAAATAATTTTATTTAGTTTTTTACCGCCTTAATAGCGGGCGTTATGAATTCATAATGCCCTCTCATAACGCTCCGGTTTTTATGAATGTGTTTATATATAGCGTATCCTAGACATTATAACAACTTTATATCATTGTGAAGCATAAAATGAATTTAAACACTGTTTGTAATGTTTATGTATCACAAAGAAAAACCATACACTAAATAAATAAACAAACATTAAATAAAATATTAGACAATAAAATAAATTTGTATATTATACACAAAAAAAAAATTATTTCTTTAACAAATCAATCGCATAGCCCCAGTTTCTTGGCGTATGCTGTGTGTTAAGTGATTGACATAACAATTTTATTTTACCTCCACCATGAGATTTATTACCTGAATTAAATGCAAATAATATAAAAATGGTACATTGATTAAAATTTTATTAAAAATATAATAAAATTAACTTAAAGATCATAACATATATGTATATATTAAGAATATAAAATAATAAAAGTAAATTAATTTAAATTTAACTTTCGAGTGAGTTTTTTTTTAATTCAGCAGTTTCGTGGTGGTGGCATCGCCTCACAGTCATCTTTAAAACGATATTTTTCTATATAATCGAGTAGTCGTTCGGTTGTAACGGGATATTTTATGCTGTATACCACACCTAAAAATTAAGAATATCCATATTTGTTAGTTTGTTTTGTTACTTCAGTCGCCTATTTGCTAATTCGATAAACAATACACAAAACAGAGCAATAATGTTTTATTCAAATAAAATCAATAATAGACATAATGATTTGATATTGGCAAGGAACAAGCTAAATTAAAGATTATGTATCTACTTATTGACCAAATCTTACCCATTGCAGTGGTATAACTGTTAGGAAACGATTTGTCATTGCGCTCTCGCATATAAGTCCATGCGTTATTTTCATATTTACATTCTATAATTTTGTTATTCAATCCAGATAATGATCTAGTAAATTTTATTTTAGCAAAAGGTTTATCCATCTGTCCTACATACAAGTGACCAACTTTACTCCTTACAAGCCTTAAAACATAAGAGTTAGAATAAAATTATTCAGGATACACGTTATATCGGTTTAAAAATAAATAAATACCCTTCACCCGATTCCTCTACAATTTGTAATCGAAAATCAACTGAATTTAAGTTTGACGGTTTCCATTTTAGCACTGCGTCACATCGGCCAGGTATATACGGCTAAAAATATGTATAAAAGTAAAATCAATTTTATTTCAATAAAAATCAATATAATTGCAATATAAATCAAAATGTTTACCTCATGAGATGGTTGAAATATTAGACCATCCGGCTCGTGACTTAACGCTTTAGAAAACTTTGGACCCAGCAACGCTTTTGCTTGTATTAACTCCCAAAACATTTTATGCCTTATACTAAACGGTTCAATTGCTCTATTAATCATCCCACACTTCATTGCTTCAAGTCGAGGCGTTATTATTTCATGTTCAATTATCTGTAATCGAATTGGGAAAAAAGGCTCCTTGCCCACGTCTTCATTTTGAAATTTAACAATATCGTATGCCAAGAAACGCGGAATACTTACACCATTTACTTTATCAATTACCATTTCCTGTAAGTTTTAAAAATGAAATTATAATAATTGTAACAAAAAATATCGTTTTCAAACCGACCCCATCTAACAATGTGTTTTCTATATGTCTTGTCGGATCTTTTCGGTGAGGGAATCTAATGTTTGACACTTGGAAGCACGAGTTATCACGATCGAAGAAATAAATTTGATTTTCTTTTAAGATCAGCATCATATAACGAGTACCATCAGCTTTCCATGAAACACGATATGGTTTACTGTGTAATAAATTGACATTCTTAATGTCCATTGAAACAGGTTGACATCCAGGGAAACCATTACTTTTCCAGCCACACATATCTTGGACGATTTCCTGCAAATGACCCAAACGCGGTTGGTCTGTAACTAATTGAACGCCAGGAATGCCTGGCATAAATGTTGCGTTGACATTAACGAATTCACGACGTTTCTTCTTTTTCGGTTTCCCTTGACCGGCCTTCTTACTACTTCCGCTTGATTCTCCTTCGTTTGTATCGCCAGTCTCATCATCACTAAAGTCAGACGTTGAATCTTCTGCTTTCCGTTTTTGTGATGTATCGTTGTGGGCATTACTTTCTTCTTCGTATTCTTCATCTTCAAAGCACCAATCTGGGAGTGGTGGAGCAGGGATAGCGTCTTCATCATCCTCATATCTTACGAACAATTCTTTGATATAATCTTCTTTGTATATGCCTGGCGGTCTAGCATCGGCAAAAGCTCTTAATGCTGCTTCAACAGCACAGTCCATTTTTTCAACCATATATGAGACAATTAAAAATCCTGTAACAAGGAAACGTGTTTTTACTTTTTATCTATACATTTTGCATTTTAACTTTTGCTTTTATCGCTAAATAAGTTATTTAATAAAATATTGTTGTTACAAGTGTGTTGAATAAACCAATGGTAAATACAACTGGATTTGAACTCGGGGAGTCAGAGTTCGACTCCCATCCATCCAAAAATTTTCAAATTTGTTTGGGTACAACACAATAATGTTCTGGTAAAAAAGGTGATCAAGCGAAAATTATTAAAATTAGAAGTGCTGATCAAATCGATGGTCTACGTAAAATATAACTTTTGCCTGCCTCTTGAATTTTCTTCTTGATGGTGATGAATTTTCTTTAACATATAATTTGTGCCTTCTTTAAAATTAATGTTACCTTTTGTTTTTTTTTTTTGTTAAATTATTAAATTTTTTTGTTTTTCCTATAAATACTTGATTTTTAGATAAGATAATGCAAAATTTGTCAATTTTCTTTCAGAATGTTACTGGCTTGAGATCGAAGACTGATTCATTTCTATCAAATGTGATGACATCGAATTATGATATATGTTTGAATGAAACTTTTCTTGATGATACCATCAACAACAATGAACTCTTTACAAACGAATATGTTGTGTATAGAAGAGGATCGGGATCTTAATCTATTTAATTACAAGGTGGATGTCTAATAGCGGTGAAAAGAAAAATCCAGTCATGCAGACAACATAGTTGTATATGCAGAAGAAATTGGATTGGTGTAGTGTAAAAATCAACCATTAGTGTAAAAATCAACCACAATGAACTTTATATAAACGTGCCCTATATCTATGCAGAGGCCAAATTTGAAGACTATGAGAATTATTTTGAGAATGTGAGTAATCTAATTAACAACAATAACCACGCATGAAAATTTTTGATTATGGGAGATTTTAATTTACCAGACATTGTCTGGACTCCGTCTAATTTTAAAGAATTTCTCTCCTGAACATATAATACCAGATCCTCACATGCGCTTGTTGAATTTCTTAATTTCTGCAGTCTTAAACAAGTCAATGGTATAGCAAATGCGAACAATAGAATTCTTGACCTTATAATGTCTGACTTAGTGGAAAATAACATCTCACTTTGTCCTGCTTCAGATATTCTAGCCAAAGTAGATCACGATCATCCTCCTATTGAACTATCGTTATCATTCAAGCCAATAAAATTTCTCAAGGATGCTAAAATTGAACTTCTTAATTTTAGAAATTGTAATTTCAGTCTTATTAATGCTGCAATTGATGAAATTAATTGGACTGAGATTTTAAAAGCTACTAATATTGATCAGTCGATTGAAAATTTCTACAAAATTATAAATCAAATAATATCTGAAAATGTGCCTAAATTTTCTCAAAAGAAAAATAATCATCCACCATGGTATTCAACTTCTTAATATGAAAGAGTTGCTGAGAAAAAAATTTGAACAGTCTAAAGATAATGATTATTACAATATGTTCTCTAGAATTAGACAAAAAGCAAAAACTGATTTAAAAAAAATGCCACTTTATTCATCTTCAATCTGTCGGAAATAGCATATCCACAAATCCCAAAAAGTTCCGGTCGTATGCTCGTGAACTAAAGAAATCTGATACGATACCAAATGCTATGTACTTAAATGGCGTTAAATGGTCTAAATCTAAACACATATGTGATACTTTTGCAAACTATTTTCGTTCTGTTTATAACAATAATAACACTCTCAATATTGTAAATGATCAATCAAATATTGAATCAAACACCGAGTTGATTTCCAAACTAGCATTCACATCTGAGGAAACCAGGGTATTATTAAATAATCTGGACACAAATAAAAGTTGTGGTCCAGACTCACTACCACCGATCTTTTAAAAAAATGTAGCCTCGTCTATTGCTCTTCCCCTTACTATTCTGTTTAACAAATCATTACATGAAGGTGTTTTTCCAAATAATTGGAAGATATCCAAAGTAGTTCCTATTTTTAAATCTGGTGACATTACGGACATTAGCAATTATAGACCAATCTGTATTTTGAATAGCTATTGTAAGATTTTCGAAAAATTGGTACATAATAAAGTGTTTGAACACATTTAAAATCTTTTTTCTCGTAAGCAACACGGATTTTTCAAAAAACGTTCAGTTTTGACTAATTTACTCCAATTTACAGAATATGTTTATGCTTCGATTAATTTGGGTAAGGGAGTTGATGTTATTTATACGGATTTCACTAAGGCTTTCGATAAAGTTAATCATCAACTTCTTCTACATAAACTCAAAAGATTTGGTATTCGTGGTAAACTATTGCGTTAGTTTAGATCTTATATTAGCGATAGATGTCAATTTGTGGACTGTGGAGCTTAAAAACGAAAAGTCTTTTGAATTCTTACCCACATCTGGTGTTCCACAAGGTTCAGCATTGCGTCCTTTGTTGTTCATTTTATTTATCAATGATCTTGTTAGCAAAATCAAAAGTGAAGTTCTATTGTTTGCCGATGACCTTAAAATATTTTCGTCAATCAAAACATTTAATGATCACATTCAGATTCAATCTGACCTTCACAATCTTCAGTGCTGGTGTGACGAAAATGACTTACATCTAAACATAAGCAAATGTTACTCGTTAAATATAAAATCAATAAAATCAAGACTTTCCTATTTAGATCATACATATAGTATTGCAAATGTACCACTTGAAAGGACGTGCGTGATTTGGGTGTAATTCAGTTTCAACACTCACATTAGGAGTATTGTTAATAAGTCCTTAAAGATGTTGGGCTTTGTAATGAGAATTACCAAAAACTTCTCAAAAACTGCGTCTTTTGTTTCAATTTATAATGCCCTTGTTCGAAGTCAACTTGAATATCTCTCTTCTATTTGGAATCCATGTTACCATATTTATATAAATTTAATAGAGAAAGTTCTGGAGATTTCTCAAATATAAAATGAAAATTTCGTATGAACCGAACGGTGATCGAATTAATAGATATTGTTTCCGAACATTATCTAATAGACGTATAATCACTGATCAGTTAACATTAAACAAAATAATAATTCTACAACTAGATACCGACATCGTCAACGAATTGTCTTATCGTAATAATTATAGATACAACATAAGAAATCCTGCGGCACACCAACATGGCTTTCGGACAGCACATAGTACAACCACCGCTCTTCACAGAATACAAAACCAGATCAGTGATGGTCTGAACCAAAAACAACCCTGTGCTAGAACAATTTTAGTTGCACTCGACCTATCAAAAGCGTTCGACACAGTAACGCACGCCGCACTACTATATGACATCCTAAAGACCAATTTGCCAGGTCTTATAAAGCGCTGGCTGTGCAACTATCTTAGAGGTTACCAAACATACGACAAGGAGTTCCACATGGCGGAGTTCTCTCACCTTCATTATTTAACCTCTACTTAAGCAGCTTAGCTGCCCCACCAGAAGGAATAACCATCACATCATATGCAGACGATTGCACGGTGCTTGCAACAGGTAATAACCTAGAACAACTCACCAATATCCTAAACACCTACCTTAACATCCTCAATGATTGGTTCAAAACAAGGAAATTAAAACATTCTACTGAACAATCCACTTCTATACTTCTCACCACATGGACGAAGGAGGTAAACACAACACTAAGCATCTGCATTGACAACATACTCATTCCTACAGAACAAAATCCGAGATTGTTGGGGGTAACATTCGACCCACTGCTTAAATTTAATGCTCATGCACAACAAGTGAACTCTAGACTGAAGAACAGGAATAATGCATTGAAAGCACTAGCGGGTAGTTCATGGGGCAAGGATAAAAATACAATAATTACAACGTATAAAACAATAGGTCGGCCTATTATAAACTATGCTGCACCCATATGGACACCCCAAGTTGCAGACACGCACTGGAAGAAGTTACAAACAACACAAAACGCAGCTTTGCGAACCGCGACCGGATGTCATTTGATGGCCCATCAATACCTGCACGAGGAATTTAACATACTGCCAGTCCGTAAACATAATGAAATGCTAACTAAACAATATCTATTGGCCTGTCACAAAGAGCAACATCCTTGTAATGATACCTTATCGAAATTGAACCACCTAGAGACATAAGGAAGACAGCAAGATGCTTTCTGCATGAGGTTAGAGACCACCAAGTAACAGGTAACATCGACGAGGTTAGTTATAGAACAGGCTTAAAAGCACTTCATACTAAAGCTGTTGAGGACGTTATAAGGAACTACGCCCCAAATCGAGTTCTAAATAGAAAGCTACCAAAAGTAGCTACCGAAGAAGTCCAACTGCCACGTAGCACCAGATCCATCCTAGCTCAACTAAGATCCGGTTGGTCACGTATCCTAAACAACTACATGAGCAGAGTTGATCCTGAAATTATTGACAAGTGTCCCGCATGTGAGGGCACGCCGCAATATGTAGCCCACCTATTCAGATGTCCTAAAAATTCAACTAACCTGACGAAGGAAGATTTGTGGTACTGCCCAAGAGCAGTAGCAGAGTTCCTGAACCTGGACATGGAGCCGGAGGATTAGCACCAAAACCATCGCTACAACAACAACAACCAACAACAGGTAGTTTTTTCTCTAGATTTAATAGATAGGTTATTTAGTGAAAAATAAAGCGAGTGTGTAGTTGATAGGGAACTAGAAAATTTATTAGATCTAGCCATTTTTAAAATTAAAAAAAATTCTAAAACAAAACATAATAAAATGACAAATTTTGATATTCATAAGCAAATTCAAACCACCCCTTTATTCAGTGGTGGGCGTACGCCGGATCTGTCAGAATAGCTTCAAATCTTTTTATACAATTGTAACATAATTTATGATAATTTAACCGCGGAACAAAAGACGCATTTTATGGCTTACATTTATAGTCGTTTTAGAGGAGCCTTCATGCTTCTTAATAATTTAGAACATTTTAAAACACTACACGAATTAAAAAAATTTTTATGCGACCATTATTTTCCAGCTAAAACTACAGTAGAATTTACACACGATATTATAAACTGTCGTTAATTTCCGAATGAAACCGTTCTAAATTATGCCGACCGTCTCCAGACACTTTTGTGCATGACTAATGCTGAACACTACTAATGGCGTAAAAGAAAAATAAATAGAAAATAACGATACCTTTATAAAAGAATTAGAACCCTACAAACGCATTCCAATTAGCACTAGCTCACCCAACCGTTAGACAGACGATAATTAGTTTGACGGGAACAAAAGTAGAACAGTTAATAAAAATTGCTTTACAAACGGAACTACTCATGAACTATTCGAGAAACAATGCGATGCACGAGTTTTTGAATGTATCGTTCCCTTCCCAAGGGTTTAATCAGAAGTTTAATACAACAAAATGTGAATGTCCAGTAAACCACTCGCAGTTAAATATCCCACCGAATTTCCCAGCTTCCCAATCTATAACTAATCCAATTCTGCCACCAATCAACCTAAACTTTCAGCATGCTTTACCTAATTTACATCAAAGCTATCAACGTATACTCAACTCAGCTATCAAAGTATATCAACGTATACTCAACGTATACTACAACGTATACAACATCAAACGTTGCTAAGCTAAATATTCCTCTTAATATAGTAAAAAAGTGTTTACTTGAAATGATTGTCGATACGGGTGCCGAAATCTCAATAATTAAACTAAATAAACTTCAACCGACAACTAAGATAGACACATCGAAAAGCATTCAAATTGAAGGAATTCAAGCAACGAAAACTAAAAGACTAGGAACTGCTCAAGATGATCCCTTTTCAGAATGTACGTTTCACATCGTTAGAAACGATGATCTTCAAATAACATCTGATGGTATTCTCGGTAGGGATTTTCTTTGGAACAATGCAAAAAAGATTTCATATCCGAAATTAAAGAAAATAGATCTGCAGATTTGGTGTTTGAAAAAACAGTTTTTAACGAAATTTTCGATGAAACTGAAGTTTTCCCTAGAACGGAAAGCATTTCAGACGAAACATCAAGCATAACAATCCCACATAGACAATTAAAAAAAAAAAAAACGAGGGTCATTAAGTATAAATTAAATGAACAAAATTAAAGTATTCTTTAGCTTTATATAAAACAAAAATATGTACTGAATTATTGAAATAAAGAAAAAAAAAAAAAAAAGACAATTAAAAATTGTCGAATTAGTCGTTCAACTAAATATGACTGGCCAATTGATCTGTCAAAATCAAGAAATTATTCCTGGAGTGTTTATCGCAAATTCGATTGTAGAAGTAAATAACGGAAAAATAAATACTGCAATTATAAACACAGATACAAATGAATCAAGTATAAGAAATTTTAGTCCAATAGTTGATAAGATACATACAAATTTATATTTTAAATTGGAATTAGCAAGTGAAGCAAAAACAAACGAACGCAAACAGAAAATCCTAGAATTAATAAAATTTGACGAAACTTTAAATAATGAAGAAAGAAGTTCAATTACAAATCTATGCGAAACTTTCAATGACGTTTTTCATTCAGAAGGTGAAAAATTATCACATACAGATGCTATCCAACAAACAATCCTCTTAATAGAAAACAGTCCCGTAAATCAGAAGATGTACAGACTGCTCGAAATTCTAAAACTAGAAATTAACAAACAAATTCAGGAAATGCTAGAGCAGGACATAATCACCCCTAGCCAATCACCTTGGAATGGCCTAATGCCTAATGAAAAAACGCCAGAGTCCTAACGGAGAAAAGCGACATCGAATTGTTATAGAGTTCAGAAAATGGAACAACATAACAATAAACGACGCTTTTCCACTCTCAAGAATCGAAGAGATTCTGGATCAGCTAGGAAATTCAAGATAGTTCACTACATTTGATTTGGCCAGCGGATACCACCAAGTTTTAATCAAAGAGGAAGATCGCCCCAAAACTGCATTGAGCACCCCTTTAGGTCATTGTGAGTTCAAACGTATGCTT
Organism: Diogma glabrata; assembly: GCA_963693315.1. Classification (NCBI taxonomy): domain Eukaryota; kingdom Metazoa; phylum Arthropoda; class Insecta; order Diptera; family Cylindrotomidae; genus Diogma; species Diogma glabrata. The sequence goes on along the minus strand of OY856187.1, from coordinate 284,320,998 downwards.
TTCGGTATGAATTCAGCTCCAGCGACATTTCAACGCGCTATGAATTATATACTAACTGGAATAGAGTGCTATGTTTATCTTGACGCTATTGTAGTATACGCTAAAAACCTAGAAGACCACAATAAAAAACTGTCTGATGTACTTTCCAGACAAAGATATTACAATTTAAACTTTTAAGCTACAACCAGAAAAATGTCAATTTCTTAGAAAAGAAATTACATATTTAGGCCATTTATGCACCGAAGAATGTGTATCCCCCGATTCAAGTCGTACAATCTCAGTCCAAAATTCTCCAGTTCCTCATACTTTAAAACAGATACAATCTTTCTTGGATTTGGCAAATTATTAAAGAAAGTTGATTCCAAATTTTTTTTAAATCGCTTGTCCAATTAATAAATTATTACAAAAAGGTGTTAAATTTATGTGGGATGATAATTGCAATGTTGCTTTTCAAAAATTAAAACAGTCAATTATTTCACCTCCAATATTTGTCAACCATCTGATCTCACGACGGATGCAAGCAATGATGAAACCATAGATGCAGTATGTATTACCCAAGGGAAATCTGGAACTGACAAACGTCAGTAGGACGCTAAATAAAGCCGAACAAAAGTATTCTACCATCGAAAAAAACTTTTAGCAATAGTTTGGGCCACAAAAACTATTAAGTCCTACTTGCAAGATAGGAAATTTAGTTTTTTCAGACCATTTACCATTAAGAGGAGTTTTTAACGTCAAAGACTCAACATCGAGACTAATTCGTTTCCATCACAAGCTGTATGAATTTAACTATCATATCGAATATGTACCAGGTCCAAAAAAAGCTGTCGCAGATTCCCTTAGCAGAAACTTAGAAGAAAAACATGTAAACAATCACACAGACATGATCAAAACACGTTAACTGAAGGACACAAATCAAACTATAACACGAAAAAGTTAAATAACAATCCAATTACACTAAGTTTGTAGCACTTTTAAAGTTAATAGTGTTGAAGTTCACAAAATAGCTTTTTTGTTTTAATTTAGTAAATACTAAAAATATAAATTAATAATCTTGTTTGTTTATGTTAAACGAATCAGATTAGAACTTTTTTATTTCTAAACTGAGTCTATTAATTAAAAGAACCGTTCACAAGGTAGAAATCTGTTAATATAGATATACTTAGAATTCAAAATAAAATATTTACCTGTTCGATTAAAACCATGTGTGCAATGTACTCCAATGATCTCAATTGGATGTTCATTAATAAAATTATCTACAATTTCAATGAAAGATTGTGTTTGTTCTCTTGATGGGGTTTCTCCGTGTCCACGACATTGTAATTTTACATATTTACAATCGTTTTGATCTATATCACGGCGATCATAGAAACGATTTGTATTCGTTAAATCGACCCATAATCCAATTTTATGTTTATTCAATTTCATTAATTTAAATATATCTTCAGGTTCAAAATAATATTGGGATGACATTTTTTTATTAAATCTATATGATAGTGGAGTTTTGAATGCTAAAAATTTTTCAGCTATCAAACTTTCAGATTTTGGAGGACATCGTAACCATCTATTTGGTAATGGGCCAGAATTCCTTTCTGACATAATTATTGCTTGACCTAATATAATATGTTTTCATTAAATTTAATATTCTTTACAAAGTTTAACATACAGAAGAAATAAAAGGAAAAAGGGAAAGTCGTCAATCTAATGTTTGACATAATGTTAAGCTTGAAGTGAAAGCATATGTTAATAGATTAAATTTATTAATATTACCTTAATAAATAAAAATTGTTTTATGATATGACAATAATATTAATAAGAGCAAAATAATGACCACTACAGAATTTAAAGTAATTTAACTTATTTTGCATATATTGCATATGTATCTTTTGACAGCTATTCCGAGTTCTGTATGTTGGCAGCAGTTTTTAGAAATTCAATTAAATAGACTCTTTTTTTCATTAAATAGTCGTGTGTCACAATGTTTGAAAAGCTATAATTATTTATTAAAATTTACTACAACAATAATTATAAATATACCACAATGAAAAAGAAACTATATAACAGCATAAAGCAAGTTTGATTTGAACTATTATATGGTAATCCGTTAAAATGCAGATCACCTGTTATTTTTCAAACTATTTCTAAAAATAGGTCTATAGTACAGTTGTGTTCAGCGTTGCCACTCGAAAAAATTAAAATGTATCCAGTTTTATAAAAAAAGACTATCAAAATGTATCCACTTTTTTTGAAAAATGAAACATGATAATTTGATGTTGCTAATTTATTTGAGAAAGACCTATAAGCAAGCTACAGACCTACAATCAAATTGACAATCAATCGAAAACGAAGATAAACGAAATAAAATTTGAATGTAAAAATCCCCTAAATTTTATTTCGTTTATTTTCGTTTTCGATTGATTGTCAATTTGATTGTAGGTCTGTAGCTTGCTATATTGTGCGGTTTCAGCGCAAAATATACCTGAAATTCCCTTTGTTCATTACAACGCTTAGGCCCGCTATACACCTGAGCTAAGCTATGCGAAATATGCGAACTATGTTTTTAAAAAGTAATGTTTTAAGCGAATAAAGCTTTTTAAAAAAAATGTAATGTTTCCGTTTTTCTTTTCTTTTTTAAATGTTTTGTTTCCGTAATGTTTTTTTCTATAATTACGTTATATGCATTATTTTTTAAAAACATAGTTCGCATATTTCGCATAGCTTAGCTCAGGTGTATAGCGGGCCTTAGATCATTCACATGATTGTTTTTCTCGTTGTTTTTTTCATTTTTGGTTGTTGTTGTTTTCTCCATACAAAAACATATAGCGCCCCTTTATTTCAATCTCAAAACTAAGGCGTGCTATACACCTGAGCTAAACTATGCGAAATATGCGAACTATTACTAAGTTTACACCAGTATCTAATTTGCTACGAATCAAATTTGCTAGCCATTTTCACCATCATACTTTTTAAATTTGATACGGTGATGTAAACTCTTATTAATTAGGTATGACACATTAATTTTTAGCGCGTCCTTTTCATTGTTAATTTTTTGGTTAGGAAAAAATAATTTCCATATATAATTTTTATAAAAAACTGAAAACATTTATTATATTAATGCTAAAATTTATTTTACTTTTAATTTCAGCAAAAAAATCACATCAAACATAAATATATATTTATAAAATAAGTTGATTTATTTTTATTTTAAATGTCATACCTAATTTTAGTGTTCACACCGTAAAAATAATACCTATTTGCTACGTACCTAATTTGATACGTAGCAAATCATCCTACCAAATATTTGGTACGTACTTTTTTGATAACTGTTTACACCGACCATAGTCGACCTAATAAGTATAGTATGTACCTATTAGATCCTGGTGTAAACTTAGTATTAGTTTTTAAAAAGGTAATGTTTTAATGCGGATAAAGCTTTTTAAAATAAATGTAATGTTTCCGTTTTTCTTTTCTTTTAGGTAGATTTCATATAAAAATCTACCTATTGCAGCGTGCTTCATGTCGGAATTTCGGAAAAATTTTGGTGCCAAACGACTATATATACCTAGTGTTCGGTCGAGACAACGTGATAAAAAATATCATGATATATCTGTACTAAAAAAATTAATGAACGCACTCATTTATCACAAAAAAAACCAAGTTTTTTCCTTATTCTAAGTGTCAAAATTTATTGATTCTAGCTGTCATTAAAATTATTTTGTTTACGCTTGTCGTTAATGTTTTTTGTATATGCCAAATTTTATAAAATTTATTTTGTGTTTGTTATTTTTGTTCCACATTACTTTATGTGATAATAATACAGTTGTGAGATATTAAGACTAATATTAATTTTTAATTAAATAAAATCAAATATTTTATTTTTTATCAACAATAAAACCCGAACAAAAACCAATGTGGACGCAGTTTAATACAGAAATGCTTATCGAAGCATTTGAGGAATACCGTCATATGGAACATTCGGCTCAAGGGAGACGCAAAATGTGGAATAACATTAAAGAATATTTAATATTGAAAAATATTGTAAGTAAAACTATTTGATTGTTATAAATTAAAGTAAATTTAAAACATTTAATATTTTTCAGAACTTCACTGTAGCTCAAATAAAAACAAAATGGCGTAATTTGACTAAGATGTATAGAGCAGCTAACGATAGAATGCGGACGAGTGGGGAGTCCCATTCTACTTCCGTTTTTTTTGAGAAACTGGACCGAATTTTCGGAAGTAGGCCAGCTGAAATTGAGGGCAACACAACAGGCGAAGTATATACAGAGAGAATGAATTGATATGGAGAAGAATTTGATATTGAGTGGTTAAGCTCATCGTCATATCAAATTATTAACAATGAAGAGAACATTGATACAAACAATATCACATATAACGTCAATGTGGAGGAAAACCCCGAAGAGATAGAACTTCCAATTCAACGGCGGAGACGACGACGGGGAGAATCGTATATGTATCGTCTTCTAAACTCTAGGGAGGCAGAGAGTTTAGAAGAACCTGCCAAGAGAAATTAGTGAAATCTATAGACAGCCTAACAGAGTTCCAAAAAAGCATTGCAATGGCGCTAAATAACATTGCTGAATCAATTCCAGCTTTTGGCCAAACAATGAAGAATGTGCTAAATAATTACAATAACCAATAAAAGTTTAATTAGTATCAAAACATTAAACATTAAAATGTATCAAACCATAAAAAATTATTTTACAAGTATTTTTATGAACATAAAGACAATTTTATTTTTCAAATAAATTTTATAATACAATTTTATAAAAGTAAATAAGCAATTATGTTTCAATTATGTTATTATGTTTTTCTGAATTAATTCTTGTAGCAATTCGTTCTGCCTTGTCATCGGACTGCTCTGAATTTCTTCATCGTGGTTACTAATCGTATGGTACTAATTTTTGTTTTTATTTTGGTTGTTCGGTCCCGTTTGACGTAAAATTCAATGAAGTGAAGATAGCAGCAAAGACAATTGACGTATAATATTGTAACGAATCTTCGTTGGTTCTTTTAGATTATTGAGCAAATACGACAGTAAAAAGACAGATCTTTAGTTAACAGAATCTCAAACTTTATTTATCAACCAGTTACAGCAACTTCCGATTTTAATTGCAATAAATTCCAGGGTCTCCAGAAATGCACGATGAACTTAACCGCTTCCACAATTTGAATCAATAATATTCGGAATCGTAAAATCTGTATTTACTATTCCACTAAGTTCAAATTCTTTTACTATTAGTACCCAGGCTCAAGTACCACCGATTATTCCTTATACTTTCGAATATTTGTAAAACACTTTAATTGCAAAATTAAAACTGACTATCTGATATTTTTGTTCGCTTATTTATATTCAAAAACAAATAAGCAGAATATTCTGGTACTCACTGTAGTTGTTTCTAGAAACAATAGGCCACTCCTCCTTTTAATTCATTAATGTAAACAAATTTAATTGATTTATGCAACTTGTAGTAGTTAAAGGGAGTTAACTTTTGATTCATCTTTGCCATAGAATGTAGAAACATTTAGGCGGAACGTATTGGTTATTTATGATTAAATTAAATTAACCCATTCTAGACGAAGTTTATTACACTGCCCTCCATTTAGTTTTGTTCGTCCCGAACAATATCAGCTATTGCAATGGTACTGTTACCTTGGTACGGTGCCAACCTTTGCAGATGTATCACTTTCATCTTGGTACGGGGTCCCTTTTGGATGCGGTAGATAACATCATTAATTCGTTTGATTATTTTATATGGACCTTCCAAATCTGGCTGCAGCTTGGGTGATCTTCCCTTAGTTCTCTTGGGGTTGTATAGCCATACCAATTCTCCTTCTTGAAAACCGCCGCTATTTGCATTTATGTCGTACCTGGTTTTCATTTTGTCACTGGCAATCTTAATGTGGTCTCGAACCTGCTGATGGATTTTATTCATCTTCTCCCTTAGTTGTCCCACATAATCTGTTTTCGTGGATACCAGACCTCCAAGGATGCCAAACTCGATGTCACTAGGAAGATGTAGTTCTCTTCCGAACATGATATTCGCTGGCGTTTCACATGTCGTATCGTGCACTGCGCTACGATAGGCCATCAAGAATAACGGAAGATCCTTGTCCCAATTTCTTTGGTTGGCTTCTACTACCTTTGACAAATGTTCTTCCATGGTTCGGTTGAATCGTTCTACCATGCCATCCGACTGCGGGTTCATAGGTGTAGTTCGTGTTTTTCTAATGTCGAGTGTTCTGCACAGCTCTTCCATCAATTGAGATTCGAAATTCCTTCCCTGGTCCGTATGCAACTCGAGCGGTGTTCCATATCTGCAAATCCATTCATTGACTAATGTTTCAGCGACCGTAACTGCTTCCTGGTTCGGTATTGCATAAGCTTCCGGCCATTTTGTAAAGTAATCAATGACCACCATGATGTATTTGTTACCTTTTGTAGTTTCCGGAAATGGCCCCGCGATGTCTATAGCAATTCTCTCCATTGGGGCGCCCACATTGTACTGTTGCATCTCTCCTCGAGTTCTAGTCTTTGGTCCTTTGCTCGCCGCACAAGTATCACATCGCCGACACCATTGCTCTACGTCGGGTCGATACCTTACCCAATAAAACCTCTCCCTTACTTTAGCCAGGGTTTTATTGACTCCCAGGTGTCCTCCAGAAATACTTCCATGCAGCTTTCCCAGTACCTCTTCTACTCGACTTGATGGCAGCACCAGTTGCTCTAACACTTTCTTTCCATCAGCGGACTCCCATTTTCTTTTCAGTATCCCGTTGTCCATAAATAGTGAGTCCCATTGCGCCCAGTAGCATTTCACCTCCGTACTTAAAGGTGCGACCTCTTTCCATTCCGGTCGCCTTCCCTCAGTTTTCCATTTCAATATTGGAGCCATAGCTGGATCTTCTAGCTGCTCTCTTTTAATTGCCTCGGTACACCAATCTTCAGGAGTTTGGAACTTGATTTGGTTCACTTTCATTGCATCATTTCCCTCAGTTCTGCTACATGACTTGTACTCCTCTATACAGGGTCTTCTTGAAAGATTATCAGCCTTGCAATGTATCCTTCCCTTCCAGTGTGAACCGCGGAAATCTCCTTCCTTTTTGACATCCACTTGCTTGTTTGATTGGTTCATCAACCGGACTGGAACTACTCCTTCTTTTGCAGCTATTAGTGTTTTGCATTCCCTTTGCATCCTTTTCTTACGGTGTTCAACGCGGAAATCTCCTGCCTTTTTGACATCCACTTGCTTGTTTGAAAGATTCATCAACCGGACTGGAACTACTCCTTCTTTTGCAGCTATTAGTGTCTTGCATTCCCGTCTGATGTGCCCTAACTGCCCACAATTCCAGCATCTTACTCTGCTAGATTTTCTTCGTTGATTTCGTTCAGGCTTTTCTTCCAAACTTTTGACACGCATGATCACTTCATCAAGCGCTGCTTTTAGTGGCTCTTCAGCAACTTCCATCTTACGTACTCTATCTGAGCCAAGCGCTCTTTTTCCAGCTTCCATTTGTAGGGCCAATGCTAAGACTTCCGCAGGTAATTTCTTCCCGCTTAGATACAGCTGATTTCTCATTTGTATATCCCGAAGAGCATTGATAAATGTATCAGCTGCCAGCTCATCTCGATGTTCAGCGTTATAGTTCGGATATGACAGATTTACCAGTCTCACAATGTCAGCCTCTAATTCTTGCAAAGTTTCGCTGACTCCTTGTTTTCGTGTCTTGAGCTGCATGCGATGGAGAGCTTGCATATGACTTTCCCCATATCATACTTCTAAGGCCTCCATAATCTTGCTGTAATCACGTTCTGTCGCTGATAGTGTCTGCAAAATTTCAGCAGCAGGTCCCTTCAATGCCAATATAAGCGCATTTGCTTTTTGCTGGTCATCTACCCCAGTTGTTGCTATTTCAAATTGCATCTTAAATATCTGGTACGATGTAGATCCATCAAATACGGGTGTTTTCACTCTAGCTGGAGCTGAAGTAGTTGATGAATTGATTATCTTACCAGACTTCACTTGTGCTATTTCTTGGCGGAATTCACTTGAAAGTTTGCGTAATTTCTCTTCATGTTCTTCGGTAACTTTCCACAGCTCCCTTTCCACGTTGTTGATTTTCACCTCTGCACTGGATATACGTGACTCGATTACTTTACGTAGAATTTCTTGCTTCGCCATCATATCAGCAAATTGTTGTCGTTGCTCTACTTTTTGTTCTGCTGCCTGTTTTTCTTGTCGGGCCATCATATCAGCAAGTTGTTGTTGTTGGTTGTTTCCTTGTTTGGCCATCAGATCAGCAAGTTGTTGTTGTTGCTCTAATTTTTGTTCTGCTGCCAGTTTCTCTTGTCGGGCCATCATTTCTTTTATCAACACCATCATCGGATCAATTGCTGGGGCATTCTGAACCGGAGCTTCCTCCGGCTCTATTTCTATGACCTCTGTGTTTTGGCCTGCTTCTTCTAAAACTTTACGCAGCCGGAATGCAAGTTCTGCCTTCGTTCCATGGATTGGAGCATTCCTTTTCTTCAACTCATCCTTCAGCTGGGTCTGGCTGAGATCACTAATATTTACTGTCTTGGCCATTGTTTCAATAATCCCACTTCTGACACCACTTAACGACTCTTCGTTGGTTCTTTTAGATTATTGAGCAAATACGACAGTAAAAAGACAGATCTTTAGTTAACAGAATCTCAAACTTTATTTATCAACCAGTTACAGCAACTTCCGATTTTAATTGCAATAAATTCCAGGGTCTCCAGAAATGCACGATGAACTTAACCGCTTCCACAATTTGAATCAATAATATTCGGAATCGTAAAATCTGTATTTACTATTCCACTAAGTTCAAATTCTTTTACTATTAGTACCCAGGCTCAAGTACCACCGATTATTCCTTATACTTTCGAATATTTGTAAAACACTTTAATTGCAAAATTAAAACTGACTATCTGATATTTTTGTTCGCTTATTTATATTCAAAAACAAATAAGCAGAATATTCTGGTACTCACTGTAGTTGTTTCTAGAAACAATAGGCCACTCCTCCTTTTAATTCATTTTTTTTTTTTTTTTTTTTTTCCTTTATCTCCATTTAGGAGCATAGGGCGTCTACTAGACTGGACCATCTGACTCTGTTCGGGGCAATCGCTTTCAGTTCACCCCATGTCTTGCCGATTTGTTTTGCTTCAGCTAGCACCGTTTTCTTCCACGTCATGGGTGGTCTTCCAACTCTCCTTTTTCCTTGTGGATTCCACTCTAGGGACATCCTTGTTATATCTTCGACTGATTTTCTCAGTGTATGTCCTATCCATCTCCATTTTCTTTGTTTTATCTCGGTCTCAATGTCTAGCTGCTCTGTCTGCCGTAGAAGCTCCTGGTTACTGATGGTGTTTGGCCAGAAGCATTTGATCAGTCTTCTCAGGCATTTGTTCACAAACACCTGTAGTTTATTTGTGATCTTTCTTGTTTGTTTCCACGTTTCACACCCATACAGCAGTACTGACTTGACACATGCATTGAACATTCGTAGCTTTGTCTTTCTTGACAGGACGGATGCATTCCAGATCTTGTGAAGCATATTGAACGTATTTCTGGCTTTGTTGATACGCTGACTGATATCTTCTTCAGTCCCGCCTGTTTTTGCTACAGTACAACCAAGGTACACAAATTTGTCAACTTCGTCCACTTGTGTATTGTTGATGGTGATTGGTGTTATCGTTTTGGTGTTCAATCTCATAGCCTTTGTTTTTCTGATATTAATGTTGAGACCGACTTCATGTGCAAGGGTTGATAGCTTCTGTATTTTCTGCTGCATGTCCGTATGTGTGTGTGTAAGTAGACAGATGTCATCTGCGTAGTCTAGATCATTGAGCCGTTTAGTTGTATTCCATTGGATTCCATTTGGACTTGCATCATCGAGCTTTCTCATGATACTATCTAGTACTATTAGGAATAGTAGCGGGGATAGTACACAGCCTTGTCTCACTCCTCGGTGGTTGTAGTATTCATCACTTTGCTGTCCTTTGTATTGTATTCTGTTTGCAGCATCCCGGTACATTTCTTTGATTAGATCAACTATTTTCTTCGGGATGCCCATTTCACAAAGTGTCTGCCATATCGCGCTCCTGTTGATTGAGTCGAAGGCGCGTTCGAAGTCCACGAAGAGGAGATACAATGGTGAATTCCATTCATTTGATTGCTCAATGATGATACGGATTGTGTTGATATGATCGGTACAGCTTCTTCCTGGTCTAAAGCCGGCTTGTTCATTTCTTAGTTTCATGTTAATTGATGGAGATATTCTTTCGAGAATGATCATTGCTAGTATTTTCATTATTGTGTTGAGCAGAGATATACCTCTCCAATTTTTGCATTCTCTTAGATCACCTTTCTTTGGGATTGTTATGGTTAAACCTTCTTTCCATTTGGTTGGTATTTTACCTTCGTTCCATACATCAGCTAATAGTGGTGTTAGAGCTTCTGCTGTTGTGTTTACATCTGCTTTGAGTAATTCTGCTGATATATTATCTGTACCAGCAGATTTGTTGTTCTTGAGTTTCTGTATGGCATCTCTAACTTCCCGTTCCGTTGGTGGATGGGTGCTAATAGTTTCGTTATAGTTGTCATCCGGAGACTGCAAGTTATTTTCTTGTTGGTGGCAGTTGTCTTCGAAGTATTCTTTCCATCTATTTAGCTGTTGTTCATGAGTTGTGAGGGTTTGACCAGATTCATCCTTTATTGGTGGAGTGTTTGTATATTTGTTGGTGACCTTTCTCACGCATTTGTGTAGTGTGCGCATATTTCTATTAGCTGCTGCTGTTTCCGCAGTCTTGAGAATGCTTTCTGTATATTTTCTGCGATCATTCCTTGCCATCTTTTTAACTTGTTTTGCTGTACTTTCATATTTGTTGCGGATCTCGGTTGTGTTCTGGTGACACAACTGCAACTTGAGCTGTCGACGCTCTTTAATTTTCTTCCATGTATCATCGCTAATCCATGGTTTCCGTGATTTGTCTTGGTAGCCTAGCACATCTGTAGCAGTTTTGACGTAAGCTTCTTTAACTTGTTCCCATTTTTCATCAATGCTGGTTGTTTCGTTGTTTGGTAGATTGAGCTGGAGCGATTCTTTGAAGATGTTAATTGTATTTTTGTCGCTCAATCTATTGATGTTAAATTTCCTCTGACATGACTTGTTGTTTTGTTTTACAGCGGCTGGTTTAATTTTGAATGTTGCAATTACCAGTTGATGGTCGCTGTGTATGTCTGCTCCTCGTTTTGCTCTGACGTCTTGTAGTGAGGATAGAAACTTCTTATTCACCAGTACGTGATCAATTTGATTCTTGGTTCTTCCATTTGGTGATGTCCAAGTGTATTTGTGTATGTTCTTGTGTGGGAACTTGCTGCCTCCTATGAATAGTTGATTTGTGACACAACAATCGATGAGCCTTTCTCCATTATTGTTACGTGTTGATTCTAGTGCATTTTTGCCCATGACTGATTCCATTCCGGTGTTGTCGGTTCCAATTTTGGCATTGAAATCCCCTTGTATTATTTTGATGTCATTTCGGTGTGTACTAGCCAGCGTTGCTTGGAGCTGTTCGTAGAATTCATCTTTTGTCGCATCATCAGCTTCTTCGGTAGGTGCATAGCACTGTATGATCGTTGTGTTTCTAATTTTCGATTGGAATCTTGCTGTTATTATTCTGCTACTGATTGGTTTCCATTCGAGAAGTGCTTTCTTTGCGTTAGGTGTTGTTAATATTGCTACGCCTTGTTCATGTGTGTTGGATTTACCAGAGAACATCATATAGTTTCATTAATGTAAACAAATTTAATTGATTTATGCAACTTGTAGTAGTTAAAGGGAGTTAACTTTTGATTCATCTTTGCCATAGAATGTAGAAACATTTAGGCGGAACGTATTGGTTATTTATGATTAAATTAAATTAACCCATTCTAGACGAAGTTTATTACAATATCGTGATATTTATTATGATATTGCACGACCGAACACTTCCATAGTGGAGCGGACGGTATATAGTAGATAAGCGGAGACGGAAAATCAAAATGAAAATATATATATATATATATATATATATATATATATATATATATATATATATATATATATATATATATATATATATATTTTTATTTATATATATATATATATATATATATATATATATATATATATATATATATATATATATATATATATATATATACACATATATATATATATATATATATATATATATATATATATATATATATATATATATATATATATATATATATATATATATTTATATATATATATATATATATATATATATATATATATATATATATATATATATATATATATATATATATATATATATATGTATATATATATATATATATATAACGATATGAGGTATAACGGAATTATCCGGCACTCTCACGGTTGCAATTTTTGACCTACACCAAAAATATTTTCTGTGTATGTTGCGGCAAACAATTTCTTGGACAAATTCGCGAACTGGCCATATCGGGGTACCGTTTAAGCGGCTAGAGTCTTAAAAGTCGAATAATCTAAGGTGTTATAACTTCCGTTTGAAACATAAAGTTTAAATAAAATTGATAAATATTGAATATTTGAACCTTTTTTTATCATTTTTTGTGAGATGACAACCTTGGCATTCAGGGTTCCTGAAAAATCAGCTGTTTTAAAAATTTACTAAACTTTGTTGTCCTTGATCTAGATGAAAATGACCAAGCTCAAAAATGAAAACCTCCAGAAACGTAGATACCAACTTATATTTATCCAAAACTTAAAAAATAAATTGTTTAAGTTCAGAGGTCGAGAACCTGTGGCTATTAAAACGAAAACAAACGCAAACGGCCTTGCTTTCATCATTTTCGAGTCTATTTTGATTAAACTAATACTAGCTTTCAATTCAACTTTTCAACTATAACATCAGAAATTTTCAGCTTTCTAACCCTAGAAGTTCCAATGCAATTAACATTATACTAACTCAATACAAGCCCCTAAACGCTATATAATTACAAACAAATCCCAAAAATATCCCAATTAAATAAAATTTCTTTTGTTTTAGGTAGTTTTCATATAATTTTTTTTGTTTCAATTTTTTTTTTCACAAAAAGTAAACAAGATTGTTTTGAATGTTTGTTGTTGTTGTTTTGAAGATTTATTATTGTTTTGAATTAGGGAATAGTTTCTTTGGAATATTTGGAAGTGGTTTAGTTGAAATAAATATATGTATATTGATTACATATTTACAATTGATAGATATTTGTATTATATTTGAGGTGTAAAAGTTGTTTGATGTTGTTGTTGATTATAAATTATAGTATGGCAGTTGTGATGTAGTTAGAACGTTAATCCACCAAAGGATTTAATTTGATATTAAGGAGTTTTAACCAAATTAAACAAAACTATTCGAAATTGCATTGACAAAGTAGTTTCTGTTTATGTATTTAGTTTGGTTGTTTGATAAATTTTTTGGGTTTTCTGTTTTTAGTTAAATTTTTTATTTAAACTAATCTGAAATATCCAATTCTATTTGTACACAAAGCTGTCTGGTCCCGAAATCTACCTATTTCTAGCGGATATACGTGCCGCTTGGACTTTTTTAAATGTTTCGTTTCCGTAATGTTTTTTCTTTAATAACGTTATATACATTATTTTTTAAAAACATAGTTCGCATATTTCGCATAGTTTAGCTCAGGTGTATAGCGCCCCTAAAGCTCACTAAAAACAACGATATAAACAACCAATAAAATGCTGTAACGATTGATTAAACTGATATTTAATTTATGTTTAAATTGAAAATTCATTAAAATTAGGAATACGAGTGATATTTTATAAGTAGAATATTTAGAAATAGAGGAAAATTCAAAGGTCTCTAACCAAAACATGAATAAACTTGACCAGCTATGATAATCTTATTTATTAAATTATTTACAAGTTAAATAAATAATCAAATAATAAAAAATGTTGACTTCTCTCTTCAAAATAGTAAATATTTTGACAGATTTAGCAGAGTAAACAAAATTTAAACGATTTTAATTAAACGATTTAATTTAATTTAATTTAAACGACTTTAAACAATTTGTCCCGCGTCCCGCGGCATTATAAAAATGGCCCGATTTTTCAAACGAAAACAGAATTTCGTTATTCAAAGGAAAAAAAGAATTTCGTTATTTTCTTTAGTTTAAATATATATTAATAAATTCAAATTATATAACCACCAATATTAACATAAATTGTGGAGCTGAATTTATGTCTTCTATTGAAATTGTAATTAAAATTATATGTATAAACTTATTCATACATTTTAATTATTTATATCAAAATTTAAAAAAAAAATAATCCGTCAAACTTTATAGTTATTTTAATTTGAGGGAGTTTTAACTTGAGCATGGATGGATCAGTTTTTATTGATTTGTAAATGTTTTTTTTTTTACCTACGGGAGTGACAAAGCCGCGTACTCTACTCCCTTCTATTGAAATACGAGTTAACGTGAGAAATCGCAAATCACTGGCAATAGCAGTGACTCCCGGAATCAGATTATTTTTAGACCCTTCGAATCTTCTTATTTTCCTGGGTAATGCAGGCGTTAGTGCTGATGAATGATCCTGAAGTCTAACTAATTCAGGAAAAAAACAATTTTTAAAATTGTTGATGTGCTACTATTTTTATAGGTTTTCCGGCTTATTAAGTAAACTAAACCTTTCCCACAGACCTAAGAATTGACACATCGGAGTGGGACGTTTTAAGCCCTTCACATTTTATAATTATTTTGAGGCGGTTTTTTAAATTAATGGAAAATGAATGAAATCTTCGGGTTTGCATAAAATGTATTCAGGATGAAGTATCATTATTAAAAAAATATATTGTATTGTAAAAATATAAAAAATATATTGGAAAAAGTTAAAGTTTGGGGATCAGTAAAAATCACAATAAAGAACAAATGGCTAGAAATATTTCATCATTTTGAAACAAACCGTATTCTATACAACAATGTAATAAAAAATATGAAATATGCGTTGTCAATACATTACTAACTAATGCTGCGGCTAAACGCGTTTTTTCTACGGTTAAAAAAGTGAGGACATCAGAAAAATCGTAATTAAGACTAGAGGTGAGACAAGAGTTTCTGATTTTTCGACTTTTTATGAATCTCGAGATTCGACAATCTCGATTTTATCAACGATTGTGTTTCTCGAAAAAATTGCGAATAATTATTTGAATTTCTCGAGAATTATTAAATATTAATTTTAGCAAGAAATGGATCCTTAAAAAATAATAAATCAACTAACTACACCAGAATTTGGGTATTCAATAAATAAAAGAATTCAAGATGCATTAAATAATATAATATGTCTTAAATTATTTAAGTTAATTAAATTAATTGTTTTAAAAAAATATAAATATACATATATCTAATTATATAGAATAAAAATCTTTCCAAAAATTTTTTAAATTATTGCTTGTCTGTTTTTTATTCAATATGTTGATTATACTTTAGCTTATTAGAGACAAGTGAAAGAAAATAAAAAAAAAACTATATAACAATTAACATAAACTATACAGTTATTGTTTATTAATAAGTTTTATTGTTTTTTAATTTATCCAATATTTCGACTTGTTAGTCATTTTCAAGGATTTTTTCTGCGAAAAAACCAAAGACAAAATTTTAATACTAATACTACTAATATTAATGGCTAGTGAGAACATTCTTTATAAGCACACATACTGTGCACACAGTTAGTTCATACCTAATTAAAACTTCTTTAACTTAAATAAATTAGAACGAAAGGCTAAAAAACATATATATATATATATATATATATATAATGGCACTCAAAAAATTGTATTATTAAAAAAAAATTTTTATCTTTAAAATTATTTAAAAGACTCAACCACAAAATACGTAATAAATTGACATTCAAATAATTAAAAAAAAATTAAAAACATCACTTTATCAAACTATGATCGTGTGTACAAAATTATTGAATTGAAATTATTGAATATATTAATATATATATATATATTAATCAAGTTCAGAGATCAAAAAAGAGCGCGCACTTAATTATATACTAATTATTATATACTAAAGGGTGTTCCATTAAGGATTTTTTTTTAATTAAAAGAAAAACACAATGTTTACATTGAAAGTATCTTTATTTTTGCATTATATGAAAGTTGAAGGTTTGCCATTTATGTTTTAAAAATAATATCATGTAAGTGACCACCTCTTGATGCTCTACAGATGGTGACTTTCTTGTCAAAATTTTCGATGACTTTTTCACACAAGTCGGGCTGAATCTCGCCAATAACACGAATAATCTCCGCTTTTAATTCATCAATCGTCTGTGGGTTATTGCGGTAGACTTGTGATTTAACAAAGCTCCAAAGAAAGAAGTCTAAAGGCGTCAGATCACAAGATCTTGGTGGCCATTTAACATGACCATTTCTTGAGATAACTCGTCCAGGAAAGTTTTGCCTCAATAAATCCATTGTTAGAGCTGCTGTATGACAAGTGGCTCCATCCTGCAGATCAATATTCACCAATTCACGCCACAAAAAATCACGAATCATGCTTCTGTATCGTTCTCCATTCACGGTAACTGTGTTGCCCTTCATCATCATGAAAAAAGTAAGGTCCAATGACTCCACCGCTCCATAAACCGCACCAAACTGTAACTTTTTTTGAATACAAACCTTGCTGAAGGATTTCTTTTGGATTCTCTTCACTCCAAATGCGACAATTTTTCTTGTTTACATAACCACGTAATTTACGAATAACATTTTTTACAGAACGCTTATTTTCATAATAAAGCTGAACGAATTTAACACGTTGTTCCATACTATGCGATGACATTTTAACAAATGGCAAACCTTCCTCTTTCCAAATGTCAAATTAGAAAAAAAAAATGGAGGTCAATATGGCTGAATTGACAGCTTTCAAAAAAAAAAATCCCTAATGGAACACCCGATACAAACATATACATTAAATCTAATATGTCCTACTTTTATTATCCATACATACAGTAAATAGAATTTTGAAAACAAAAAATAATACAAAAAAAATATAAAATATAAAAAATTAATATATAATAAAAAATAATAATAAATAAAAACAATCAAGCGATGTTAATGTCAATCTGGAAAAACGTTTTTATGTACTCCTGTTACGGATTAATAATCTTAATCAAGAATTATAACTCATTTTAACATGTTCCTCTCTCCTAACAATGAATTAGGCTAAGATAGTTATTATGTAAACCTCTACAATCAGTTTTATAATTTATTGAATTCGTATGTCGGTGGATATGACACATCTCCTTAAAAACTCTTTTATGTTTATTGGAGGCAAAGTCAAGTGATGAAGCTTCATCAAAATTAAAATTATAGTTACATTCAACTGCATGTCTACATAAGGCAGACCTATGGTGTGTTATGTGACTTTTGTTCTTAATTGTATATTTAACATCTACTTTACGTTGGTTAACCCTTGTGGTTATGGTCTTAGAAGTCTCTCCAATGTAACATTTACCACACTAACACTCTATTTTATAAATAACGCCAGTTCGTTTTTCTTTAGGAATACGGTCCTTAAGGCTCCCAAACGTTTTGGTCAAAGTGTTATCCACTCTCGTGGCTATTCTGCTACTTTGGTTAGGTTTACGTAAACATTTCTTAATTTCCTCTGTTAAGTTGGGAACATAAGACATTGATCCATAAATTACTTTAATAGGTATTTCGTTAGTAATTGTCCGTTTTTCATGTAAGTTCTTGTTAGTGTTAGTATACAAACATTTGGTTATAAGCTTATTAATGAGTTTGTCAGGATAATTATTTTTCTGTAAAATTTGGTGTATTTTTATTATGTTATTCTTTCTGTGTGAGGTGTCACTGAGTTCAAACACTCTTTTTATAAATGATGTTACAACATTCAGTTTCATTTTGTATGAGTGTGATGAGTAGTAATTAAGTAATCTGTTTGATGCTACCTCGTTACTGTACCAATTGGTGGTTATTCTGTTGTTATGTCTAGTAAGTTTCATATCCAATTGGTACAGTAAAGACAATCTATTTAAGTTAAAGAAGTTTTAATTAGGTATGTACTATGTGTGTTTATAAAGAATGTTCTCACTAGCCATTAATATTAGTAGTATTAGTATTAAAATTTTGTCTTTGGTTTTTTCGCAGAAAAAATTCTTGAAAATGACTAACAAGTCGAAATATTGGATAAATTAAAAAACAATAAAGCTTATTAATAAACAATAACTGTATAGTTTATTTTGGATTTTTGAGATCAATTAAACTCAAGAGTATAGTTTATGTTAATTATTATATAGTTTTTTTTGTTTTCTTTCACTTGTCTATAATAAGCTAAAATATAATCAACATATTGAATAAAAATCTTATTTAAATTTAATTTTTGCAGTTTAAAAAACTTAAAAGTCATATTTAATTTTTGCTATTAAAAAAGTTTTACAACACAAGACTATCGATTTTGTCAATTGTCACTCAGTCTAGTGATTTATCATTGAATGGTATTCTCCGTTTACATACTGCAAAAGTTTCCAGATAAAGAAACATTTCTTTCATTTTCATTGCATTTTATCAAAATTAGAGTTAGATGTTTCAAATTGATAGTGATCTTACCAGTAGCTTCAAATATTTTAATTTTCTTGGATAGTGAGAGGTAGGGTATTTCAAATAACAATATGGAGGACATATTTCTAAATTAATTTTCCGAAGAGATTTGAATAGAAATTTTAGGATTCCCTCTGTAGATAATAATGAGGCATCTTAACGGTTGAGAGCTTTTATTGATTTTGTGTCTATTTGAATGGCACTCAAAATATTTAAAGCAACCGCAACAAGTTTATTTTTATTCTATAAATGATTTAAATTGGGATAATTTAAAGTTTTTACAACTGCTACTTTGACTAGCAGAAACCGGTCAATCACGGTTTCAACAGAATTCTATCTGGAGTCCTGGAGTAATTGCAACTCGTTTCTCTCCTCAAGTAGTTTTGCAGTATACCAGTACGGTTCAGGTCTGTAACAGTCATCTAAAATTTCATTTTGTTGTAGAATCGAATCGGATTTATGGTGGTTTGTTAAATTTTGAGATTTTCGGAAATATTTCTCGAGAAATGAGAATCTCGAAAATGTGGAAAAAGTTCCTCGAGATTTGAGAGTTCACGATAACAAATCTTTCTCGAGCATTCGAGCATCTCGAGACCGGATTGTTCCAATAAAACTACTTGAGACTCTGAAAGACCATTTTATGTGTGAAATATAATTTAACAAATATTTGTGGAATATTTCATGACATTTTCAACAACAATAGTAGCCTCCTAAAAAAATTTACGCAAATAAAAAATATTACAAATAATCAAATTAAATTTTTTTGGTAGTGTATCTAGTCGGCTAGCCCTGATGAGAATGATATACTTTTTTAAAGTGTAATAAAAAGTTCTTATCGGTTCGAAACTAGATCGATCGACAATTTTGTGGATAGCAAAAAAAATTTCATAAATTGCACACCATATTTTGTTAGATTCAGTCTTATTACTAATTAACTGCTACAAAATTGTCAGATGATTTCATCTGGAAATTCAACCGGTTTAAAACCGATTATCACATTAATTGATTTTCATATTAAAATCATAATAATAATTATATTATATTAGGTATAAAATGATTAAATACATATAGGCGTGTTTTATTTGCCAAATTACACTAACAATTACATGTATCCAATTCCAAAATGTCAAAGCTCACAAATTGTTGGTTTTGAAAATCTGGAATAGCGGTTTAGTTTACGTGTTCATCACCAACTGCGCACCGTTTCAATTTTTTACATCTATAGGTTGTCAGTATGTGGGATTTTATTTATATTTTTTCTAATTCGGCATTTGTGATTTGACATTTGTTGATTGTTTTGATGCTAATAAATATGCAAGTCCATTGAGAAATCTCATGGATCAGGATTTTGACATTTACATTTGATTTGTTGACATTTGCAATTTATGTTTTCTGTGCAAATTCTACCAACCTCCAGAAAACAATATATGTGTACAAATCTAATTCTTTGGTTCGTTTTATTTGAAATCTGTTTTTGACAGTTCAATATGAATTGCGGTTATGCAAATAAAACACAAGCTGTCAAATCACAAATGCCGAATTAGAAAAAATATAAATAAAATCCCACATACTGACAACCTATAGATGTAAAAAATTGAAACGGTGCGCAGTTGGTGATGAACACGTAAACTAAACCTCTACTCCAGATTTTCAAAACCAACAATTTGTGAGCTTTGACATTTTGGAATTGTATACATGTAATTGTTAGTGTAATTTGGCAAATAAAACACGCCTACAGCTATTTTCAAGATTTTAATGTGACAATTTTACGTTTTCTTTACGTATTTTCGATTCACATTTTTTTTCAAATCTTAGCGCATTTTCTTATTGTACAAGCTACAACAATTGCTCTATAATGTGTTGTCACCATTTTGTCGTTTCATTTACTTTTACAGTATATAATTTATTTACAATTTATATACCACTAATTTAGATATAATCGATTATATAATATAATATTAATAATAAATAACTAATAATTTTTTTAGAAATTGTTGTTTAAAAATTATTATTACTGCGTAAAATTATTTGTATTTTCTTGCAGTTTTTGATCTTTTCGCCATATACAGTGAAATATAATAAATACTATCATCTGAAAAGTTGATGATAGCAACTGAATTTAATTTGTGTGTAATAGCACCATAATAGCACCATAATACCAAAATTTGTCTTTTTTTTGACCTTTTTTTGGGAAATTTTGATTTCAAAAACCGTGTAAAGTCGAAAACGTGTTAAATGAGTGCCGTGGGGTAAAGCGGGGGATAGGTGTATTTAGTACAGTTTTAACATTTTTGTTTCGTTTTAATATTTTAAAAATTAATTTTTTATTAAAAATAATTTTTGTATTTGTTGTAAGTTTTTGAAATTTCTTTGAAAATTTTTGATAAATCATTGTATTTGTTTATTTATTTTTTATTTTGTTTTAAGTTTTTGAACTCTCTGATATTGGTTCTGTAATTTTTGGTGTATAAGTTATTTTTTATTTTGAAAGTTCTAAACTGTAACAAGATATTTAAATAATAATAAAATAAAAAACTCCTTATTCTTGTTAAATTGAGTTTTATTTCACTAAATACGTATTTCGAAAGCTATGCTTTCATCGACAGTAGTATCTAAAAAACTCCGTAGTATCTAAACAACTCAGTTTTTTAGATGCTACTGTCGATGAAAGCATAGCTTTCGAAATGCGTATTTAGTGAAATAAAACTCAATTTAACAAGAATAAGGCTTTTATTATTTTATTAATATGTATAAGTTATTTTGGAATATTTTTAATATAATTTTTAATTTTTTTTAATATCAAAAATTATATTCCGAACTAAAATTTTTGTAACATTTTGTGAAAGTAAATTTTTTGTATAATTTTTTTTTGAAAGTTGTTTGGAAATTTTCATATTTCTTATTGTGTTGGAAATTTAGTGTAAGATAATTTTGTTAGTTTTGAATTAATATTTTGTGAAAGTTTTTTTTAAATATTTTCCTAATTTTTCTAATTTATTCGAAATTACGAAGTTCTAGAATTTTACTTCTAGTAATATTTTATTTTGAAAATTTGTTTAGGCTTAGAATTTAAGTAAATTTTTTAATTTAGTTAAGTTTGGAAATTTTTTTTGTAATTGTTGTAAATGATTAAATTTTTTTGGAAATTCGTGCATATTTTATAATTTCAGTTAATTGCTAATTTGTTTATTGAAAGTTTTTGTAAATTGTTAATTTTAAGTTTTGCATTAATTATTATAAGTTTTGAATTTTTGGATGTTTTTTTTATATTTTTGATATTTATTTTTGAATTGAAGAAGTTTTTATGTTTGTTAAATAATTTTTGTAAGCTAGAGTTTTAAATATTTCAAATTTTTAAATAATTTTGAATTTTATTTAATTTTTAATTTTTGTATAATTTTTAGATTTTTGAGTTTTTTGGAAAAATTTTTTTTTTTTGAAAAGTTATGTTAATTTTTTTGTAAATTGTTGTAATTTTAGAATTATTTTTCGTAATTTTAGATTCATAATTTAAAATAATTTTTAATTTTCTTGAAAAGTATTTTTTTTTAATTTTTAGATGTCAAATGTTTGTAAATTTTTTATTAGTTTTTTTTAATATTTTTGTAATAG
Organism: Diogma glabrata; assembly: GCA_963693315.1. Classification (NCBI taxonomy): domain Eukaryota; kingdom Metazoa; phylum Arthropoda; class Insecta; order Diptera; family Cylindrotomidae; genus Diogma; species Diogma glabrata. Next base: position 284,298,684 of record OY856187.1, on the reverse strand, counting down.
ATTAAAATTTGATAGAAATATAATTTTTTTGTAAATTGGTAATTTTGAAGTTTAATGTTTTTTTGCATTTTATATTTGAAATTTTTTTGTAAAATTTTTTTGTTTTGTTACTTCAAATGTTAGTTAGTTTGGTTTTAATTTTAAATTTGTTGAAAAATTTTAGATTTTATTTAGTAAATTTGTGTTGAATTCGTTCTGTAATTTTTGAATTTTTTTTTCATATTGTATTTTTTATATTTTGAATTTTTTTGCATTAAATCTATCAGCTCTCGAACCGGAATTCAACCAACCACCTCCAACTCCAACTCCAACCAGCTTTTAGTTCAAAGATTAGAGGTTTTATTTTAGCTAATTTAAAGAATTTTAGAATTTTATTTAGTTTTTGAATTGTTTTGACTTTTTGAATTTTTCTTGGAGTTTTAAATTGTTTTTGGCATTTTTTTTAAGTTTTTGATAAATATTTTTAACTTTGAATTTTTCGAACTTTGTCTACACCTGCCAACCTACAGCTCAAGTTCATTTTATTTTTATTTTTGGTAGTTTGTTTTTTAAAATTATTTTTTTGAAAGAGTTTATTTATATTTTTGTTTAGATTTTTGTTTTTAAAGAATTTCGAAATTTAATTTTAGTAAATTAGAAATTGTTTGTGAAAGTTTTTTTGTACTTAGGTATTATTTTTCTAAATCGTTTTCCCATCAAGTCGACTTGTTTTTGTATTTTATTTTAGATGTTTTTGGGTTTTTATTGTTTTGCCGTTTATCCTTGTCATATTATGTCTGCTAACCTCCCACGCAATATGTTTTCATATTATTTTGGAATTTTCTTCTCTTTTTCTCACTCTAAAATTGTTTCTTTTAAAAGATTATTTTTATTATTTGTTGTTACTGTTCTCCCAATCCATCTCATTCGACACCTTATTACTTCGGTTTTGAAAAAACCTAAGTATTGCATTCGTGAGCAATTCATGTAGCTATTAAAAGCAAGAATTAATTGAAATTTAGCGTAAGCAGAAAAGTGCATATGGTAACACAAGTATGGTAAAGTCTGACAGTACAAAGATGACTGAGACCAATGTTTACCTTGGAGACGTGTACCATAGAAGAAATATCTGATTAACGACGAGGTGTCATTTTAAATGTCCATAAGAACTATACCTATTCGTCAACAGATAAATGGTTAAGTCAGAAGATGTTCATGTTATAAAAACATATGGGTAACGTTGGGGATATTCCTTTAAGATCAGATATTTGGAGGTTCTGCTTAATTAGATGAAATCTGATTTTTATATCCATAAGGACCATACCTGTTTTGTCAAAAGATAGATGATTAACGTTAGAAGATGGTCATGTTATGGTGACATATGGATATGGGTAGCGTTAGGGATAGTAAATAAAAATAAAATCAGAATATTCGAAAAAATTTGTTTCGGCCCAAGGGTTAAGGAGAGTAGAGTGGGTCTTATGAAGAAAGAAGGTGATTAATTCGGCCCATCAGTAACGGAGAATGAAGTGGGTCTTACGAAGGAAAGAGTTGTGAAACTTCGGCCCATGATATAGATTATTAAACAAAACGAAAACTTAAAAAAAAATGGTCGCACTAGCAGGAGTTGACGTGGCTTGAAAGCCGAAAAATAAGAATTTGGAGAAAAAGAAGAATGGGTTGCTAGGAGAAAATGTTTGGCACTGTAAAAAAAAATATAAAATACATGTATTTATAAAAATAAAAATATTTGTTTCGCGTTTTAAAATACTTGAGACGAACAAAACTATTACTGCGTGATTTTCAAAACGGGTGCTGCAAACAATAACACCCCTAAACAAACTAAAAGTTCTTTTATTATGTTAATTTTTTTGATAAAATTATTTAAACAAAATTTTAAAATATGAAATAAAACAATTACTTTAAATTTATCAAAATTAAATTAAAGAAAAAAGAAATTATTAATAATATTATATAATATTTTTAATAGTAAAATTAATTAATTAAATGTTTACTTAAAGTTGACTCTGTTCCTTGTCGGGTGGTCACCAAATATAGACGTAGGAGTTAGATAGAGGTGGAGTTGACACTAGCTGGAATTATTGACGAGTTGATTGTTGAGATGATGCATATGAATGATGTTGTTCCAAACTCAGTTGATTTAATTCTAGTGGCTACTGCCGCTATGTCAAATTTTGAATCGAAGATAAATTTATCAGGTGTTTATGATTCAAAAATATTATTAACATTTCGTCATATATCCAAGATGATAAATATAATAATCCAGTTCCAGAAATTTCATGTTTACAGTCCGGACACAATAGAATGTGATTAGTAGCAAACATGTGTAAAAAGCTCAATGAACTATTGACACATTTTAAAAGAAACATGTAAGCCTTAATGAACGTTAATTTATTGATATAAAAACTTCCAACCAAATTCTGCACACATTAATCACTGTATACAGATACATTTATTCTTTAAATATTATTTGTACATGATGCTTAATTTATTGAGATATACTCCACGATTATGATTTCAAATATATAAAATTACATTACAAATGGAACTTTCAGTAAAAACAAGAAAAAAAGATTAAATGTAAACCGTTTTCAACATACAAAAAACTATCAAAAAAACATCTAAAAAACTAATTTGTTTTTAATAAATTTTTAAACGATAAAACATCGCCTACTAAATATTGAAAATTTTTAATTTAAATGTTCGCCATAACATGTCGTTCAATAAGTCCGTAGGATAAGTAAGAAAAAAACAACATTTTGACAAAACTCGATTTTTTTATTCAACATAGTTGCCTTCGAGGGCGATACAACGAGTATAGCGATTTTCCAACTTTTCTATACCACTTTTATAGTACGATTTCTCTTTCTCGTCAAAATAGGCCTCAGTTTCAGCGATTACTTCATCATTGGACTTAAATTTCTTTCCAGCAAGCATTCTCTTGAGATCTGAAAACAGGAAAAAGTCGCTGGGGGCTAAATCTGGAGAATATGGTGGGTGGGTAAGCAATTCAAAGCCCAATTCATTCAATTTTGCCATCGTTTTCATCGATCTGTGACACGGTGCATTATCTTGGTGAAACAACACTTTTTTCTTTTGCAAATGTGGCCGTTTCTTTGCGATTTCAGCCTTCAATCGATCCAAAAGTTCACAGTAATACTCGCTGTTGATGGTGGTTCCTTTTTGGAGATAGTCGATGAATATTATTCCGTTCGTATCCCAAAATACAGACGCCATCACCTTACCGGCCGACTGTTGCGTCTTTGCTCGCTTTGGATTCGGTTCGTCGACTGCTGTCCACTCAGCTGACTGTCTTTTGGACTCTTCTGTGTAATTGTGAAGCCATGTCTCATCCATTGTCACATATCTACGATAGAATTCCCTTTTATTGCGGTTTAACAGTGCCAAAGACTCCTCCGAAGCATCGATTCGTTGTTGTTTTTGGTCGACTGTGAGCTCACGCGGCACCCAATTTGCACAGAGCTTTCGCATACCCTTATGTAAAATGGTAAAAACACTACCATCTGCTACCTTTACAATGTCAGCTATTTCGTGCACCTTCAATTTGCGGTCGTTCATAACCAATTTGTGGATTTTTTTTATGTTTTCTGGAATAACAGCCTCATTTTGGCGTCCACTGCGCTCTGCATCTTTTGTGCTGGTACGACCACATTTAAATTCAGCCATCCACTTCTCTACCATTGGTCTCGATGGAGCATAGTTTGGATAATGTTTATCAAGCCATTGTTTGGTTTCCACTGTATTTTTTTTCATCAAAAAGCAATGCTTTATTAAAATTCGAAATTCACTTTTTTCCATTTTTTTTCAAAAACAAAAGTTGCTTCACACAAAATGCTATAACTCACGAATAAATAGTCAGATTGCTGTCAAATTTATACACGTATCGTTTGAAGGTTAGTACTAAATAAAAATCATATGGAAAAAATTCTAGTAACGCCATCTATGAGTCATCCTACGGACTTATTGAATGACCTAGTAGATTAATTATTGAAATAGGGTTGTTTTAGCATATTAATTTTAGTTTTTCTGTACATGATTATGAACCACGGATTTTTTTGTAAACTTTGTTAATGAATAAATAAATAAATGAATTGGTTTAATCGCATCAATCTTGAAAACTACATACTTGTAATAAAATTAACTCAGTTTGGAACGAATCATCAGGGGTACATTTCCACAGCTACCGAAGATGAAATATAAGATTATAGTACAACCGGTTGATTTTTGTCAGAAACTAATCTTAATTTAACCTTCATGATGCAACCACTGATTTTATGAAAAATGAAAATTCAAACGTGAAATTCCAAACGCGCGTTCGTTTGACCCAATCGGATGCTACTTATTGATGCCACTTATATGGCCACCAACACCATTTAGTGACAGAAACGGCGGAACAACGTCTTCCCTCAACGTCTTGTTGTCGTATTTGGGGTTTTCTTTGGTTGCAAAAGAACTATTATTTGCCCAATAAATGAAACACTTTTTCTTTTAAGTTTATTTTATTTGACAATTCCATTTTCGAACAGGCTCATTTCAAAGCTATACACCTGTAGTTTTTTGTTTGAGCCGGGGCTCTTTTCCTTTTTACATTTTTACTATACGTTGTGTGATCGATATTCCAAAAGACAACTTTTTAAAAGTTTTTTACGTTAGGGACAAAGAGGAGGATTCTAACTTAAAAGGAAGATTATATTCTTATTCAACACTAGCTGGATCATTGCAACCTAGCTTTAGTTTTGTTCCTGCAAATTTTTAAAGCAAATTTGCTTTTTACCTCTTATTGTATTTTTATACTCTCTATATCTATTGCCTGCTATGTCATATTTTGTATTTAATACAATTTATTGTTTAGTTAGTTAACCAAACAACGTTTGATTCCATCACCTCAGACGTCAGAACTCACGTTGTTGTAGGCTCTAGGTAGGTTTTAAAAAGTTTTTATATGTAGTTGTGACACATATTGTAATTCCTACTTATACACATAAAAAAATATATGCAGAACTGTAAGAAACAAGTTCCTTTTGTTTTATAACTTTCACAATATATGCTAAATCATAACCATTATGATATTCTTGCAATTTTTAACAATCTGATAAATATGGCATTGTTTTTGGCACATTTTTGTGCTCCGAATCCAATAATCCGTAACCGTTTATAGTTTTGCCAATCTTTTACAATAAAAGACTTGATTTCACAATCTGATCAGAAATTTTATACATATTGTATACGACTTCTATTTTCTTTTCTAGTAAATTTTTTAAATGTATATATTAAAAAATAAAAACCACCAAATCGGTATTTTAATCAAAACCTCAACTGCAAATACAATTGTATTGAAAAACTTTTACTTAAAAGTTTTAATTAACTTTATATCTTTCACTTGTATTGCTTGTTTGATCTTGAAATAAATATAATGTAAGATATTATTTTATATATAACTTACAAGAATTATCTATAATTATTTGTAAGGAAATCAATAAACAATGTTGATATTATTTTTATTGTTATTAGAAATAGCTATCGATAAGATTACTATTTATAGCGATTAATTAATTAAAAACAATTTTTTTTCGATAAGCTGCTTAATGTGAATAATTTTTAATCATTTTGCAAATCAATCAACCGTAGTTGAACTTCCAATTTCAATTAAAAGGACCACAAATTGGGTGAATGGTTTGATTTCGGGGAAAAAGTTATATTACTACCAAGTGAACACTACCTGAATTCGTTTCATGTATATTCTAAGACATAAAGACCAAACAAGTGTAGCTGATGAGCCTGACTTTGAACCGTTTTGAAGAGAAAACTAACCTCGCTTTCAAATTGAAAAATGCACATCCATGATAACCTCTATCCCTCTCAGTACTACAAGAAATATAATTGTTAGTGTTAGGTCCATATCAGTGTTAGGGTGATATTGGGTGATATTTTTGTGGTTCAAAATTTCCACGATTTTGAATTGGTTCAAAAAGATTTTTATAATTTCTAATGAGTTTTCTCATATATAATCTCATATGTTGGAAGAAATTCTTTTGGGTAAAATTGGGCCAAGTGAATTCAGTAGTACTCTAAGTTCCGAATCCCGATATTATGGTTTGGGTTCACACAACCGAAATTGATAAAATTCTGACTAATACTGGGGAAAGTAATGCGCCTCCGGCCTCATAAGCACATGTTTAATTTTTAGCCGTATTTATTTGGTAATGCTGAATAAGAATAAGAAATTAACTCGATTGTCAAATAAACAACAAAGAATGAATTATTATTTTGGAATAGTTTTTTATTAAGTTTTTTTTCAAGTTGGTAACACTAGAAAAATAAATATTTGCTATTAATTTGGCAAATTAATTTGTCAAACTCAAGCCTGTTAAGAATTATGGTAACTTTGGTTGTAGCTTATGTCTTCAAATTCGAACCAATAAACTTGACATCTACTGGCCTGGAAAAGAAAAGTTTGATCGCCGTGGTTCTTCCAGACTATTCCATCGACTAATTCGACCACATCAACTTGTCTCCATTCCATTTCCATTTGTACGAACTGACAAACTCACTTACATTCTGTCATTATGACAGTGAGTGATCTCGACAGTTTGGCTGCCCGAGCAGAAAGTTGTCAGGACTCAAATAAGATCCTGCAGCCAAATTCTGTAACTATGAAGTGGTGAAGTGTTAAAAATTTCTTCATTTCGATTTAATCATTAATTTTTTATCATTTTACCATTTTTGCGATTTTATATGCGATTTGAATGTTAAAAAGTTTAATATCAAGCGTCGCACTGTCAAACGTCAACAGTATATAAAATCAAATGTTTATTTTAACTTTTAACACAATTTAAACGTAAAACGTTTACAAATTTTAATATATATAAATATTTAAAATAATAAATTTGAAAAATAAATTTGTATTTAATTTAGAAATGCAATTTTAAAAAATCAAATCATCTTGACATGATTGTGTTTTTTGACACAATGTCAATAACAACAAAAGAAACGGTTTCATTTTATTGCCAAACAAAAAGTCAGTGTTAACTTTATAATTTTAAAACTTCGCTCACTTAGATATTTTTGCAGCGAAGTGATAAAAAACTTATCACTTCACCGCTTCACAGTTACAGAATTTGGCTGCTGATTGGGATTACCGGATCAGACCCTGATATTTATTTATATATTATATACATAAATTAAATAAAATAAATTAAAAAATTAGAATAGAAAATATTAAAACATATACCACCATAATCACTATTATTATAGTCCTTAACTCGATAAGCGATAACTAAAACATACATGAAACGATTTTAACTATATATATTTCTAAAATGGGTGTTTACACAAACCGATTGGCACTTAAAGGTGCTGGTGTTGACAGTTTAAAAAAACAAGATCAGTCACAGTGCGACGATGATGTTTAATGAATTATGATTAGATGTTAAATTTCGATCAAACACAATTCGAATAGCAGCGTTTGAACAGAGTCTATCATTTGCATGAATGAATTTAAAACATTCACGAGTTTTAAAATAATTGCAACTTTGTTGTTATGGAACGACGACGGTGTAAAAATCTCGCGAACTCCAGTGTCTGCTTTTAGCATACGAGCCAACGTGAGATATCATATACTACTGGCAATAGCAGGGAGGTGTCACTATAGTTATAGCCAAGGTGATATCTTAGGGATGCTTTCTAGGAATGAATTGTCTTCAGTCAAAGTCAAATCAATCTTAGTTATGGAACATTCCTTGATGAACGGCATTGCTTGCTCGGAAATACAAATTTTCATATAACTCTATATCGCGCTTTAACAACCGAGGAATACAGTGTATCACATTATAAAGGAATATGTAACTATCTAGCTGGGGTATTGGCAATCCAATTTTAGTTTCGTTCGTGCAAATTTTATTCATTGTACTTTTATTCATTGTATTTTTTTTACTTGTTTCCCAAAATGGGATTGTTTTGTTGCCATTTTCGTTTTTGGAAACATTCCTGCACACTGTGGCTCATTCTACCACAAAAATCACATTTAATATTATTGGTGTTAAGTGAATAAATTTTACCTCCTTGAAAATTGGGATTATTATAGTTATAACTTTTATAATTGCTAGAATAATTTTGCTGATTTTCTTCTCTCATCCTTGTTCTACATTCGACTACTACATGCCCCAGTCTGTTACAAAAATAGCATTGTATGTTAACAGAATGTGATTGCTTATATACTTAATATAACTGCGGCATTATCGCGGGTTCGGTTTTAATCGAATTTTGGCTTAAATTTTCTAAATTTTGTGAAGGTTGCATTATTATTTGTCGGTGTGGTTGAAGGTTTGGATGAATTACATTTTGTGAAGATTGTATATTTGGGTTTACTATGAATCGCAATGATTGGGATTTCCGGATCAGACCCTGATATATATTTATATATTATACACATAAATTAAATAAAATAAATTAAACAATTACAATGGAAAATATTAAAACATATACCACCTTAATCACTATTATTACAGTCGCTTTAAGTCGATAAGCGATAGCTAAAACATACATGAAACGATTTTAACTATATATTTCTGAAATGGATATTTACACAAACCGATTGAAGCTTAAAGGTGCTGGTATTGATAGTTATAAAAAACAAGATCAGTTACAGTGCGACGATGATGTTTAATGAATTATGATTTGATGTTAAATTTCGATCACCCACAATTCAAACAGCAGCGTTTGAACAGAGTCTATCATTTACATTAAAGGAATTTAAAACGTTCACGAGTTTTAAAACAATTACAAGTTTGTTGTTATGGAACGACGACGGTGAAAAAATCTCGCGAACTCCAGTGTCTGCTATTAGCATACGAGTTTACGTGAGATATCATATACTACTGGCAATAGCAGAGAGGTGTCACTATAGTTATAGCCAAGGTGATATCTTAGGGATGTTTTCGAATGAATTTTCTTCAGTCAATGTCAAATCAATCTTAGTTATGGAACATTCCTTGATCAACGGTATTGCTTGCTCGGAGAAGCGAATTTTCATGTAACTATATCTGCGCTTTAACAACCGAGGAATACAGTGTATCACATTATAAAGGAATATGTAACTACCTAGCTGGGTTATTGGCAATCCAATTTTAGTTTCGTTCGTGCAAATTTTATTCATTGTATTTTTATTCCCTTTATCATATTATGATATCGACCTATGTCATATTTTATAAGTGATTTCATAATTAGTTATATATTCCTTTAAAAAAACTGTAAAAAAAACACAAATATACGTCCATCAACACCTTAGTTGTACTTAGTACGCATGTTGTTTTGGCATCTTTATCTTAAAAGGTTTTACAACACATTGCAATGGCTACTACACAACATATCTCGATCAGGAATTGCCCGCACTAGAAATAAAACCATTAATCGGCCGATCCCGGGCTTACAATAAATAACCGTTAGATAGCTCCCATCAACTGACCAATGTCTGGCAAAGAAATGGCTACGAATAACTTTTCTAATTAAAGCATTTGCTGACCATCTATAGATGGCTGATTTTAGGTTTTCTTCTGGTTTAGGAGAACTACTTATTGTATATAATTTATAATGCACTTTTAATATAATAAAATGAAACTTAAAATGAACAGACATAATAATAATAAGAATAAATTTCAATTGTTATGATAAAATTATTATTATAACAATAAAGTATAAATTATAATGGATTAAAAAATTTGTCGACGCTGATTTATAAACTTATTTGACTTCACCACAGCTCTGGAAACAACATGTTCTGGATATATAGTGAGCTTATATCGATCAAATACTTCAATTAGTGACTAACATACTCGGAAGTTATAGTTAAAAGCAATCACCAGTTTGCTCCCAACAAACTTTAAAACAAAGTGAATGAATTCAGCCATTGTATGGTGGACTCCTGCCATCTATTTCATAAGTTTCACCATGATTACTTCATGGCTGTAGTGTAGATAAAGGAACTGAAAAAATAAAAATGGGCTAAAATCTCAAAGATCTGAAAAATCAATACTTTGGTCTGTGTTTAGGGTTTTTATACAGTTTACGGGAGAAGGTTTTTATGATGACATTGCTAGAAGGAACACAAAATACTTGCACGTTTTTGATAATAATTCAAAAACTGTGCACCGCTCCCACACCCATCACCTAAAAACAAAAATATGTGTTTATCTAAAACTTCGCTATATTTTTCGTTAAAAAACTAATTAACTCCTTGCCATAGATATTTGCATCTTTTGTTACTTTACACCTATTCAAATTATTTCACAAACGACTGTTATAGGTTCCCAACAAACACAAAAAAACAGTGAAAAAATCACTTGTTGTATGGAGGACCCCGTAACCCTTTGTCTAATGTACCCCAAAAGCTAATCAAATCTTTCTCATAATGATTGAAACCTTATAACAACGTAATCTGTAACCGTAACCGTCTCATAATGATTGAAACCTCATACCTTTCATGAAATTCGATTAGTAACTGTATGCTATAGGATAAACATTTAAAAAAATCAAGAAAAACTTTTTAACCGGGACTCGAGACTGACAAACCAGAAGTAGGAAGGCAGAAACATTGAGAACAGTACTAAAACCTTATATACCAAGTCGCAATAAGATTAAAAGCCTGGATTAGATTAGAAGTAATTAAAGGTTCAAATGAACAGGTGCTCGGGAGAACCCCCGCCATTTTGACCAACTTTGAAATATTTTCAGATCTTCCAAGTGATTCCGGAACGTATACCAAAGTTTCACAAAGATCCCATGAGTTGTGTAGCTCACCTACATGCCAACCAACCAACTGTGGGTGGGTACCCACCGACAGACAAACTTTTGTTTGGCTATCTAGATTCAGGAAGGTTCAAAACAAAACATAAAATAAAATCTGGGGTATGTAATGGTGCTATTACACACAAATTAAATTCAACTCCCATAATCAATTTTGCAGTTACCATAATCTGAAAAGTTGATGAAAAATATTTTGTATGAGAAAAAGAGGGATAGCATGCGCGAGATAGATATTAAAACTGCAAGAAAAGTTAGCTGACAGCAACTGACTTTTTGAAAAATTACTTGGTTTACTAATTAACTGCTAAAAAATTGTCAGATGATTTCATCTGCAAATTCAACCGGTTTTAAACCGGATTATCAAATTAATTGATTTTCATATTAAAATCATAATAATAATTATATTATATTAGGGATAAAATGATTAAATACATATTTTCAAGATTTTAATGTCAAAATTTTACGTTTTCTTTACGTATTTTCGATTCACATTTTTTTTTCAAATCTTAGCGCATTCTCTTCTTGTACAAGCTACAACAATTGCTCTATAATGTGTTGTCGCCATTTTTTCGTTTCATTTACGTTTACAGAATATAATTTATTTACAATTTATATACCACTAAATTATATATAATCGATTATATTATTATTAAAATTATTATTACGTTGTAAAGTTATTTGTATTTTCTTGCAGTTTTTGATCTTTTCGCCATCTACAGTCAAAAATAATAAATACTATCATCTGAAAAGTTGATGATAGCAACTGAATTTAATTTGTGTGTAATAGCACCATAATAGCACCATAAGGTTTCGTTTTTTTCGATAGATTTTCAATTGCGGTTAAGTAAAAAAAATATATCTATAGTTATAGAAAAATTCAAAAATTGGCTCTTAAAAACAAACGTAGATTTTTCATTAGCATTTCTGCTTTCAAACAGGACAGATGACTTTTGTAATTAAAAGATATCTAACAAAACCGAAAAAAAAACAAAACTAAAAATAAAAGAAAGTGAAGTTATAAAAGTTTGTTTTATTTTATTTTTGCAGTTTGTCGTTTTGAAGACAGATTAAAAATAAAATAAAATCAAAAAATTTATTATACTGTGAGTGTAGTGAAAGTGAAGTGTAAATAAGAAGTTTACATATATTCGGGTGATATTTTTTGTTGTTTAAGGATTATTTACTATTTTATGTTTACTGTTACCAGGCAGTAGACAGGTAGAATTTTGACTTTTATTGCGTTAAAGTTATAAATTTATTATGTTAAAGGCATAAATTTGTTTCCTATTGCCTGGTAACAAGAAAAATAAAATTTCTTTTTATATATTATTATGAATTTTACCTTTTGTCTTACTTCAATTTGAATTAACCCTTTTATTTGGAAGCTTCAATTGAGCTATAGTGTCTTTTGTATCTCCAATTGCTTTTACGTTATCGAGCTACTGTTGCATGAAACCTAATTTCGTGCTTTTTTGACCGAGGTACTTAGATTTTTTTGTATTGTGTAGTATTAAAATTTAAGCCTGGAAGAATTTCAGTATCTATACCTGCAATGTCAAAGGGTAAGTCTTTGTCTCAACAAAATGGCGGCAGAGTGAACCAACAGCTTAACATTGATTTCACCAACATAAAATGTCTCAATTCTAACCTAAACGAGGTTCATCACAACATCGAAAAAAATAAACATGACATATTGTTTATTACCGAAGCAATTGTCAGCGGCTAACTTAGATTATAAAATACACAGGGTAAGTAATATTTGTTGAATTTGAAGTTTCTTTTATTACCATAAAGTAGTGTGCGAATTTAACGTGATAGTATTTGCATTAAAAAAACTCAGTAGCCTAGAAATTTAAATATCATCAAGGTTTTCCATTGCTTGACCAAATATGCTTACAAAATAACAGACTTATGTAGATATTTTGTATTTAATATTTTTACCGATCGGAAAATGACCAACCTTGTTCAATTTTATTATATTTTTTTTTTTTGAAAAGTATTTCGATTGAAATAAAACTGATGACATTAAAACTGAAAATTTGATCCTACCTTAAATTGCATATACTACACTACGTTCACATTACCATGATTTCAAAGAATTTATGATTTCAGCTGGATTATCTTGTTTTGGTTAATTTTTGTATACAAAATCCAAATCATGTTGAAAGATGATTTCAACGAAATCTATTTAAAATCACACTAAGCACCCCTGAATATTCGATTTTTGAAAAAAATTCCATTCCTATTTCTAAAGTGACATTTAATAAAGCAAGTATTTTGTTTTGAATCCAAATAAAAACATGGCTATTGTAAAATTTTAATAATATTTTGAGTCATACAAAAGAATTTTTTTTTGGTGATTGAAAGTTTTGACTCAAAAATAATAGAAAAACAGACAAATTGGTTTGGATATTTCTAACATAACATATTTATTTAAAAATTTTGCTCATTTTTTGATAATTTACAAATAACTGTCAATCATATTAATAATAATGTGAACGGTTTTTTGAAAACTTGGATTTTAGGTGATTTCGAGCTTGATTTAATCGTAATATGAACGTACTATAAATACGCCTTGGTTTTGTTTTCATTTAAAATAATTTTAGAGTGAAATGGGTATTGTTTGACGATTAATTGTTTTTTTTTTATTTAGAATGAAATTAAAATAAAATATATATATTGTTTGGCAGTTATTTTTTTCTGGCAATAGAAGAAGAAAATTATACTTTTTTCTATAAATGGAAAGAGATAACCATGCTGCATGGGACCCTGTATTTTTGTGTTTATTTTTACAAGAGCTTTTTCTTTTGTGGAAATTATTTTCAATGCAAAATATGAATTTATTAAATAGCTTCAATTTTTTTTATAGTACATACACAAAATTCATAAAATATTGCTTATCCTGTATATTTTATAATCTAAGGTAGCAAAGCATCAAAATTGGATCTCGATAAATACCAGATACATAGTTACGAATTGGAACATTCCTTTTATAACAAACATGGTGTCTGTGTATTTGTTCGAGGTTAAATTTCGTGTATGAGAATTAAGGCTTACGAGTTGAACTATAAACACCATAACTCTTTAGCACTGAAGATCTCAGGTGTTGATAAAACTATGATTATAATAGGTTTATACAGGTTGCCAAACTCTCCCCCAGGATGTTCATTTCCGATCAAATATCGTCTAATCTAAACAAAATTACTACGGTCTACCCCAAAGCAAGACTGGTCATTTTTGGAGACTTTAATATTTATCACGCACTGACGACATAGGAGGACAAGCCGAACTGATACTCGCAGATTATCATGGTTTGACTCAAATGATTTAGAGTGTCCCACTAGAATCCCAATGAATACACATCATAATAATAAATTGCTGGATCTGTTTTTGACAAACGAACCAGATACAAAGAAGACAAAAGTAGAACAACCCCTCAGATCATGGGACCATTTACTAATATCAGCAGTAGTGCAATTTACATTACCCACACCAATTAAAGCCAATCCTCGTCGCGTTTGGAATTATAAACGCTCTGACTGGGAGGGACTGAGAAAGTTTTAAGAAGAAACACCTTGGAAAACTATTTGTTGTGTTGAGCAAGATCCTAGAACATCAGCATTAAGAGTTTCGTAAATCATAAAAGATGGAATGCGACGGTTTATTCCAAATAAACTAATTGAGGAATAAACGCAAAGCATTTAAAACGTATAACTCAAATAAAACTCTTGAAACCCATAGTGCCTACAAGAAAGCAAGAAATATTAGTAAATACAAAATAGACTTGGACAAAGACGCGTTTATCCAGAAGAAAGCGAAAGAATTTGCCAAGCACCCATTTGGCTTACGCAGTTTCTTTCAGTTAAATCAGTCCAGAGCAATTTTACTCGATCCTTTATTCCAACCTTAGTTCCGAATGACATTCCCGTGAGCGATTCGAAAGAGAAGGAGGATCTTTTGGGTCGTATTTTCGTAGAAAACTCAAACATAGTTGAATCTTCCCATTCTCCTACACTCATTTCCCCAGTTGAATCGAAAATAAAACCAATTATTTTTTGTTGCAATATTGTACAGAAAATGCTTCGTTCTATCAATATCAAGAAATCCGCTGGCCACGACGGTATGAGTTGTTGTATGAGTTAATGAGTTGTTGTATGAGTTAATGTGCATTCTTAAAAACTTTGCTAGGAAACTAGGCTCCAATTCTAACAAAAAATTTCTATTTATCTTACAAAACCGGTATATTTCCCGATTCTTGGAAGTGACCAGCGTTCAACCCATATTAAAGAAAGGCAGTAAGATAGACCCTAACAGTTATAGATCAATTCCAATTGTCGTTTTTGGCTACAATATTTGAAAAATATGTTAACTACGATCTAATAGAATATTTGGAGATGTCACGAATTATTGATTATGCAGTATAGTTCTCGTAGAAGTCATGCAACAGATGATCTGTTAGCCTATGTATCCATCTCTGGAACAAATCGCTGCAAAACCATGGTGAAATATTCAGTATTTCACTTGATATTTCTAAAGCATTTAATAAAGTGTGGCATAGAAACCTCATAGCTAAACTAAAATCTTATGGCATAGACCATCTTACTGTCTCATGGATTCATAGTTTTCTTACAGGTCGCCAATTTCATGTTAATTTAGATGGTATTACATCCAATATTTTCACAATCAATGCTGGTGTTCCCCAAGGCTCTGCACTCTCACCAATTTCAATTCCACCAAAACACAGCTATTGATTGTTTCCAGATCAAACACCGAGTTCCCAATGATATTTTAATTAGTATGTGTGACGAACAAGTAGACGAATGTGAAAGATTTCGTTTATTGGGCGTCTCAATTTTTAATGTCTTATACTCTGGAACGATCATATAATGGCGGTGGCAAAGAGCACGTCAAGAAAACTCAGCCTCCTCAATATAGATGGAAATAATGTTCACTCCGTATATCAATTACTCCACATTTATAAGTCCTATGTTCATCCTGTCAAATCTAAGGTGCCGTTTCCAGCCTAACTCTTTTGGACTCTGTTCAAAAGCGTGCTATACGAATTGTTGATGATAAAAATTTAACATCAAATCTTGATTCCTTACATTATTGTCGCACTGTTGCTGATCTCGTTGTTTTTCATAAATATTGACACCCACAGTGCTTGGATGAAATCAGATCCGTCATGCCTCAAAGATATGATTTTCCCTGTTGAACTCGTTAATCGGTTTGAGCAAACAGTCAAACTATTGAGATCACACACTGCCCTTATCACAAAATGCCAAGAGACTTCTTTGTCCGTACATCGTACAAATGGAATACTTTGTCCGAATAAATAGTCTCGAGTGCCTTTAATCCACAAAGGTTTAAAAACGTGTCTACCGCATGCTGTTGTGGGACCTAGGTCTTGGTATAGTATCTATGTGTTGTTGTGAGACATATTGTAATTCCTATAACACAACACTTTTTGTTAAGAAAAAAACAATATAAAGCGTTGAACGCGTTGAAAGCGGACCGTTCCATTAAAGATCTACTCATAAGCTGCATTGAGCAGCTAATTTGTTTGATGTTTAGCTCTTAGACTTTTTGTAACAAACAAGTTTAGTAATTAGTTTTATTAACAACAAGATCAGTTATTTAATAATATGTCCACAATCTTAATCCGGATAACATTTTGGAGTTACGAAACGTGTTTCAAACAAAAGCTATATTAGTTGTATGTATGTACATATATAAGAAACCAAACGAATTTTGGTAATTTTATCTAATATTTGTTTGTAAAAAAAATTCCCTTTCTCTGACATTTGCATTTGTTCATAAAGAAAAAACAAAAGTTGTTTCGATTATTTACCTATAAACATAAAGTCTTAGAACATGTTTGATCCCTTATTCAATCAAATTCAAAACTCCCTCAACAAGAAATTTATTAGTTATCAAACTTCTTTAACGTGCATTCATTTGAGTTGTTTAAGCATAACATTTAGTGAATTAAACCCAATGTTATATTAATACAATCGAATTTGTTGTTAAATAAGTTTTTATTTTAAAATATAGTTGAACGTTGGTTAATATGAAACTGACTCGACAATACAATTCGCTATATATGGTACAGTAACAGAACATTTTCCGCTCCGAGTTATTTGAACCTTGACCGATTGATGTGAAATTTTGAGAATAGTTAAGGGTTGACTCAAAAATCAAAATTGCCACGAAAACAGATAAAGGGTCACATTTAAAGTAAAAAATGTAACCAACAGTTTTTTCGATAGATCGGTATTTTTCGAGTTATATGCGAAAGAAAAAATACAATTTTCGTTAAAAAATGCATGTTTTTTATGACTTTTGACAAATAACTCAAAAACTTGGCGTTCTTCCAAAAAAGTTTTAATGAACCAAAAATAAAACTTAGGGGCTTAGGGCCGATTGTATGAACAACGAAAGATAGAAAAAAATCCGAAAATAAAGTTATATCTTCATCCGAGAATTTTATTTTTCATCGATTGTATGAACACGGATAGAATTTTTTGTTTTCATTGCATTTTTATTTAATAAGTATTTTTATAAGTGGCAATACTTTTTCTTTTACTTTTCTATTAATATTTGGTTAATACCAGAATCAAATAGGTACATACTATACTTATTAGGACTAAGTTTACACCATGGTAGTGTAATACAGCGGTTCTTAAACTTTTTTGTATTGCGACCCCAAATTTTAAGTGCCATATTTTGGCGACCCACCTATATTTTTGAAGTGAAACTTCTTTATCGGCGTATGAGGGAAATTTTAAAGCAGTATAAAATTTAAAAAAATCGTGACGATTTTCGGCTACGTGGTTTTTTATACATTTTAATTTTGTTTTGATAATTTTATTTTTATTAATTTATTTAGTATTGTACTAAATATTATATGAGTTGGATGTGTCGATTGTAGATGGTGGTCATTGTGGTCATGGTTGCCATGGTGGTCATGGTAGTCGTGGTGGCTATAGTGGTCATGGTGGTCATGGTGGTCATAGTGGTAATGGTGTTCACGGTGGCCACGGTGGCCATGGTGATCATGGTGGTCATGGTGGTCATGGTGGTCACGGTGGTCATGGTGGTCACGGTGGTCATGGTGGTCATGGTGTTCACGGTGGTCATGGTGGTTATGTTGGTCATGGCGGTCATGGTGGTCATGGAGGTCAAGGTAGTCATGGTGGTCATGGTGGTCATGGTGGTTATGGTGGTCATGGTGGTCACGGTGGTTATGATGGTCATGGTGTTCACGGTGGTCATGGTGATCATGGTTAATGGTGGTCATGGTGGTCATAATGGTCATGGTGGCTATGGTGGTCACGGTGGTCATGGTGGTCATGGTAGTCATGGTGTTCACGGTGGTCATGGCGGTCATAGTGGTCATGGTGGTCATAGTGGTCATGGTGAGTTAAAGTTAAAAAAAGTTTCACTTCTTACCTGTGTACTCTGGTACACACACTACTTTTTTTTGACAAATAAATGTTATTAAAAAAAACGTTTAATTAAACAACAAAAACTATTTTATTTTCAGCTACTAAAAAAATAAAAATTAATAACATTTTCTAGTTATAACAATATGAAAATTAATAAAAAATAAAGATTTATAACATTTTTTAGTTATATTATTAAGTATTAAAATAAATAAAACATTAAAATATTTTTTAATGTGATGGATGTGCTTGCTTTTTAGAGCAAAGTAACGTTAATTGTGGCTCGATTTCCGAAAGCGCTGGTCTCAATATATCAATATTGCGCAATTGAGAGCGATATTTTGATTTAATATATGTATATACAATAATGATGAAAATGCATTTTCGCATAAATATGTGGAAAATGCCAAAATAATTTGAACTGCCATTTCAGGCAAACAATCCATGTTTCTCCCTTTTAATTGACAACTAAAAATTTCGTGGTATTTGATTCTTAAATAGTGCTTTCAAAGTACTATGGCAGAATAGTTCAGAAAATTGTTCTTGAGTTTTTATATCCATATGTTGTATATCTTTAAGTTTTATATTAAAAGGCTGAATTAATTATCCAACGGTGTTGTGAAATATTGAATTATGAATATTGAATTTTTGAACGATCCGACAACAAAATTGTATTGTGGATTGTAGAATGTCACCAAAAGACAAGTTAAAACATTAGAAAATTTAAAAAATCATCCAATTCTAAAACCTTGGGCAATTAATTAAAAAACCATGCAAAGTTTGTTAATTTAAAACTTATATATAGGGAAAATTTATTTTTTTAATATTTATATTTTATATATTTTTTTTAATTGGAAATTTCTCGCGACCCCATGAAAAAATCTAACGACCCCAGTTGGGGTCGCGACCCCGAGCTTAAGAAACGCTGGTGTAATAGAATAATAGCAAATAGCTACTAATTAAACTTTTATTATTGAATGAAATTATATTTGTTAAATATAAAAATTTATTTTCCAATGAATTGTAACCACCTATTACTTCCACTCACTGTTTAATGAAAAATTTTGAAAAACCCTTTAATTATTATTTTTTTTTTCAAAAGAAATTAAATAAAAACAAATAGAAACTTCAACTGTATCGCTAATTTTATTTTGACATCCTAACTAGTTTCGGACTCTATGAGTCGATTAACAAAGGATTCACATCAAATAATTTCATTCATTAATAATGTATCACTCACGTCACTCCGAAATTGATATTGAATATAGCTATTAAGCTATTACGGTGTAAACGGATAGAATAATACCTGTTTACTATGACAGATAGTTATTTGATATTTTGCTTTTGATCGATAGTATAATGTAGTATAATGAAAAAAATTGTAACCGCCAAAACGTAAAATGTAAACCACAATTTCATGCGATTGTAAAAAGTGTGCAACATCAAAATCACTCAAAATTCAGTTTTAATTTTAAATTAATATTAGTTTTACAGTTTTTTGTTGAAATACTTTTCGATTGATAAGATTTTATATTCAAATTTGAAATACGGTAGCCGTATTCTATCTGTCAATATTATTTTGAGCGTTTATACCACAGATAGAATAATACTACATAGTTGAAAAAGTAACTGCAATTTTTAAAGCAGACCTTGCAATAGGAGCTATGCAATGCAGGTGAATTACAAAGCAAATGTTGCATTAAAGATAATTTTGATGCATATCTACAAACTTTAAAACAACTCTTGTATGATAATTTATTTCTATAGAACTGCTAGAAGTTTGAATGCAACTTGCTACAATTTAATAAATAAATTAACCGATTTTAAGATTTTCATATTTTTTTATTTGTTTTGTACATCTTTTTTTTTAAGAAAAACTTCTTTATCGGCGTATGAGGGAAATTTTAAAGCAGTATAAAATTTAAAAACATTGTCACGATTTTCGGTTACGTGGTTTTTTTATAAATTTTAATTTTGTTTTGATAATTTTATTTTTATTAATTTATTTAGTATTGTACTAAATGTTATATGAGTTGGATGTGTTGATTGTAGATGGTGGTCATGGTGGCCATGGTGGTCATGGTAGTCATGGTGGTTATAGTGGTCATGGTGGTCATGGCGGTCATAGTGGTAATGGTGTTCACGGTGGTCACGGTGGTCATGGTGATCATGGTGGTCATGGTGGTCATAGTGGTCATGGTGGTCATGGTGGTCACGGTGGTCATGCTGGTCACGGTGGTCATGGTGGTCATGGTGTTCACGGTGGTCATGGTGGTCATGTTGGTCATGGCGGTCATGGTGGTCATGGTGGTCAAGGTGGTCATGGTGGTCATGGTGGTCATGGTGGTCATAGTGGTTATGGTGGTCACGGTGGTTATGGTGGTCATGGTGTTCATGGTGGTCATGGTGGTCATGGTTAATGGTGGCCATGGGGTCATGGTGGTCATGGTGGTCATTGTGGTTATGGTGCAGGTCACGGTGGTCATGGTGGTCATGGTAGTCATGGTGTTCACGGTGGTCATGGTGGTAATGGTGGTCATGGCGGTCATAGTGGTCATGATGGTTATGGTGGTCACGATGGTCACGGTGGTCATGGTGGTCATGGTGGTCATGGTGGTCATGGTGGTCATGGTGTTCACGGTGGTCATGATGGTCACGCTGGTCATGGTAGTCATGGTGTTCACGGGGGTCATGTTGGTCATGGCGATCATGGTGGTCAAGGTGGTCATGGTGGTAATGGTGGTCACGGTGGTCATGGTGGTCATGATGTTCACGGTGGTCGTGGTAGTCATGGTGGTTATGGTGGTTATAGTGGTCACGGTGGTCATGGTGGTCATGGTGTTCACGGTGGGTATGATGGTCATGTTGGTCATAGTGGTCAAGGTGGTCATGGTGGTCATGGTGGTCATAGTGGTTATGGTGGTCATGGTGGTAATGGCGGTCACGATAGTCATGGTGGTCACGGTGGTCATGGTGGTCATAGTGGTTATGGTGGTCATGGTGGTCACGGTGGTTATGATGGTCATGGTGTTCACGGTGGTCATGGTGGTTATGGTGGTCACGGTGGTCATAGTGGTCACGGTGTTCCCGGTGGTCATGGTGGTCATAGTGGGCATGGTGGTTATGGTCGTCACGGTGGTCATGGTGGTCATGTTGTCATGGTGGTCATAGTGGTCATGGTGGTTATAGTGGTCATGGTGGTTATAGTGGTCACGGTGGTCATGGTGGTCACGGTGGTCATGATGGTCATGGTGTTCACGGTGGTCATGATGGTCATCTTGGTCATGGCGGTTATGGTGGTCAAGGTGGTCATGCTGGTCATGCTGGTAATGTGGTCACGGTGGTCATGTAGAATTGGAGTGTATCAGAGATATATACGAAGATACAATACTCACCAAACAATTGGTTATCAATAATCGGCGTTTTTTTTCCTAAGCCTTATCTACCCAATTTCTGTGAAGTTCTAAAACAGCAAAACTCGTTTATAAAGTACGGTCAAGGGACCGACGTAAGCGTACGTTATACACCATGGTACGTTATATCCAGAAAAATTAAAAAAGCATAAGCAAATTGGCCCGTTATGCTATATTACTACATGTTAATTGATATAAAAGCGATCACAAAAAAATAGCAACATACAGTTTAAAAACAATTCATTAAAATAAAATAATTATGTTAAAGCTAATCAAACCGATGCTACATAAACATATGTATGTTAATATTTTCGAATGAGAATGTTTGAATATGTGGCTACTCAGATTAAGCTTCGATGGACAATTTTTTTACTGAAAAATAATCAGTAATTTTCTGTTGCTTAAGGCAAAGTTGAATAATACTTTCCACTTTAATTACAATTTAGTTGTCAATTTGCATTTGATCAAATCCGGGCTGCAAACCTGATCAGCAAGCGCGTAGCGTACGGATTTAACCCCGCAGTTGTGTAGTTTATTCAAAACTTTCTCACCGACCGATACATTTCGGTATCCATCGATGGCTTTTCTTCTGCGTCTAAATTAATTAACGCTGATTTACCCCAAGGCTTAGTTTTGTCACAACTTTATTTTTAATTTATATGAAATGAAAATTATCAGTAACCCAATTAATAATTTTGCAGATGATAGTACACTGCACAAGTCGTTCGTTTTCCTATCTTGGAAAAATGCATGAACGAATAAAGCCCGCCCGGAAAGACGCTGCAATAAATGTAAATGGTAGCTTGGCAAAAGTTTCCAATTGGGGTGCCTGAAATATGTTCAATTTTAATTCCACCAAAACATGGCTATTGATTGTTGCCAGATCAACGACCAAGTTTGCCAAAGATATTTTGATTAGTGTGTGTGACAAACAAATAGACGAATGAGAAAAATTTTATTGGTCGTCAAAATTTCTATCGACTTACTCTAGAATGATCGTATAATGGTGATGGCAAAGAGCGCGCCAAGAAAACTCAGTCCTCAATAGATGTAAAAATATTTTACTCCATATTAATTACTCCACATTTGTAAGTCCTACATTCGTCCTTGTATGGAGTATTGTTGTCAAGTTTGGGGTGCTGCATCTGTTTCCATCCTAACTCTTTTGAACTCTGTTCAAAAACGTGCTACACGAGTTGTGATTGAAACTTAAATTCAAATCTTAATTCTCTGATCTCGGTGTTTTTTTATAAATATCGTCACCAGCAGTGCTCGGATGAAATCGGATCCTTCATGCGTCAACCATATTTTTTACCCTGTTTTACCTGCCAATGGTCAATGGTGTTTTACTGGTCACTCATTGCCATAGTGATAAAATGAAGAGGGATTTCTTTGTCCATAAATCGTACAAATGGAATGCTTTGCCCGAATCAATAGTCACGAGTGCCTTCGATCCACTAAAGTTTAAAAAAAAGCGTTCTCGACACCTCAGAACGCATACTGTTGTGCTAATTAGATCTTACCAGGTATCTACGTGCTTTTGTCACACATATTGTTACTCTTATAACATAACACTTTTTATTTAAAAAACAAAATAGAGTGCCATCATCGAGATATATTCCATAACAATAGAGTTCATCTGGCAGCACCTTTAAGATAACACCTAGGCTAGTAATATCTCACTGCTCTTGTCAGTGATATGTGATATCTAACGTTAGCTCATATATATGTCAATAGCAGGGACTGGTGTAGGCATTATCGTCACTCCCGTCGACCAAAAATAAAAATTTGTTCGAATTTCTATAAATCATCATACTCAGATTCTATTTAGTATGAGACGTCTAATAAACTCCCTTTTATCAGTTACTGTCGAAGTATACGATCGTAGTTATCCCAGGTTTTTTGAGACAATAGCTTATGGTAGTTGCTTTAACTTTTTATCACGACTTCGAAATAAAATGAACAGAATTTCATAAAAGAAACAGAATTTCATACAAATTTGACAGAAAAAAATTCTGTTTCTGTAAAATTTGTATGAAAATCTGTTTCTGTTTCTGTTGTATGTGGCTTCAAGCCTTATGAGTGTTTTCGCTCTCTCGTTAAAGTTCAAAAATCCTAAATTTGAACTTTATAGTGTAGACTGTAGAGCAATATTTTTCAGAGGAACATTTTAAGAGCTCATTATATTGATCCATTTTTAACGGCTTCCTCTACTTTGTGCAATTTAACACATCTAATTTTTTTACGTTTCAATGAACAAACTAACTGCTTTAATTTCTAACCGATTGCGCACAATCCAAGAAATTTTTCTACAATCCAAACATTACCCTAACTTGAGAAAGACTTCTTTTGATCGACCTCCACCAAACATTTTAATTTATTGGCCAAAGTGATCACTTGCATTTTAATTTGATTTGGGGCCGTATCGCACCTTTAGCATTTTCATAAAACATGAATGAAAGCATTAAAGAATTCGAACTGATAAATTAGCAAATATTTTCTCAACACTTACTTGCGAATTAACCCATGAACCACAACAAATTAATGAAAGGAAGCAGAAACATTTCGTAGAAAAGTAATAAATATCGTAAAGCCGAATACTTACGACTTTTAAATTTGTATGTTTATTTTGTATTTTTATTTTCTATTCGTACTTTATAAACTGGGCAAATTACATAAAAAAATAGTTCACAGGACTAAACGTGTGTACGTTATAACCTTATAAGCCGAGGTACCTTATAAGACGGATAATTTGTTCGTAAAATTTTTATAGATGTAAGAAAAAAATTTGCTGTACGCTATAGACAAAGTGTACTTTATATATTGTGTACGCTTAAAGCGAGTTTTACTGTAGTAGAAAAATGATATGTCCTAAAGAAGTTTCACTTCTTACCTGTGTACTCTGGTACACACACTACTTTTTTTTTATTGTTTTGTTTGAATACGCTTTTTTGTGGTCGTTTGAAATTAGAATTGAAATTAGTTTAAGTTTTGAAATTTCAAAGTGATAATATCTGAGTTCTTGAAGATGAAGTTTTAATCAAAATTATTGGTTAGATTGTGCGTGTTAAAAATATAAAATTAAATAAACTAAGAATATGTATGTTTGTCTAACATTTAAAAATACAGAACATATATTATAATACGCCAATAGAACCGCAGTATAAACGAACACTTCAAAATGAGCTCAATTTCTAATGAGCCATTGTGTAAACGAGATCATCTATAACCTATCAAATACATTTTCAATATAAATTCCAGCCACACCAGCAAATATAGAAATGGGGAAATATACTTCTTTATTTCTTTCTAATTCAATTAGTCTCGAGAATATATTACCACGGTATATTAGGGTGACCAGATGTACTCTTTTAAAGAGTATTGTACTCTTTTCGAACAGGTTTTACTCTTTACTCTTTTTTTAAGAAAAATGTGTTAAATATACTCTTTTACAAATTTTATTTTTTACGGAAAAATTATACATGTAGAGTAAACTAAATTTTTATTGATTTATTTTATTAAACAAAATATTGATACAGATATATGTACATAATATTAATGCATTTATAATTTGAAATTCAAGATCCGCGACATGTCGAGAGGAAAATGTCGATATAATAAAACATTTTCTCAACAATACAATTTCATTATTCATTATTGGTTGAAGACGTGTTTAAAGTAAAGTGTGGAATGTGTGATATGACGTTTTCAATCAAAAACAAAGGAAAATTTGACATTGAACAACATATTAATTCGAAGAAACATTTAGAAAATACATCTAATGAATCGTCAAAAAAATTAGACACTTTCTTTAAGAAAAAAGAGCCGCATCCAGGCGACACCAAATTAATAATTTTAGAATTAGTTTGGACGTATCATAACACACAATACAACAACTCTTTTAGAGACATGGACTGTACTTCAAAATTGTTAAAAAACAAGTAGATTTTCGAATAAGTTGCGCCCGAACCAAAGCAAAGGCACTTGTTGATAACGTTGAGTTCCTGGGCCCAAAATAATCTTCGAAAGGAACTTAATAAGGCAAGATTTGTAGTGCTGGCCAGTTCTAGTCAAATATATTAATATTGAGCTGCTTCCAGTTCTAGTCAAATATATTAATATTGATACTTTTGAAATGAAAACTTGTATACTTAGCATTCATAATTCGCCTGGGGAAACAGCTAAATTGATTGCAGACGTTATTTCTTCAGATATTATTAATTTTAAAATACCAGATTTATATGTTTTTTACAAAACAAAATCGTAGGATTAGTGGCTGATAATGCTAATGTTAACTTTGGAAGCAATTATAAAAAAACGGAAAATAACGTAAATTCTCTGTTAGAGAAAAAATTGGAAAATAATCTATTAATGATTGGTTGAAAGGCACATATATGCCATAATGCTCTCAGTACAGCGATTAAAATAATTCCAATCGATATTGATAATATTGTATATAAGATATATCAACATTTTTGTTTATACACTGGGTGGAACGAAAAGTTGAAAGAATTTTGTAGTTTCGTTGGATGTGAATATAAAATTCTTTTAAATCATTCCAAGACCAGATGGCTTTCATTATTACCTTGCATTGAGAGAATAATTCATCTGTATGAAGCTTTAAAATCATATTTTGAAAGTTCAGAATCGGATAATTGCTTAGTACTTTCCAATTTTTTTTCAAACGAATCATCCGAATTTTGATTACATTTTTCTCATACGCAAAGTCAACTGTTTAGAGATGTCATAAGACAAGGAGAAAAAGAAGACGTGTGAGCGTCAGAGGTAGCTCGCCAGTATTTCATATTACGAGACAAAATAAAAGGCCGCCTTGAAACAGTTTTTATACCTTTTTCTGCGGAAAACTTGTTAAAGAAAATTGGAACTTAATGGTATTTTAAACCGAAAATATGTGGAATCTGTTGCAATTCGATTTTATACCGAAGTCATGAAATATATGGATAAGTGGGCGAAACGTTTTTTCAACGAAAATTTTTTGCTAATAGGTGATATCAATTACTCTGAATTACAGGAAACCTATAAATATTTTAGAGACAAAGTAGTGGCAAATAGTGAAACACAAGAATTAGCGTGTCTCATGAACGACTGTAACGATTTATTTGATTGTTTCGTTGAATACGTTGAACGTTACCATATTTCAGAAATGGAGTTTTATCATCAAAATAATTCGAATCAATCAACCTAATTTAGCTGGGATTAAGGAGATTATAGAATTTTTTTGTGTCTCCCAGGCACTAATTCTGACTGTGAAAGAATTTTTAGTACCATAAATGGCTATTGGACGAAAGAGAAAAGTCAATTAACTGTCAAATCCCTAGAGAACGTTATGATGATCAAGAATAATATAAAAATTATCTTGCAGTGAATTTATGGAAGCAATCAAATTAGAGACCGAATTGCTAGCAAAAAGTGCCAGCAGTGAAAAATATCTTTAATTATTATTAAAACGCAATTATAATCTTTATTTACCATTTTATAGTATTTTTTATTTAATATATTTTTAATTAAGACAGAGTATGAATTTTCTGTATTTAATGGGATAAACAAAAAGAAATTATTTTAGTTTTAATAAATGTAACCAATGTTATTGATGAAATAAAGATTGAACTACAAGCCAAATCAACAAGTCGACCTCTTCTAGTGTGCTTCCATGTGGGGTAAATGATTATGAGGTACTATTTCAGTTTCTATACTCTTTTCTGATTTGAATATCTGGTCACCCTAGGTATATATCAACATGTACAATGATTTTTCCATATGATTTATTATTTTTCATCCCATATTATGTTTAAGAATCATTCTAAAGTTCACCAAAATGAGCCAAATTTATTAAATTTTAAAAAGAAAATATGGCCTAGACGAATTGCAGCTAGAAAGCAAAATGAAATGCTGGTTATTTTAGTAAACCAGAAGGAATAAGAATACATTGAATAGATAGATTACGAGCTGCTTGATATAAACGATATTGATATAAATCTTCCAACCTCAGAACAGGCCATACCAATATATTTAACCGAAGATCACCTAAATGTTCCCTTGAAGGTTGAAAACAAATTTTTTATTTAAAAAAATAACGTTTTTACATTTGGAAATCTTCATAAAATTTTTTGACCTGAAAATTGTGACAATTTGTGACATAGAGGAGGAGAGGGGTCCAAAATCATGAAATTTTGCGTTACGTAATTTAGTTACTGTCCCATACCTAATATGATACGTACCAAATCATCCTATCAAATATTTGGTACGTACTTTTTCGATAACTGTTTACATCGACCATAGTCGACCTATATTAAGTTTATTCCACACATAGTTTAATAAAATAAAAGTTTTTTGCTATTAAACTATCGATACATTGGGTGTTTATACTACAAAATAGTATTATTCTATTTGTGGTATAAACGCTCAAAATAATATTGACAGATAGAATACGGCTACCGTATTTCAAATTTGAATATAAAATCTTATCAATCGAAAAGTATTTCAACAAAAAGCTGTAAAACTAATATTAATTTAAAATTAAAACTAAATTTTGATTAATTTTGAAGTTGCACATATTTTAATATCGCATGAAATTGTCTTTTACATTTTACGTTTTGACTGTTACAATATTTTTTCATTATATACTATATTATACTATCGATCAAAAGCAAAAAATCAAATAACTATCGGTCATAGCATAGAGTATACTAGAGAAGTAACGTATGACTGAAAAATATGTAAGAGAATTAAAAAATAATTTTTTATACAAAATTTCTATTTGAGATTATTTCAAGTGAATAAGATATATATGTTTTAAATGTATTCCTCTTTTTGGCCTGTTTTGTATCTATTTAATACAAATATTTATAATAAAATTAAAAAAAATGAATAAAAAGTATATACGGATTTGATTTTTCTCTTTTCTTCTGCTAAAACTTTTATTTATTTTGTAAATAAACAAAAAAAGGAAAATACACGTAAATAAACATGATAGAAAATAAAAATTTTTTTTTATATATACATACATGAAAATAATCGCTTTAAATATACAAAATATTCGTAAAGATACATATTCTGAAAATAAATTTTTATGATCGAAGGACAAACTTTATTTGTTTACTATTTACAAATAATGACTATCAATCAACTATTTTTGGTAATTTTTTTTTTGCTGTCAGAAATTTTATTTTTCATTCATACAAACTATGATATTTAAACAGCGGCAATTCTTCTTGTCGTCATGAAAATTCTTTGTTGTCATTTTTTCTTTTAACAAAATGAAATATAATTTCATCTTAGTATGCGCCTACTAAGATGAAATTATATTTCATTTTGTTAAAAGAAAAAATGACAAAAAAGAATTTTCATAACGACAAAGCAAAATTATCTAAGCATTAAGCAAAACATGCTATAAATTTGTAATTTATTTTTGACAAATAAACATAAACATGCAATCATTTATGAATGAAAACGGACATTTTTATTATTTGCAATTTTACGTAATTTTTATAAGCTGAATAATTTGTAGAAAAAACTTTATTTAGATACTAATAATTATTGTCTTTTAAACAAAATTATAATTTAAAAAAAATTATCTCATTAAATACCACTCTTCATTGAAATTTTTGTCTACAATTTTTCAATTTTACTCATTAAATTATTTTTAAGAAACACTGCTCAATCAAACCACTACTTAAACCACTCGTCTTTCGGACTCGTGGTTTATTGTGCGCTTTGATTCGCAGTGTTGCTAAATAATTTAATTCGTAAAATCAAAAAATTTTCGAAAAAATTTCAATGACTCGTGGTATTACAACCGATAATTTCTTTAGTTTTAAATAATATTCATTTGGTTTATGATTTTTATGTTGTCATAGATAGGTTAGTTCGAATTTTGATTGGAATTGATTTTAATAAGTAAGAGATTGTGTTACATTGTAACTACTTTTAAGAAAGAATGTTTATATTCAAATGCTTGGATTAAGACGCTTGGGCCTATGTTTAAGTTAAATTTTGATAAATGAGACGTTTAGTTTTGTGAGCGTTGATTAGGAAAGTTTTATGATTTTCATTGTTATTGATAATGGAAAGATTGTTTGTTACATTGTAACTATTTTTAATCAAGAATTTTTATATTAATATGATTTAGTTGAACGATTGGTTTTGTGTTTGGATTAAATACATATTGATAAATGCAACGTTTGGCTTATGGCTTTTGTACGCGATATGTAGTGGCTTCGGTTTATGACCACTACAGTACCTGTATTTTAAAGATCTATATTATTTGTACCTGACAATCGAATTGAATGGAGATTGACAGTACAAAGACCTGGTTAGTTTTGGAGTGATATTAGGATAAGTTGTGTTGTGTAGGCGTCTTGAGCACCTATTTATTTCAAACTTCATAACATCAGTTTCTGATATTGGATTTTGAGTAAACTTTTTAAATATGCTAATATATTAAATATGCTATATATTATTACATATAAAGTATGATTTGAAGTTCTGCATTCCAATCCAGCTATCGGTTTGTCAATTCCTACAAAATGTTTTTTTATTTTGTCTATTCGTACAATAGGTTTTATCTCTGTTGTGGTACTTCAAATTTCATTAATGAATTATAACTAAACTTTAACTTGTAACGTCCGCTATATTCACCTAAACAATAATAAAACCAATTCATCTTCTGTTTCTAATTCAATAAAAATGTATTTCAATAGTTTCAGTTCACTTTTACATTGATAATAATTTTAAAATTTGCTAATACTTAACGGCTAGTTAAATTTCGAATATACTATAAAAAACAAACGAACGTACTCAATTTTATTTCCAATTCTAACGAACAGATGTCGCTACTAATTTTTGCTGAATCTTTGGTCTTACACGATTTTGATTTTCATTAGAAGATGCAAAAAAACAAAAAAATCACATTTTTGGATTGAATGAGTTTTTCGATGTTAAAAGTTTGATTTAAATAAAAATTCATTCCGGTTTTGATTGTTCAAAAGATGACATCTAGTCAAAGTTTGTTCATGCAATCATGTATAGAAAAAATAAGTTCATTGATAATTATATCAGAAACAAATTTTTGTAATGTTATATAAAAACAAAAAAAATGTTTTATGAAAGTTTGAATAGTGTGTTTTTAATTATAAGTGTCTGGAATTAAAAATAAAATAATAAATTGATACATATCAAAGATTACGTTTGATTTATTCTAAATGTGAAGATCAAATGCATATATTACACACAAATGAACATTTTAATATATTTACAAATAATTTAATGAGAAAAGGTAAACAAGCTATAAAACTATTTAAGGAAGGTAAAGAAAAGATGTTTGATGAAAATTCTCACTATCGAAGGAATTTAACAAAATTAAGTCTGGTTTTTTTGCACATATGCTAAGTGAATTAAAAGCTATATTTCCAAATGGATCTTTTGCTGGTGATCAATTTCGTATAACAAAATCAGATGCTGCTGAGTTTTGGAAATTAAACTTTGGAAATATGAAACTATACTGGAAGTGAAAGGGGTCCACCAATCAACAGTTAATTTAAGGTATTTTGGATTCTAGATATATTAATTTTTGTTTAATTATTTTTTCCTTTGGAATGTTAGGATAAAGCTAACAAATAATAAGAGATTCCCAAATTTAAGATTCGTGCAGGGACAATCCGTATGCCGGGAGTAATCTCCTTTGTTTTATTTTGTTTTGTTACTATTGGTATAAAAGTCCAAGCTATTATATAGCTACCTGCAATAAACTATACTACTGATTTATTTAGTAGCAACGGTGAGTTTCAAAATATACATTTTTGAGACTGCTACTGGCCGATGATTTCAGACAGATATTGCCGGTCATTGCACATGCTACATATGCGGATGAAAGAATCACACATATGGCGAAGTGTTAGTAAATTATCCCATACAATAAAAAATTGGCAACGGATAAATTCAATTACAAGAAAATACACAATGCATTCGATTTTCAGACAATTTTTGAAATATGCTTGCTACCAAAGATGTTTTGATTGAAAGTATATTTCCAGATTTACAAGTTAATTTCACTAACATGCGCGACTACGTGAGCTATTTGGCCCGCAAAAAATATAGGTGTGTACGCAATTAATTTTAAAATATAAACAAAGTTCTTTGAACCAATTGGCTTTCAAATATCGTATACATTTGGATAGGTTTTGATTTATTATATGCATGTAAATTGAGCAGAATTGGAAAAAAATACTGTTTTAAAAAAAACTAAGACTACGTTTTTTTTTGTTTAAAACACGTTATTTTGTTTTAACCAGTTTTTTGTGTTTATATTTTTATGTAATCCTAGCAATCGCCCAGTGGCCGAAATTCGGCCATTTTAAATTGGCCATTTAATTCGGCCATAGAAATTGTAAAAAGACCTCCCAACAAAATAGCTACAACACATTATTTCCGAGTTTGATTAATTGATATAATTGATTTTGAATTGTCTACTTATCTACTACTCAAGACCACTCTATTGCCACACTTTTGATGGAGCAAATATTTTAGAATTGTACCGCAAAAATATTTCTTACGTATTTATATATAGATATAGATTGATTTTGAACTGTGAAACAAATAACTTGAAAAAACCAACAAAATAACCGAACAAAAAAACTCAAACAAATACGCCTATGACATTTTTGCCATTTTTTCTGAAAAAATCGTCAAAATTCAAAAAACAGTATTTTTCGGCACATCCACTACTCAAGACCTTTCCAACGATGTACATATTGCCACACTTTTGATGGGGCAAATATTTTAAAATTGTACCACAAAAATACGTACTTACGTATTTATATATAGATATTTCATACATTTTTTTTAATTCTAAGTTTGGCATGTTTAGTGTTAATTATAACAAATTATTAATTAACGTCTCTGAATATCCCAAGATACTATGCCAACTAGGGATTGGGATTAAGTTTGAATAAATTATGTTTCTCTAAGAAATTTATGGACGCCAACTTTAAAGTTTTGAGGATTAAAGCTATCAGGAAAAACTTATGAAGGTAAGGCGTTCCAGAGATGAGAGACTCTGTTGAAAAAATCACGTTGAAAAGCAACAGTTCTGCACCTTTTTATATGAACCATAAAAGGATGGGCTACAAAATTTGCTCTGGTATAAGGCGATAGGTTTGCTAGTTCAGGTAAAATTGATTTAATCTCTGTAGAAGTTCGTTCATCCATAATGTATTTGTAGAAAATTGTCCGATCAGCAGCATTTCGTCTGTACTGTGCTCATTAGTAAGAGTTGAGTTGCCAATCAGTTTAACAGCTCTGCGCTGAACAGAATCAAGGCAGTTCAAATTACTATAATAAGCTCCACCCCATATGTTTGAACGGAACTCCATGCAGGCACGTATCTATCACGTATGGACGTATAAATGATTTGTAAATTAATAGAAGCTGTTCACTATTAAAAAACTTACGACAACGTCCCAAAAAGTCCAATTTTTCAACAGCGTTCTTAGCTAGGTTAAAAATATGAGAATTCCATTTCAGATTATTTTCAACTTCTACTCCTAGAAGTCTAACAGATTCTTTCTGTACAAGATCTTTAGAGTCGAACTTTAATGGAAAAGGATTAGGTGGGGATAATCTAGAAAAATGACAATCCTGTGTTTTGCTTATATTGAATTCAACACTATTAGCGAGTGAAATAGTTTTAAGGTTGCATGGTTTAAAGAATCTATCAAATTTGATCTACAGTTATTAAGCGCTAGCTGTGAATATAATTTAGAGTTTTCATGAGACGCATAAAGCGTATCATCAGCAAAACTATGGATAGGACTAATTGTTGAATCCAACAAATCGTTAATATAAATAAGAAAGAGAGTAGGTGACAAAGCGGAACCCTGAGGAACTCCTGCATTAGTTCCGCTCGAAATTTCCGCTCGGAAATAAAGCTTTGTATCCAAGATATTAGTTGCTTATCCAAATCATTACATCTTAATATACAAATAAGATTGTTGTGCAAACTTTATCACATGCTTTAGATATATCAAGAGCAACACCGAAAGTCTCACCACAATTTTCAAGCGACTTGTTCCACACATGAGTGACAAAGGAAAGTAAATCTCCTGTCGCTCTTCCTTTTCGAAACCCGTACTGTCTTTCATTAAGTAGTTTGGAAGACTCTAAGAAGCTCATTATATTAAAATTAATTTATTTCTCAAAAATTTTAGAAAAAACCGAAAAAATTGAAATGGGTCTGTAATTTGTTGGATCACTACCCTATTTTGGAACTGGTTGTACGCTTGCTTTTTTCCACATTTCCACAACTCCTCTCTCATATGACAAATAAAAGAATTTAGTGGGGATTGGTGCTAACACCCTAGCAAAGGTTTTCAGAATAATTGGAGGAATACGATCTGGCCCAGATGCTTTTGTTGGTATTAATTAGTAAAAGCGTTTAAAGCATTACATTTTCTATTTTGGAATTGCTTGATCAATTCCTAATAATTTTTGTTATGCAACGTGTAGCCGGCTTATAAGGGAATCATTAATTCTATAGTAATTATAATTTCCGGTGTACAATTAATGGTATTATTTGTCATATGCTAAATAGTGTTAACCGACTCTATACGTATGTTCATTGTTCCATGAAATATTTTTTTGTTCTATTTCATTTTTAGCGGATTATCAATTCAACTTAAGTGTGTGGGAATTAAGATTCTTGGGTTCGACGAAATAACTTACCTTCTCGGTTATGTTTAGTCCAATTCATATTTGGTGGTTCCAGATAATAATAACTCATTGACGGAAAATATTTAAATTGATGAATTTTGTTTGTCCTATTGAATAAAAACAATGCTTTTCTTGTAACGACACCTCCGTTCTAGCTATTATCGATATTGTTATAATAATTTTAAATTTAGCTACACCCATTACTAAGTTTATGGAATAATCAATTTAAAGGTATTCCAGGTATATTCCTTGTAAATAATAACATATTACTTATATTAGAACAAAAACAAAACTATTTCTAAATTATATTCAATGAAACTGACTCAGTTGGCTGAAATATTACACCTTTATTTTTATAATTATATTAGTTATAAAGTAAGGGAAGTGTTAACAAAATTAAACTATGACATGGATTTGTTGGTGACTAAAGCTGATTTAAATAATAAAATGGAACGTAACCGTGTAGTAAAGAAAGAAAGTGAGGTGAACGATGGTGGAATACATATGGTGACCAATTTACCTCATCAAATTGAAGATAATCGACACGATATCGTAGTTAAAACCAACAATCCATCACTGAAATATGATAGAGCAAAAATGGTAGTTTCACGAAATAACGATGCCGTAACTAATCTTAAAATATCAATTAATAATGAAACTGAGGAAAAATTTTATGAAGTTTATATATAATTTACAAATCATCAACCAAATAAATAACCTGAAGTTTTAATTTTGACTTTATCCAATGATGTTGGAGTGTTGCAAATGTGTATGAAAGTGGGTATGGATGTAGATATGGGTGATAGTGTGCGTGTGTGTACGTGGTTGAGGATGAGTGAGCGTGTGAAGGGCGAGAGCGTGTGAATGCCCGAGTGAATGTGGGGTTGGGCGTGGTGATCGTGGTTCTTTTGCCAAAGGGGTCGCCAGAGTCTCATTTTTTCACTTGCCTTTTTTTCTATTTCCGTATAAATTTTGTTTATCGCGTACATTACGTATATGTTCTGAAGTAGCAGGAATCATTTCTCAATCCACAAAGGCTGAAAGCTAGTCGAAAAGGCTATATAAACCTCGCTTGGTACGCGGCCTGCTATGCCTCTTCGTTGTCTACCAACGAAGAAAGCACTTCATCACAAGTGTTGAGTTTTATTTTGCAAGATCTCAACGAGCAGTTTGCCTCCAAATTGCTACAAATCGTGCAAAAAAGAGTAGTTGAGCGTCGGAATACCTATTTGTTTGTATATTAAAAATGCTTATAAATAATCCCTAAGTTTAAACAGCGAATGAAATGCAACACTATTGTTGCCATCCAAAACAGCAATATGTGTATTTAAAAGTAAAAACTGTTTGCAATTATACATTGAAAATGATGAAGATGCGTATTGTAGAACCGCCTGGTGAAGCAGACGATAGATGATTTATTCATACCGGATAAACTATTTCCATTTGCATCTTCAACATTGACGTTAAGAGAAGATAAGTTCCACTTAGAGATTGAAAAAAAAATATAATTGACGTTACAGGAAAAAATGGATGCCGCTGTTTGTGATTCCACACATGTTGAAAATATAAAAGAATGTTTACTTATATAACGTCAAAAAGGTCACAAATGAAATTTAAATATATACAACAAAAGGCAAACAAACGACCAGAAAATACCAACAATTTATATAAAGCAATGTTTACTATACTACTGACATCAGTTAAAACCAAGCAGACTTTTTCCGCAGCCGGTTTATTTATAACTAAAATTAGAACGTCACCTAGTGATAGTTCCATCGATACGTTATGTTTCTTAATGCATTTTTTAATTCCATTTTTCCTTAAACGTTTAACATTATTCTTAAACAATTGAAGATAGTTTGTATATTTTGAAATTGATGTACAAAGGAAAACTATATGATTTTTATTGTTTTGTAAACAACATGTCTATTTCAATCAGTTACTTTGTATTTTTTAGAAATCAATATAATATCGATATCATTTATGTATTTAAAGTGTTGGAGTTAAGATAAAAGTTAAAACACACTCGGCCTCGAAAGTTATCTTACATTCTCAAGAACTGCTCTAAACTAAAAGGCTTTAGCTTTCCTTGAGTAGAAAAGCTTAATTTTCGAAATCGATCGTTTTACAATATATGTATATATATATATATATATATATATATATATATATATATATATATATATATATATATATATATATATATATATATATATATATATATATATATATATATATATATATATATATGATTAAAAAAATTTTTTTGTTTTCTTTGGTATATAGCCCTATATTTTATATTGTTTTAATTTTCTATTCTAAACATTTAACGTTTCGTTGGCATTCCCAACATTTTCAAAAATCTATAAATTAACAAATAATATAATAAAATTATTTTTCTTAAAGATTACGTATAAAAACTTTTTTATACAAAAACATCAAATTTTTATATACCTTTTTCTTTTCCTTATTTGACACAATACATTAAAACATTTTACAAAAATAAATTAATAAAAGCACTATTATTTTAAAACTTAAACGGAAAAATAAACACTATTTATAAGTTTAGTCAAAAAAAAAAATTTTTCTAAAAATCTATAAAAATTACGCTAAAAATTTCCATCAAATGGCTAATAAGTAATAACATAAAACAACAATTTGAAACCGGAACTACTTTTTTTAAAAAAAAAACAATAATTATTAATAAATAAGAAGGAGAAAAATGATTGTTGCCAAAAACCGGATAACTTATTTTTTAAAATTACAAACCAAACAAGTTAAAAAAAATTATATAACAAACTAGCATAATAATAAGGACGCACGAATCGATGAATACCATTTGTTGTTTGTGAATGTTAATCCAATTTTTCGTTTCTTATATCAGGTTATCATAAAAGTTCTGGAGATATTCTGAATCTTTCTGAATATTGATTGATTTATGTGTTTTTTGACTTTTTCTTATCAATATCATTTCCATGATTCTGCGTTTATGATAACTTGGTTCTTTAGCAAGAATTTTTACATTGTCTTTCAGAGAAATTTGATGTTTGGTATTCCTCAGATGTGTAGAGAGTGCACTTTTCGAAACTGCGGGATCATTGTTGTTGGAACCATTAATGTGTTCACCTATTCGTTTCCTTAAATACTGATTTGTATTACCCACGTATTCTGACAAGCATGAGCAAGTGACTTGGTACACTAGATTGGATTGTTGATCTAAAGGGACTTTATCTTTAAGGTTTGAGAAGAGTGTCTCCAAAGATAGATTTGATCTTCCCACTGTCTTTATGTTGTATCGACTCAACAATGCACGTATTTTTTCGAATAGGTGTTTAATATATTAATATATGGTAACGATACATATCTTTCCGCTGGATCTCTTATCCTTCTGTTTTCTTGACCCTGGGTGTGTTTAAAAATGTTGCCTTTAATTGTTTTTTTAACCAAAATTTTGGGATATCCATTATTTGTCAAAGTATTCACCAAAAGTTTGAAGTTCTCATTATGAAAACGTTCATCGGACAGTTTAATTATTTTGTCACACAGAATGTTAATTGTGTTGATCTTGTAGTTATGTGGTAACCAAGATTTATAGTTTAAGTATCGGCCTGACCAGGTGTCTTTGTGGTACCAGTTTGTTGATAATGTTCCATCGATGTTTCTTATCACTTTTGTGTCCAGAAAAGATAAACAGTTGTTGCTTTCTAATTCCAGTGTGAATTTAATGTGTTCATTAAAATCGTTAAACGCTTTTAAAAAATTGTCAGTTTCTTGTGCTGGAATTACGGTAATAATGTCGTCTACATATCTATAGTAGAAGGCTGGAGAAAATGTAAGGGACGACAATACAGATGTTTCAATGTATTCCATCACTAAATTAGCCAAAACTGGACTAATCGGAGAACCCATTGGAGAACCAAACTTTTGTAAATAAGTTTTCCCGTTAAAAGTAAAAATACAGTTTTTTAGAACCAATTCTAAACTTTCCATAAACTGAGCTTTTAATAGTTTGGTTTTTGATTTTCTTTTTATGGATCTCCAGTCTTTGTTGATTA
This sequence comes from Diogma glabrata, assembly GCA_963693315.1. Classification (NCBI taxonomy): domain Eukaryota; kingdom Metazoa; phylum Arthropoda; class Insecta; order Diptera; family Cylindrotomidae; genus Diogma; species Diogma glabrata. The sequence continues at coordinate 284,260,224 of OY856187.1, read as the reverse complement.
GTTCAATGACAAGTTTACTATCTATGTTAGTAAACAGTGACACTACGTCTAGTGATAGTAATACATAGTCTGGTGGTAAAACAACTGTTTTAATTTTGACGATGAATTCTTCTGAATTTTTTAAAAACGACAATGTGTTACCAACACTTGGTTTTAAGATTTCGCATAGGTAAGACGATAAATTGTAAGTTGGTGAACCAATAGAGCTGACAATTGGCTCTTAAATTGGTTTTTAAACACACCCAGGGTCAAGAAAACAGAAGGATAAGAGATCCAGCGGAAAGATATGTATCGTTACCATATATTAAACACCTATTCGAAAAAATACGTGCATTGTTGAGTCGATACAACATAAAGACAGTGGGAAGATCAAATCTATCTTTGGAGACACTCTTCTCAAACCTTAAAGATAAAGTCCCTTTAGATCAACAATCCAATCTAGTGTACCAAGTCACTTGCTCATGCTTGTCAGAATACGTGGGTAATACAAATCAGTATTTAAGGAAACGAATAGGTGAACACATTAATGGCTCCAACAACAATGATCCCGCAGTTTCGAAAAGTGCACTCTCTACACATCTGAGGAATACCAAACATCAAATTTCTCTGAAAGACAATGTAAAAATTCTTGCTAAAGAACCAAGTTATCATAAACGCAGAATCATGGAAATGATATTGATAAGAAAAAGTCAAAAAACACATAAATCAATCAATATTCAGAAAGATTCAGAATATCTCCAGAACTTTTATGATAACCTGATATAAGAAACGAAAAATTGGATTAACATTCACAAACAACAAATGGTATTCATCGATTCGTGCGTCCTTATTATTATGCTAGTTTGTTATATAATTTTTTTTAACTTGTTTGGTTTGTAATTTTAAAAAATAAGTTATCCGGTTTTTGGCAACAATCATTTTTCTCCTTCTTATTTATTAATAATTATTGTTTTTTTTTTAAAAAAAGTAGTTCCGGTTTCAAATTGTTGTTTTATGTTATTACTTATTAGCCATTTGATGGAAATTTTTAGCGTAATTTTTATAGATTTTTAGAAAAATTTTTTTTTTTGACTAAACTTATAAATAGTGTTTATTTTTCCGTTTAAGTTTTAAAATAATAGTGCTTTTATTAATTTATTTTTGTAAAATGTTTTAATGTATTGTGTCAAATAAGGAAAAGAAAAAGGTATATAAAAATTTGATGTTTTTGTATAAAAAAGTTTTTATACGTAATCTTTAAGAAAAATAATTTTATTATATTATTTGTTAATTTATAGATTTTTGAAAATGTTGGGAATGCCAACGAAACGTTAAATGTTTAGAATAGAAAATTAAAACAATATAAAATATAGGGCTATATACCAAAGAAAACAAAAATTTTTTTAATCAAATTAAAAAACGCCCAAGAAATCCAACAACAACATATATATATATATATATATATATATATATATATATATATATATATATATATATATATATATATATATATATATATATATATATATATATATATATATATATATATATATATATATATATATATATATATATATATATATATATATATATATATATATATATATATATATATATATATATATATATATATATATATATATATATATATATATATATATATATATATATATATATATATATATATATATATATATATATATATATATAAAGATATCCAAAAAGTGTGTTTAAACTTTAAACTGAACTCCAACAATAATAATATATTATTATATTTATTTTGGATTTTTGAGATCAATTAAACTCAAGTAAGTAAAGAAGTAATTGGAATATTTTCAATTCAAAGGTATGGTTTGAAGTTTCTCAGAAAAAAACTACAATTCACATTTTACGTGTTTCGGATCGGATTCGAACCTACCCTCGTCAGTGCCCGGCTCGAATCCTTGGGCAGACACGCTATCGATTACGCCGTTGAGGCGATGACAATTTCGAAGTTGAAACTTCTTCATCACTTAATTATTTTTTACTTAAGTTGAATTTTTCCACTGTCATTAGACTCCATATTATGGAAATGCTTTTACATTATATGGGATTTTTTGCATTAAATTTCTAGACAATACTTTGTGTGAATTCATAGAATGGGGAACATTTCTATTCTAATTAACATCCTAAGTCACGACTGTATAGTCATTATTGACTGTTTCCAATCAATGTGAAATCAATGGCTGACACTTGGTCAATTTGTAGTTCTATATGTATTAACATTAGACTACATTTTTTTTTTTTTTTTTTTTTTTTTAATAAAATGTGTTGTGTAATAGGGTTTAGAATATGTGTCACAACAACACATAAATACCTTTTAAGACCTAGGTCTAGACCTGGATCCCACAACAACCGGCGTTCTGAGGTGTAGATTAACGCTTTTTTTAAACATCTGTGGGTTGAAGCCACCTGAGACTAAGTGTTCCGGCAAACTATTCCATTTGTACGCAGTTCGGACAAAGAAGTCTCTCTGCGATCTGCCAGTATGACAGCGCGTCACTGGTTGCGGCAGCCGATTGCCGAGTGGAACGGGGGTAAGAATAAGTTTGAGGCATGATGCCGCTGATTTCATCTGAGCACTGCTGATGACGATATTTGTAAAAAACAACGAGGTCAGCAACAGTGCGACGATGTTGTAGGGAATCAAGTTTTGATGTCAAAGTTCGATCACCTACAATTCGTATAGCTCGCTTTTGAACAGAGTCCAAGAGGGCCAAGATGGAAACAGAGGCAGCACCCCAAACTTGACAGCAGTACTCCATACAGGGACGAATATAGGACTTATAAACATGGAGCAATTGGTATGGAGTGAAAAATTTTTTGCATCTATTTAGGAGGCCGAGTTTTTTAGACGCGCTTTTTGCCATCGCCATTACATGATCGTTCCAGAGTAGGTCATTTGAAACTGTGACACCCAATAAACGAATGTTTTTACATTTACCTACTGGTTCATCAACTTCTTCATCACTTAATTATTTTTTACTTAAGTTGAATTTTTCCACTGTCATTAGAGTCCATATTATGGAAATGCTTTTACATTATATGGGATTTTTTGCATTAAATTTCTAGACAATACTTTGTGTGAATTCATAGAATGGGGAACATTTCTATTTCTATTTCTATTCTATATTATTATATATTATAATTAAATACAAAAATATTAAAATTAAATTAATCAAAACAAACAAAAACATTTTATTCAACAAAACATGTTTGAATTTAAATATAGTTCCAAATTATGCCAAAATTACGATAAAAAACGAATCAAGAACCGCCGTCAAAGTATGTTTAGCTGCACAAAAATTATGGATTAAAAATGAAATCAAATTCTTATATTCTAAATAGGTAATGCTCAATAAATTGTTATATAAAACCCATTTAGAAACGCTCAATACTATACATCCTGTCATCATCAATGATATTTTAGAAAAAATTAATGATCAAATCACAAACAATATATATATATATATATATATATATATATATATATATATATATATATATATATATATATATATATATATATATATATATATATATATATATATATATATATATATATATATATATATATATATATATATATGTATATATATATATAAATATATATATATTTATATATATATATATATATATATATATATATATATATATATATATATATATATATATATATATATATATATATATATATATATATATATATATATATATATATATATATATATATATATATATATATATATATATATGTATATATATATATATATATACATATATATATATATATATATATATATATATATATATATATATATATATATATATATATATATATATATATATATATATATATATATATATATATATTTATATATATATATATATATATATATATATATATATATATATATATATATATATATATATATATATCTTATATATATCTTATATATATAAAATTCACGTGTCACGATGTTTGTGTCTGCGATAAACTCCGCAACAACGTAACCAATCTTAAGTCAAATACGTTACCAAAGATTATTGATAATTTTGTGGAGGTTATATATTAATTATAGAAGTGTTAGAAAATTTCGAAACCTGGAAAAAAATTATTGTATTGGTTTTCATAAAGTTTGAATAAAAATAAGAGTAAAAATTAAAGAAAACAATAATTTAAATTTATTTTTTTAAATTTTTTATTGATCTTCAATATTAATTTACAAAAATCAATATCAGATTGAAAAATAATCTTATTTGTATTGCTTATTAAAATAGAACGAGAGGTAAAAAAAATTGTCATCAAAACTAGATGAAAAACTAGGGAAGCTTATTTTACAACCTTTACACCATTGAATAAATCTAAGGAAGAGTAACTAGACATTTTGAGTGAAGCTTCTAATTTTTAGTATTGGTGAAGTTTGATAGTGTTTGCATTCTAGCTGGGTGATACTGTTTACAATTTGCGTATTTATATTTTCAAAACAAACAAAAGAAATAATAAATGTTACATATAAATTTAAAAGCCTAATATGTTTGAATAAAAGATTTCCTTATATTTCTAAATATAAATATTTTTAATTGTTCATACAACACAAGTTTTAATCATATTGAATTACTTTAAGAACAGCTTATATTCGGTTGTGATAGCGTTTGAAATTCGGTTTGACAACGATGGATTAAGAAAAATTACATTTATGTAGGGTAATAAAATATAATTGGGTAGCGAAAATCCGAAATTCTACGTCCACGCCGTGCTACCTGGGTAACGCTAACAGAATTGGGTTGGTGTAGTTGAGAGGGGCAGAGTAAATACTGCTTATACTCAATGATTCTGCACCATGGCGAGTCATTGGCGCCATAAAACCAATGCAACTCAAGCGTCTGTTCTCGATGTTAGGGGCGGCTTGGAGCGGGCGTCTGTCTGTCTGTCTGTGTAGAAAGCATCTGTTCACCATGTAAGGGGCGGTTTTCAGCGGGTGTCTGTCTTGGATCAAGCGGTTCGCTATATAAACGTGTAAAAAGGTTGTTCCTGGTGACCTTAAGATGCAGAACGAACCCATGCACGAAAATTTGGGTTGGGCGAAGGGCTAACACCCCATTTCCGTAAAAAAATTATTGTCATGAATTCTGTACACAGGCCTCGGAATGTCTCGGAATCATTATTGGAACGACCTCGGAAACTGTACCCGGACTACGATTTAAAAATGGGAACCTGGAACGTGCTAAGCCTTAGAAGACCAGGAGATCTCCTAAAACTCACACAACAAGTCGAGAGCTACACACTAGATATAGTGGCATTACAAGAACTAAGATGGCCAGGTAGTGGAATCCATGAAACAGCGAAAGGATACACTCTATATTATTGCGGTCATCAAAACGGAAGATAATTTGGAGTTGGCTTTCTTATACACCGTCGCGTGAATCAGCATGTTATCGACTTCTGGCCAATTAATATGCGGTTATGCATACTGAGAATCCGCACGCAAAAATTCAATGTAACGATCGTCAATGTTCATGCACCTACTGAAGATAAAGCAGATGATATTAAAGACCGGTTCTTCCTAGAACTCGAAGAAGTCATCAATAAAATCCCGCGGCACGATATAAAAATCGTGGTAGGCTTTAATGCTCAAATCGGTAGGATTGCAGAATTTAAAACACATATCGGCCCTAACAGCTTGCATCATACCAGCAACAATAACGGTTTTCGCGCAGCCGAGCTGGCTATGATGTATGATCTAGTAATTTCCAGCACTTTCTTCCCTCACTAGAGAATTCACAAGGCAACGTGGAAATCAAATGACGGAAGAACGGAAAATCAAATCGATCACGTCATGATTTCCAAGAGACACTCCACAAGTGTAACTGACGTTCGATCATACAGAGGTGCTGATATGGACACTGATCATATGCTTGTCATCTTTAAGTACAAGTGCAAATTATCATCTACATTTAATAGACAAGCAAAAAAGACCGTGCGCTGGAACGTCGATGCATTTAAACATCCGGAAACGCTGAACAGATATCAGGAAATAATAACACAAAACATAGAAGAGCATGACATCTCTTCTGAGATGCCATTAAACATACAAGAAGAATGTCAAACGCTTCAATCAACCATTATAGCCGGAGGAAAAAATACAATCGGAAAGCGGCCACCGAAATCACACAACGAATGGTTCGACGACGAGTGCCGCCAATCCGTTGAACATAAACAAAAACTGCAAGAAAAATGGTTAACAAGGAACACCCGAAGTTCCCAAGCTGATTATCTATGCGCCAGGAAAGCCTCAGCAAAACTTCTACGTAAAAAGAAACGAGATCACATGAAGAGCTGCATTGAAGACATCAACCAACATGCAGCCAACGGAAATTCAAAAGAGTGCTTTGCCAATGCACGGAATCTGACAAAAGATTTCCACCCAAGATCTACAGCCATCAAAAATGAAAATAATGAACTTACAACAAGTGAACGTGATGTGCTGGCAGTGTGGCGATCCCACTTTCAAGACCTATTGAATAGGACGAATGAAGTTCATCCTATTCGAGCAATTGCTCCATCAACTGAGGAGATTTTTGTCCCTTACCCAGCAATAGAGGAAGTGGAAGCTGCCATTAAAAAATTGAAAAATGGGAAATCACCAGGTTTCGATGGAATTCCCGCAGAACTCTTGAAAAATTGAGGAACAGCTCTGGTCTCACGTATAAACGATCTGATTCTTGCAATCTGGGTCCAAGAATAACTACCTGCTGAATGGAAAACAGCTCTCATTGTTCCGCTACATAAGAAAGGTGATCCTCTAAAGTGTGCGAATTATCGTGGCATCGCACTGTTGAACACAGCATATAAAATACTAGCTAATGTCGTACTTGCTCGACTCATCCCGTTCGCCGAATCTATCATCGGTGACTATCAGTGTGGTTTTCGTCCCAACCGCTCAACCACAGATCAATGTTTTACATTAAGGATGATTTTGGAAAAATGTTGGGAGTACAACATCAGCATTCACCAGCTCTACGTTGATTTCAGGCAAGCATATGATAGTATCATCCGCGAAAACCTCTGGTCCGCACTCATATGCCTTGGTATCCCAGAGAAACTTGTTTCTCTGTGCAAACTCACAACATCGGGATCAAATTGTAGAATAGTAATCGAAGGGTCAGTTTCTGATCCTTTCGATATAACATCAGGTGTTCGACAAGGTGATGCACTCGCGCCTGTACTGTTTAATTTGGCGCTGGAGTACGCGATAAGAAAAAGCCGAATTGAGACGCAAAACTGCATATATAATAAATCTAGTCAAGTTCTTGGCTACGCAGATGATATTGTGCTTCTCGGACGTAGAACGAGCGATATTAAAGATAGTCTCTCTCAGCTTGAAAGAAATGCTAAACGACTTGGATTATGCATCAACATCGGCAAAACTAAAGTGTTAACAACATCTAAGAACATACCTCCCGGAAATCTGGATACTGGCGACTACGAAGTGGAACGCGTGGAAAACTTCAAATACCTTGGGTTTGTAATAACATCGTCAAATGACATGCAGGCAGATATCAAAGCCCGTGTCTCTGCCGCATACAGAGTTTTCTACGCATACTCAAAACTTCTGCGATCAAAACATCTTTCGCGGTCGTGTAAACTCACACTTTACAAAGCATTAATTCGACCTGTGCTTACATTTGGAAGTGAAAGCTGGACACTGACTTCCTCCGATTGTAGAATTTTATCAACATTCAATTTGTCATACGAACAATTTATGGTCCATGCAAAGTTGCTGAAAATCAGTATAGAATCCGAATGAATCACGAAATCAGACAACTTCTTGGAGGCTGCGATGTAATCGGATTCATTAAATCTAACCGGATCAGATGGTTTGGTCATGTAGAAAGGGCTCCATTAGATAGAATGATAAAAAAAAGCGTCCCAACAACAACCAGCTGGTGTTCGTCGAAGAGGAAGACCTAGACAACGCTGGCGTGATGACATCATCCAAGACCTTCGTGATATAGGATGTCGAAACTGGGGTCAACTGGTCATGGAACGAGATGATTGGAAGCTTATTGCACAGACGGCAAAATCCCTTCATGGGATGTAAACGCCAGAGAGAGAGAAAAAAATAAAATATAAAATTAAACTAGAAAACAACAGCTTTTGTAAGCAAATACTTTATATTTTTGTTAAAACATCATTCTAAACCCTTTTTATGCGTAGTATTAGTAAAAATATTCTAATCATTGATACGAAATTCGATGATAAAATTTCAGTATATTTAAAATTATTTGTACATATTTTAATGCAACTTCAATTTTATGAATAAACTACTGCACAAATACTGTTAATTGTTTTGTAAGACATTAATTTAAACTTTAATTTTTATAAATTTTCTTTAATTTGACTATTTTAGAGTAGAATTTCGGATAAAAGCTATCATTTTATTTTAAAATACAAAACGAAATATGTCAAATGTCATGGATGAAGAACGCACAGATATACAAATTACATACTTCAAAAAATATTCGTGTAGCCACACGTAATTATTCTTCCTTATATATTTATTCAATGCTTTAAACTCTCCAATTTCATGTCAACTTTTTTTTATTGACCAATATATTTGATAGTGATATATACGCCTCATAAATTTGGGTTAGCCAATAGATGGTGCCGTATTTGTATTTAAACGTTGTTTTTAATGTCAAAGTTTTGAAAATTCCCTACGCTTTCTTTGTCTAATTGTCGTGTGTGGTTAGTAAATAAATTAAATAAATTTGAATTTATATTGCCTTTGTCGATATTAATTGCGGTTATGTTCTTATGAATGTAAAGGGATTCAAAAGCATCCAATTTATTGCTGTCGTGCACCTCTTTCTTTAACATCATATTATCCATTGAAAAATTTAAATAATCATGTTATTTTCCAAAACATGTTTTGCTTTTGGGGTTTTATTTGGTTGGTCTGTTTTAATGTATACAGAATTTGCCTTAAAGCGTTTCTTCAAAACCCTACGCGTCTGCCCGTAAAATATTTTTATAGTAATCACCACAAGATAGTTCATAAACACCGACTTTACAATCGATTAAATCGATTTAAAGCTCAAAATTACGAAATGAGAGCCGCACAAATACTATACAGAGAAGAGAAGCAGAAAAAAAGAATTGTCGCCCCAAAAAAAGCACCCTAATATATATATATATATATATATATATATATATATATATATATATATATATATATATATATATATATATATATATATATATATATATATATATATATATATATATATATATATATATATATATATATATATATATATATATATATATATATATATATATATATATATATATATATATATATATATATATATATATATATATATATATATATATATATATATATATATATATATATATATATATATATTAGCTGGACCCGGCCACGCGTTGCAGTGGCTTAGTTTGCTTGAATATAAGAAATAAAGAAAACAAAACTCACCTTTCTAATATGTTTTATTTCATAATACTTGAGGGTATACAATGTTTTTTGTTGATCCATTGACTGTGTGGATATAGAGATTGCCTGGTTTGCCAACTCTAGAACACGCAACATATAATTGTCCATGTGAGAAACAATCGTTATCTAGATCTAAACCAGATACTGCCAATATATGGCCCTGAGCTTTGTTGATGGTGATTGCAAATGCCAATCGAATTGGGAATTGCAATCTTTTAAATTGAAATGGCATATCCGTTGCTATCTTGGGTATGCGAGGAATGAGGACATCTTCGCTTTTGAAAGGATCATTCAAGATTGTTGCTTCTACTACGTTGCTCAATAATTTTTTTACTGTGAGTCGCGGGCTATTGAAAAGTTTTGGCTGATTGATATTATGCAACATTGGCACGCCGATTTTTAATTGTAGTACATCCCTGGTGGCATCCCTGGTAGATCAAGTGAATTCAAAAATTCTGTTGGATAGCTAACTGCTTCATCTGTTTCCATGACAGTGTCTACGGACTTGTATGTGACTTCCTCGCTTTGAATATTAGACAGAACTAAATTGTTAAGTTCATTGACGTCTTTGTTTTTGGCCGCAAGAATGATTCGTCCACTCAGCCAATCGTGATTCTTATGATTAATTTGAATATCGGGAAATACTTTTTCAATTAATTCCTCTTTTGACGACACTAAATTGCAGAAGTTATGAGGCAATAAAATTCGTCCTGTTGTTAAATCAACCGGCACCTTTCCGTCACCAATTCTCAGCAATTGATATGAGAATATCTCAGCTGATTTATCTTTTTGGAGGAGAACATGCATGTTTGTAGATAATTTTAACCTTTTCACGTATCCCCACAAAGTAGAATATTTCAAGCAAGCATTTATTTCATCCGCTGGTGTTGATCGGGGAACTACAGCTAATGTTTGTCTGAAATCTCCTGCAAGCAATATTAATGCATTCCCAAATGGTCTGGTATTTCTACGCAAATTTTGCAATGATCGATCAAGCGCTTCAAGTGATTTTTTGTGCGCCATTGTGCATTCATCCCAAATGATTAGTTTACAGTTCCGCAATACTTTTCCCATTCCCGATCCTTTGGAAATGTTGCATGTGGGCGTTTCAATGAATTGCATGTTTAATGGCAATTTCAAAGCGGAATGAGCAATTCTTCTATCTGAAGCTATGCTATTTTACGTTTTAGAAACGTTTTGCCAGTTCCTGCTGGCGCATCCAAGAAAAAGATTCCTCCAACCCCGTTATCAACATTTTGCATTAGTTGATCGTAAATTGTTTTTTGTTCATACGCACATACGACAACTACTTCTGTAATCCTTTTATTTATTTATTATGATGGATGATAGCATGCAAATTCGTATTGATGTTATCAGCATTCAATGGTACTGCAACACTCGAATCACTTAAATTTAATGTTTTTAAGTACTCAAAAATACAGCTAAACTTACCATCTGATTCAATGGCACTTTCATAAAAAATCAATAAGCGCAAGTTGTTAGTTAGTTATTCATGCACAGTACTGTTTTATATATTTAAATTTCCTTCAAAATGGTAAGTTTTCTGTAGCCAAATGCTTTAATTTATAACAATCACAAACAATATGCAGATCAGCTATTTCATTTATAATACTAAGAACAGATAATTAGTAACAGAAGTTATTTAAAAAAAAAACAGATGTTTAAAGGTGGATTGAATCCAAAATTGCTTAAACAATGGTTCACCACCTGATCGTGCGATATAGTAAAAGTAAAGATATTCACATATATTATAGAGCAATGTAAATTAATTGATATTGTTACCAACCTTGCGACACAAATTTTAATAATCAGTTACTTTGATATATGTAAAGGTGTGATTCACGTGCGAAATCACGATTTTTTATTTTCCTGATCCGTTTATTGGGAGAAATATGTAGCAAAAAGATCTATTTTGTTCAGTGATAAATATTGTATTACAGATTGCTTCAAGGAGAATGTTTTTATAGTAAATGAGAACTGAGGACATTTTTACTCCTACCGGGGACAGTCCTACCGCAAGGAAAACACGTTGCAACCTTATTGGTTTACAAATTAGATAAAATAATCTTTGGGCCTATCACTATACGAAACTAATCGATTAAATTGAGCATGAAGTTAAAATCGACCATAAAGTTGAGTGATTTGAGAATAAAGCAGGTGAGACACTTATAATTGTTGACAGCCTACGTTATAAAACATATACATATGTATAACGAAAAAAAAAAAAAAAAACTATGTATAAACCTTTCTGTATTCGAATGCAACGTTGTGTCCAAATTTCAAAAGATTCGATCAAGTACTTTCGGAGATTACCTATTTTGAACAAACGAACATTTACATTTTTATTTATA
>OY856187.1:284140115-284248110 GCA_963693315.1 Diogma glabrata | reverse complement strand
AATAATGAAACAACGTATTCGCAAAAGTGTAGTTTCGAGATAATTGGGTTTAAAGATTTTTCGATTTTCTGATTTTCGTAAACTCGGCAGCACTATTGAATGAATAAAGATATTGGAAAAAAAATTTCTGCCAATTAATCTTGACTAATTTCCCCATAGCATATTAAAATTTCACATTGGTACCTGCTGGCTTTACTACCTAAAAAGAGGTGAAAATTCAATCAGGTACCTTATACGTTATTTCATATTTCATATACGTTATTTCATTTTACATGGAAGTACGATTAACCTAAAACTAATCATTATTGAACTAACGCATAATATTCTTACAATTTTTTATTTATATGAACCGGCATCTCATGTAGTAATGAATGATGCTTATACAATATTTTAGATTTACCATTTCGTGTTGCGATCGTAATGTATGTAAAGTATACGACGCTGATTTTACCCAAGTTATTATTCTGTAAGAATTGAAATATTGTACATGCATTTACGCTGTTTCAATATTTAACCAAATTCAAATTTGCATGTACGTTAATTAACAATATATTAATTTTCACCCCCAGTTATAAAAAAATTGGAAAATATTAAAATGCCACTTTATAGACATCCTTATGGGGAATGCAGCGCACCCATTATATAATAACAACGTATATATGGCATACGTTATTTCATTATTAAAGCGACGATATCATTTATGAAAATCGATTCAGTAGTTTTTCTACAATCGCTCGTCAAAATACACTCACATCACAAAATAACAAAAAATTGAGGGGCACCCTGTGAAGACCCCTGGTCGAAAAAAATAATTCTAAGAGAACTCGTATTTTTTATTTATGAAAGACAATCTATAAACAAAAAATAATCAAAATTAAAAGGGGTCAAGTCAAAACGTTGTTGAATCTTCGTGAAATTGCTCATATAGTATATAGTATGTAGTATCCCCATTTAAAGACATTTTTAAGTTTCGAGCAAAAAACTAGTTGCACTGAAACATTTTTCATTTTAACAGTAAATTGTGTGTGGAATAAGTTGGCACTTGGCACATAAGGTGATCTAACGTGACGTCTAGTTGAGTGGAAAGTTACATTACCAGTACAAATTCTAGCCTAAATTATGCTGCACTTGAAGACAAACACACTTCTCTTCCACCTATACACTTCGTTCGTTTACATTGCTTTGTAAAGGCGTTACAAAGTTGGCATTGGCGTTTTGTCCTTGTAGATATTTCGGATAACAATCTCTTGTGTACATGGATCGCGTCAAGATAGGCTTGATTTATCCAGGCTTTCTGCAGATGGATTTTCAAAAGTTTGAGTATTCAGTCAGCAGCGTTTAGACTAGCGTCTAATGCAAGGACCGTATGGACCGCAAAATGCAAGGACCGTATTCACGTCTTCATAGATAGTTTTTGACTTCTCTAATGTTTCGACGGTATGATTTAGATATCTCTGTAGAGTTTTGTCATTCTTTTGCGATGAGATGTTAAATCGTTTCGTTGGTTAAATTTTTGAATCTCTGAGCTTGGAAAATGGAACCTTATTTTAATCACTCTCTATACGTAGGTAATCACTCTCTATACGTAGCCTGAAAAATTCTGCTACCGGAGGTCAACGACGAGGAGGTGTATTGAGAACTTGGTGGCAACAGGCTGTTGAACGAACGTTGAAACAAATACACAGTCGATGCTTTAACTTAACATTTGCATGGACAAGGATTTGCTGGCTGCAATAGTCTTGGCTACAACGACAAAGCGATCAAAAAAGCGTTCAGTAGCTCCTCATACCCATGTTCCCGTGGTACTAAGGTCTCAAAAGTCTAGATATATTTATGTGGAGCATTTTAACACATAATATGTGTGTTAAAATATATAATCCCTGTGTTACACAACACTTTTACCGAAAAAACGCAGCATGTTCAGCATCTCGTGGCTACACTGTATTTTATTTTAACATGCACGGTAGTGAAAGTAAAAGGTAAACAACTATTTTTCTGGATTTTTTTATTGTTTAAAAATGTATTACAAAATTTTTAAATAATTAATTGATATTATGTAAATTATATAAACTTTGAATAGAGTGTTGAATAGAGTGATATTTGAGATACGTTTTGTTTGAATTGTTTTATGAATAAATGCTATAGGGCTACAAATTACTATAGTATTTAACAAATAACAAGTTTATTGGTCTAATTAAAATAATTTCCTTGGTATATTTATTATATATTGGTAAAATTAATATTTTAAATTTTGTTACCTCAAAATTGACACACTTTTCTAATTTCGAATGATAATATTTTAGATGACATTTACTCTGAATTTTGTGAACAAGTATATATAACTCTTTTTATAAAAATCGTTTTTGGTGAAAAAAACCAACCAACCAAAACCAACCAACCAACCAAAAAAACCAAAGCCCGCGACGGCCAGACCTTCGTTATTTTATAAAGCTGAAAGTTTCTCTGCGCATACCCTCTACTCAGGTAGGAACGATAAACGACATATGAAGTTTGGATCATGGTGGCTTTGGCAGGGAGCAGGTAACAAAGGGGCCTCCAAAGTTTCGTGAAAGTATAAAAGGTAATTTTTTTATATATTCTTCGTGATAGTATTAGAAGTCACGTCACCCATTGCCAGACACTTACTATTTTTGCCTTTTGGTGGTAGCCGCGGTACATTGAACTTCGTTTTTTATAATTATTGGAACACTATCGCCTTTGTTAATAAATCAATTTAGATACAACTTAGATTGAACCTATACAACTGTTTTTCATCAACTATAGAAAAGCCATAAATTAATCTACTTAAATAAAAGTATTGTATACTTTTTATTACAGATTTTAATTTATTTAGTTGATAGTAAATTGTAGACTAAGACCCCGCGACGGCCAGACCTTCGTTATTTTATAAAAGCTGAAAGTTTTTTTGCGCATGCCCCCTACTCAGGTAGGAACGATTAGCGACATATGAAGTTTGGATCATGGTGGCTTTGGCAGGGAGCAGGTAAAACAGGGGCATCCAAAGTTTCGTGAAAGTATAAACGGTAATTTTTTTATATATTCTTTGGGATAGTATTAGAAGTCACGTCACCCATTGCCAGACACTTAATATCTTGGTAACCCCCTGCCAGACACCCTTAAACTTTAACAAATTGATAATGTTTAAGGGTGTCTAGCAGGGGGTTACCACGATAGTAAGTGTCTGGCAATGGGTGACGTGACTTCTAATATTACCCCGAAGAATATGTAAAAAAATTACCGTTTATACTTTCACGAAACTTTGAAGGCCCCTTTGTTACCTGCTCTCTGCCAAAGCCACCATGATCCAAACTTCATATATCGCTGATCGTTTCTACCTCAGTAGGGGTTATGCACAGAGAAACTTTCAGCTTTTATAAAATAACGAAGGTCTGGCCGTCGCGGGCTCTTAGTCTACTAGAGCGATTTTAAAATTTTTTGTTTCAGAAAATATCTTTCATCCATGATAAGAACCGCAGGGATGATTTATTCGATGAATCGGAAAATTGTAAAAAAAAACGAGATATTTATTTTGCTTAAAAACGTTTAAATGATAATGAGCAGTAAGATTGAATGTAGAGAAATCTTGATGTTTGGCATTTGAATGTAATTAAGACCAGGAGCTTGATTATTATAAGTGTGTCAAAAGAATAATGAATGAAATAAATGAATGTTGATTCCAAATTTTTTTGACAAACATTTACTTAATCGGAAACATTTAGATTAGGAACATATTTATCATTACTACCTAAATGACATTTGTCTGAATCAGATACTAAACCCTCGGATATTGTGACAAAAAAATAAATTTATGTGAAAATGATGTTGGAATCAAACACATTATCTTGCAACACATACTTCTAATTTACAACAAATATGTTCTTGGTTTGCAATTATATAAAATATAAATATATACTTCTAAAAATTGGCACCAATACGATACAAAAAAGCACTGCTTATGTATGATTAAACAAATCTGCTTGCACAATCAGAACTGCCATCACATGTTCCCTCTTCTTAGAAACATTGATGCATCAAGACTTTGTTATCGAACCTTATTGTACAAAAGAAAAAGATTATGAACAATAATATCATAGCTACAGGTTTACAGTATTTTACTGATTGAGGGATACATGTTTCTCTATTCCTTTTAAAATTATTATTGTTATTTCAAGGGATTTACAAATTGTTATTGCAAGGGATCTATAAAGAAAATGCAAATATGTCGACAAATTAGTCTTATTATTATTTTGTCCAATTTTTTTTAATCCCTGGGAAGGAAGGTCGAAATAAGATGATGGCCACACTGAAAAAAACAGCTGTCTCAACCTCACCGTGCGAGCATATATGGCGAAATTGTTTCACCCGCTGTACTGTTATAGAACAATGTAGTTGATAGAATCACACGTAATATTTATGTGAAAATAAAATATAGTTCAATTAATCTCAAATATTTCAATTTTAAAATGAAAAATTCATGACATAAGGCCAAAGAAAATTTTTTTCATGGAAATAGTTATTAACTTTATTCAACTACTGTTATGTTGGATGTAACACTTCATATTTTAAATAAACCTCATTCTGTTGTCAGGAAAATGTTAACGTGTAGTTGACCCAATCACGGTAAAATTGTTTGCAACTATTTTTTTTGTTTGAATAATAAACTGCCAACTTCGAGAAGAGGTTGTCATTACTTTAATTTTTTTTTCAGTGCACAAATTAACAAACCCACTAAAACGAAAATATTCACTAAAAAGCTGGCATTCTTCATGCATGCTCTTTCAGTTTTTGACAAAAAAATTTACTCCAACAAAAAACAGTTTCTAACCACATATTTAAAAAGCACGGGCATCACCGTGCGGGCACCTTCTAGTCTTCTTCTATAATAATAAAACAAAGTGTTTGTTTGTTGCACACAGACTTGTGCGCTCTCCAGAGAAATCTGGAGAACACAGGAGTCTGAAATTTTGTCAGGAGAAAGTCATTGACAGGTACTAATGCACCTTGGAGCCAAAATTTTAAAATTTAATTTAGTATTTTTTAATTAATATATTTTAGTTTTCTTAACGGTTTGCCTAAATGTTGATTATAATTTAATTTCAATTTTTATTCAAATTTCATTTTATTCGCTCAGGTATCTTTGATTGATTTTTTTTCGCTAAACAGAATTATCATTAAAATGAAAAATTAAGGTATAATATGACAAACAAATACATTTATATCAAAATTTTGTTTATTGTAATCCAACGCGTTATGTTTTTGGTTCTTATATGTTCTTGGTTTGGTTTATTTGTATGTAATACATATTTCTAAAAATTAAAATAAATACGATACAAATAAGTATTGCTTAGGTATGATTAAACACAAATATCGAATCTGCTTGCATTATCTGAACTGCAATCACATGTTCCAAACATTGGAAATTGGCGTTTCTTTTCCTCTTCTGAGTTACATTGATGCATCAAGTCTTTGCAATGGAACCTTAGTAGCGAAGATCAAGATTATCAACAATAATATCAAAGCTACAGGTTTAAAGTGTTTTACTTATTGAGGCAAATATGTTACTCTATCACTATCAAAAACAAATAAAACACATGCATCAAGTACATAGGTGCAAGGAATCATGCCATGGAATCGCTAAAATATATGCAAAAATATCAACAAATATGCGATTTTACTGTTTTTAAAATAGTATATAACTCTGGATTTATAAATGATATTAGTCTTATTATTATTTTTATATTAGACTAAGAAATTAATCTTATTATTACATTTGTCCAAATTTTTTTTTACAACACTTGCAGGAACGTCGAAATAAGAAGATGGCCATAAATTGACAAAACCCTTAAAACGTAAATATTCACTCAAAATGCTGGCATTTTTAGATGTTTTGGTTTGCTCTGTCAGGTTATATTTCAGTGTTCTATTTGACATTACTATACTAAACGCATGCTACTCACAAAACGCAAGCATCAATGTAGAGTATTGCAAAGAATTGATAAAATGTGCTTGCAAAAATTACAATTTGACCGTATTTAAGAACAGCATATAATCTGGATTGATAAATGTAATTAGTTAACATAACAGGACGCTAAACCGTTTTGTATTGCGAGTATGAGGTTCCAGAGTAAGGCATTTGCAATTGTGTTGCGACGCCAAATAAACGAATGTTTTTACGTTATTGTGTTAAATTTTTGTGTGTTTTAATTTTAACATAAATTTCATATGTAAATTTATTTAACTTTAGAGACCTTTACCTAATTGCTCTTGCTGACTGCCAAATGATACCAATATTATAACTTCTTTCAACATTTTTAAAATTATACCGCATTCACAGCGACATAGCAAATTAGTAGATGTAATTTAAATCTGTGCTGTAAACACTTTTTATTTTAAAATCTTGCAACTAATTTGATATCTAGGCTTACTACCATTACAAACGATTCAAATACTTACGATTCAAATTACAATCTACGTTTTAAACTCATATTAAATATGCCAACATGCAAATTATAATATACTATCTACTAATTTGCTATGTCGCTGTGAATGCGGTATTAATAAAATAAATTAAATTGAATGACAATAAAAAAATTATAAGAGTAGTTACTTCAACAAAAAACAGTTTCCAACCACTTATTTGGAAAGCACGGGCATAGTCGTGCGGGCACCTTCTAGTTTTGAATATAATCAATTGTGCCCTTTGGTCGAAAATTAATTAGAACAAATTTATTCATTTACTTTACATGCTTTTATTTATTTATACCGAAAATCACAAATTAAATAGTACGGCCAAAACAATTTGAGTAAACTAAACTAACTACTAGATAGTTTATCGCATAAGCCGATCATCAATAAAAAGCTAAGACAAATTAAAATTTTTTTTGAAATTTAAAAAAAACATTGGTCAAATTAGCTAATATCTGGCAAACTAATAATAATTAGTTGAAAATTGGAAAAGAATAAAAAAATACATTTAGTAAAATATTATAGCGCCATTATCTTGGCCATATCATTGGATCCATCAAATTTGAGTACTTTTGTTTTAAGATCACTAAAGAAATTTAACAAGTTAAAATTTTCGTTGTCATAAAAATTCTTCTGTTCTGTTAATTGTTTGACAATGTTTGTGGCACCAGCAATATATTCGTTCATAATTTTAATCCGATCACTTATTTTTGTCATAGAATTTAGTAAATCCTCTAGTTTCTTACGATTCATGTGATCCTTTATTCCTAAATTGGAGAGATGTGCATATCCATACTCAATTATCTCCAGCTGGTCAACCAGTTGCAATAAAATGTCATCTTGTGTACTTTGAATATCAATCAATTGAGAATTTTCTGCCATCACGATATCATGTTCGTCTAGATTCATTAGGTTATTTTTGCTGAGATCATCATGTAAATTTTGTAATCTTCGGTTTATATGAATCAAACGATCCATTTCCCAATTTAGTGATATATTTTCCCGAATTTGATATTTTGTATATGACGAGATTCTCATTCCGCTTGTATTTTCATAGTTGGTTGCCAATAAATCTAATCTTCGTTGTACTTCCTGTGCCAATTCATATTTATATATTACAATTTCTCGTTCCTTATCATAATTTTCAATTTTATAGAGCTCATCTTGCTCATCAATTAATTTTTTAAAAACAAGTTTTTGTTTAAGTAATTCTTCCAAAAGGACTTTATCTTTAGCATAAGGTAGGAGTTTACTTTCCACCATTTCAATTTCTGAATTATAAAATTTTTCCATTTTTTTAAATTTTAAGTCAAGTTCTTGTATTTCATGATCCGAATTAAGTTGTTTTTCTTCAAATTGTTTTTTTAAACTTTTAAATTCATTTTCTAAAATCTTTTCGTCACTGTTGAGTTTATCCAATTCATTTTCAACATAAATGCCGATGTCTTGCCGGTCTTTCATTATTTCTTCCTTTTTCTGTTGCAATTCATGATTGTCATTTAAACCCCGCGTTGAGGTTTTACGAATATTGGCCAATTCACGATTTAATCGGATAATTTCTTCTTGATAATATTCTTCGGTTGGTAATTGAATTGCTGGTGCTTTTTCTTTCTTCTTTTTCTTACCTTTTTTATTCGATTTCGGTGCCATTTTCATATATTCTAATTTTTGTTAAAAACAAAATGAACAAACTCGAAAAAATTTATTGTAACTGTCAAATTGAGTTTAGTTGATTGTTTTAAAATAAATGTATGCCATTTTTCCTTTTAAAAGTCTAAAACAGGTAGACTGATTAAAATATTGTACAATTGATTGATATTCAAAGTACACAATATGACATTCTATTGCAACTGGTTGAGCCGCTTTAGAGCATTGAGTATGGATATGCACATCCGTCCAAATTAGGTGTAAATTATCACCTGAATCGTAAGAACCAAGAGGATTTACTAAATTGCATGACAAAAATAAGCGTTTACATCCCATGGAGGGATTTTGCCGTCTGTGCCACCAGTTTCCAATCATCTCGTTCCATGACTAGTTGACCCCAGTTTCGACATCCTATATCACGAAGGTCTTGGATGATGTCATCACGCCAGCGTTGTCTAGGTCTTCCTCTTCGACGAACACCAGCTGGTTGTTGTTGGGACGCTTTTTTTATCATTCTACATGACCAAACCATCTAATCCGGTTGGATTTAATGAATCCGATTACATCGCAGCCTCCAAGAAGCTGTCTGATTTCATGATTTAGTCGGATTCTATACTGATTTTCAGCAACTTTACATGGACCAGTGTCCAGCTTTCACTTCCAAATGTAAGCACAGGTCGAATTAATGCTTTGTAAAGTGTGAGTTTACACGACCGCGAAAGATGTTTTGATCGCAAAAGTTTTGAGTATGCGTAGAAAACTCTGTATGCGGCAGAGATACGGGCTGTGATATTTGCCTGCATGTCATTTGACGATGTTATTACAGACCCGAGGTATTTGAAGTTTTCCACGCGTTCCACTTCATAGTCGCCAGTATCCAGATTTCCAGGAGGTATGTTCTTAGATGTTGTTAAAACTTTAGTTTTGCCGGTGTTTATGCATAATCCAAGCCGTTTAGCATTTCTTTCAAGCTGAGAGGGACTATCCTTAATATCGCTTGTTCTACGTCCGAGAAGCACAATATCATCTGCGTAGCCAAGAACTTGACTAGATTTGTTATATATGCAGTTTTGTGTCTCAATTCGGCTTTTTCTTATCGCGTACTCCAGTGCCAAATTAAATAGTACGGGCGCGAGTGCATCACGTTGTCGAACACCTGATGTTATATCGAAAGGATCAGAAACTGACCCTTCGATTACTATTCTACAATTTGATCCCGATGTTGTGAGTTTGCACAGAGAAACAAGTTTCTCTGGGATACCAAGGCATATGAGTGCGGACCAGAGGTTGTCGCGGATGATACTATCATATGCTTGCCTGAAATCAACGTAGAGCTGGTGAATGCTGATGTTGAACTCCCAACATTTTTCCAGAATCATACTTAATGTAAAACATTGATATGTGGTTGAGCGGTTGGGACGAAAACCACACTGATAGTCACGGATGATAGATTCGGCGAACGGGATGAGTCGAGCAAGTACGACTTTAGCTAGTATTTTGTATGCAGTATTCAACAGTGCGATGCCACGATAATTTGCACACTTTAGAGGATCACCTTTCTTATGTAGCGGAACAATGAGAGCTGTTTTCCATTCAGCAGGTAGTTCTTCTTGGTACAAGATTGCAAGAATCAGATCGTATATACGTGAGACCAG
This sequence comes from Diogma glabrata, assembly GCA_963693315.1. Lineage (NCBI taxonomy): Eukaryota > Metazoa > Arthropoda > Insecta > Diptera > Cylindrotomidae > Diogma > Diogma glabrata. The sequence goes on along the minus strand of OY856187.1, from coordinate 284,238,322 downwards.
AGCTGCTCTTCCATTTTTCAGAAGTTCTGCGGGAATTCCATCGAAACCTGGTGATTTCCCATTTTTCAGTTTTTTAATGGCAGCTTCCACTTTTTCTATTGCTGGGTAAGGGACAAAAATCTCCTCAGTTGATGGAGCAATTGCTCGAATAGGATGAACTTCATTCGTCCTATTCAGTAAGCCTTGAAAGTGGGATCGCCACACTGCCAGCACATCACGTTCACTTGTTGTGAGTTCATTATTTTCATTTTTGATGGCTGTAGATCTTGGCTGGAAATCTTTTGTCAGATTCCATGCATTGGCAAAGCACTCTTTTGAATTTCCGTTGGTCGCATGTTGGTTGATGTTTTCGATGCAGCTTTTCGTGTGTTCGCGTTTCTTTTTACGTAGAAGTTTTGCTGAGGATTTTCTGGCGCATAGATAATCAGCTTGGAAGCTTCGGGTGTTCCTTGTTAACCATTTTTCTCGCATTTTTTGTTTATGTTCAACGGATTGGCGGCACTCGTCATCAAACCATTCGTTGTGTGATTTCGGTGGTCGTTTTCCGATTGTAGTTTGTGCTGCGGCTATAATGGTTGATTGAAGCGTTTGCCATTTTTCTTGTATGTTTAATGGCATCTCAGAAGAGATGTCATGCTCTTCTATGTTTTGTGTTATTATTTCCTGATATCTATTCAGCGTTTCCGGATGTTTAAATGCTTCGAAATTCCAGCGCACGGTCTTTTTTGCTTGTCTGTTAAATGTAGATGATAATTTGCACTTGTACTTAAAGATGACAAGCATATGATCGGTGTCCATATCAGCCCCTCTGTATGATCGAACGTCAGTTATATTTGTAGAGTGTCTCTTAGAGATCATGACGTGATCGATTTGATTTTCCGTTCTTCCGTTGCCTTGTGAATTCTCTTGTGAGGGAAGAAAGTGCTGGAAATTACTAGATCATACATCATAGCCAGCTCGGCTGCCCGAAAACCGTTATTGTTGCTGGTATGATGCAAGCTGTTAGGGCCGATATGTGTTTTAAATTCTGCCATCCTACCGATTTGAGCATTAAAGTCACCTACCACGATTTTTATATCGTGCCGCGGGATGTTATTGATGACTTCTTCGAGTTCTAGGAAGAACAGGTCTTTAATATCATCTGCTTTATCTTCAGTAGGTGCATGAACATTGACGATCGTTACATTGAATTTTTGCGTGCGGATTCTCAGTGTGCATAACCGCATATTAATTGGGCAGAAGTCGTAAGCATGCTGATCCACGCGACGGTGTACAAGGAAGCCAACTGCAAATTCTCCTCCGTTTTGATGACCGCAATAATACAGAGTGTATCCTTTCGCTGTTTCATAGATTCCACTGCCTGGCCATCTTAGTTCTTGTAATGCCACTATATCCAGTGTGTAGCTCTCGACTTGTTGTGTGAGTTTTAGGAGATCTCCTAGTCTTCTGAGGCTTAGCACGTTCCAGGTTCCCATTTTTAAATCGTAGTCCGGGTACAGTTTCCGAGGTCGTTCCAATAATAAATCCGATATATTCCGAGGCCTGTGTACAGAACTCATGACAATAATTTTTTACGGAAATGGGGTGTTAGCCCTTCGCCCAACCCAAATTTTCGTGCATGGGTTCGTTCTGCATCTTAAGGTCACCAGGAACAACCTTTTTACACGTTTATATAGCGAACCGCTTGATCCAAGACAGACACCCGCTGAAAACCGCCCCTTACATGGTGAACAGACGCTTTCTACATATTTATATAGCGAGCCGCTTGATCCAAGACAGACGCCCGCTCCAAGCCGCCCCTAACATCGAGAACAGAAGCTTGAGTTGCATTGGTTTTATGGCGCCTTTATTAAAATCTCCGGCATTTTTTTAATTCACTTCACTGTCAAACACCATGGATAGATTCCATTTAGAATATCAAGAAATAAGAGAAAGAAGCCAGCCGTCCACTTCTATTTATAATAAGTTAACGCCGTTTGCTAATAATAACGAAACGATAAGGTAGTTTCTTGGGAGTTTTTTTTTATCGTTAATTATTGTACCCACTAAAGAGTTTACACAAGTAACTCATATCAAAATTAGAAAAGATTTATGAAAAAAATTGATTACGAAATGAATGTAAGAAAATATGTATGAAAAGGGCGAAAACAACTACGAAAGTTTTGCGAAGCAGTGCGAATCCAATTCACGAAGATTGAACACCAGCTTCGTTACAGTATGCAAGATTGTTTGAAATCATTTGTAGTATTTTGTAGTAATGATAAATATTTTTGGAAATTTTTTTTTCACTCAAAATATAAAAAAATGTACAGTTGAACAAAAAGTTGAAATATTCTTTTGATCTCAGAAGCTATAAACGACGTAGATGATTGTATTAAAATTTTTTGGTTTGTAGTTGTAATAAATATCACTCAAATCATGAAAACAGGCAGGGGCGCACACAGAAAAAGTTTAGGGGGTGCCCAAAAGTTTTTTTTTAATTTTCTTTTTTAGTTTTTTTAGACACTACTGTCGATGAAAGCATAGCTTTCCAAATACGTATTTAGTGAAATAAAACTCAATTTAACAAGACCAAGGCGTTTATTATTTTATTATTATATAAAAAGTGTTGTTTTTAGGAATTGTGTCAAAACAACACATAGATATTTTTTTAAACCTAGGTCCTAGAACAACATGCGTTCCGAGGTGTTGACGAACGCTTTTTTTAATCTTTTTTGGATTGAACCCCCCGGTACTTTTGACTCGAGCAAAACATTCGATTTGTACGGACAAAGAAATATGACAGTGAGCAATCTCAACAGTTTGAATGTTTGCACAAACCGATTGACGTGTTAGACGAGGAATAGAATATGTTTGAAGCATAATAGATCTGATTTTGTCCGAGCACTGCTGGTGGCGATGTTTATAAAAAACAACGTGATCAGTAACAGTACGACGATGTTGTAGGAAATGGTTGGATTTAGAAGATCTGATGTTAAATTTCGATTACCCACAATTCGCATAGCACGTTTTTGAACAGATTCCAAAAAATCCAGGATGGAAACAGATTCAACGTTCCACACTGGACAACAATTCTCCATACAAGGTCGAACATAGGACTTATAAATGTGGAGTAATTAATATGGAGTGAAATATTTTTTACATCGCCAGGAGGCCGAGTTTTTTTGATGCGCCTTTTGTTATCGCCATTATATGATCGTTCCAGAGTAAGTCATTGGAAATTGTGACTCCCAATAAACGAATGCTTTACATTTGTCTTTTTGGTCGTCATACATATTAATTGAAATATCATTAGGTAACTCGGTCTTTGATCGGGAAACAATCAATAGCTGTGTTTTAGTGGAATTAAAATTATCAAAATTTTGTCACCCCAATCGGCGACTTTTTCTAGGTCCTCGATTACATTAATGGCAGCGTCTTTCCGGGTGGGATTTTTCCGTTTGTGCATTATACCCTTTGAAGATAGGAAGATGAATGTCTTATGAAGTGTACTATCTTCTGCAAAACTATTTATCAAATTACTGGTCATTTTTAACAGTTCGTTGATATAAAATAAAACAAAAGGGAGGAATAAAACTGAGCCTTGGGGTACATCAGCCCATAGTACACCATAGTTAATTTAAATTCAGAAGAAAAGGGGAACGTTTAAAATCAAGATCTTTCATATAAACTCCTCAAGACTGGCTTTGGGGTATTTATTTAGGTGTTTCCAAAACGGTCAAGTTCAAAGCAAAGTATTTCGCGAACAATTCGGATTTTCTTGCTGTGTTAGTGACGATTAAATCACCGTCAATAATAGGAGAAATAGAAGATTTGGAACCAAACTTTAAAGACTTAATGACACTGTAAAAACTTTTATCAGAAATTTTCATCAGTAGAAAGTTTTGCTCTTTTTCCTTTGTCAATTTCTGTTTTTCGTTTTCGATTTCGTTTTGATATTTTATTGGCCTTTAGATATTGGGAACAATTTAAGGGATTTGTTTTATGGATTTAAATATTAAATAATTAATCTACATTTTCTAAGAGCCAATCCAAGAGCTCCTTGGAAAAAATTTTTTTTTGGGATTTCATTATTGAGAAGAGAACGAATTTTTTGATACTAAAACATTTTAGTCAAGCAAAATTTATACTATATTATTATTATATTATTATTTTGTTTTTATGTTTTTTTTTCACTCAGATAATATACCAACTTACTAGAGTTTCTGAATTTCCTGGTGAAAGGACCGAATTGCTTTATTTGTTTTTGACAAATAATCTTTCGTTGGTACAATTTAAAGTATCAGAACCTTTAGGTGCATCAGACAATAATTTTATTTCCACACATTTAAATTTACAAGTTCCCAAACAGTTTAAAGCTAATGCCAAGCCTAGTCTTGTTTGGGATTATAAAGCGGCAGATTTTTCGGGACTTAGAGATATCTTTAATTCAAACATTTCCGCTTCTAATTTTTCAGAAATAATACACCTAGGTATGCGCAATTTTATTCCAATTCATCGTTCCGAAGTATGATCTATGCGGGTTTCGAGTAAATATGCTTCTTCATATTAATAAATTTAAAAAAAAGGCTTTTCGAAAGTTTAATCAAAAACAAAACTGATGAAAACCTTAGATTATACCGAAAAGAAAGGAATGTATGTAGAAAACTAATCTAAACGCAGAGAAAATCTTTTTATTACGAACAAACTATATTACTAAATTCGATAAGCACCCAATCCAGGTGGTTCCCGCAATTTTTATAAAGCCCTTAGTGGAACCGTATTTGCAACCTAAATCAATTCCTGTAGTTTCTAACAAAATTTGTTTTTTGTTATTTTTCGTAAAAATATAATTCGGAAAATCCTTTTACAAATTAATACTAATACGACATCTGCTAGATAGTATTCCTCCAATTATTCTTAATACATTTGCTAAGGAGTTAGCATCAATCCTGACTGAAATTGTCTTTTTGTCATATAATAAGGTCATTTTAGGAAAATGGCTAGTGTACAGCCAGTTCCAAAAAAGGTGTTAAAACGGATTCAATAAATTACAAACCCATATCAATTTTGTCGGTTGTTGCTAAAATATTTGACAAAAACATTAATTTTAATATTTTGAGCTTCTTAATTCGTCAAAAATACTTAATGAAAGATATTGAAAGACAGTTTTGAGGATGAAAGCACGCTTCTCATGAAACATCTAATGTATATACTCACCGTTAGCATTTAATGACACCAGATCAAATTTGAAAGTCATTAAACATTGATTTAAAAAAACTCATGGATTCGGTTATTGCTAACAATGTTGAATTCAACACGAGCAAAACTAAAATATGCCATTTTTCTAGGTTATCAACACCTAATCCGTTTTTATTAAAATTTGATGCTTGAAGAAAAAAATGATCTTGAAGAGAAACAGATTCTTTCTTCTAGGAGTTGAGTGAAATTGAAAATAATATGAAGTGGAATTCTCATATTTTTAGCCTAGCTAAGAACGAAAAGTTAATATTTTTGGGTCGTTGTCGTAAGGTTTTCAATTAGCAAACTGCTTGTTTTAATATGTAAGATAATCATCCCTGCATGGAATATTGTTCTCACATATGCAGTGCAGTATAAATAAGTAATTTGAAGTGTCTTGAATCTATAGAGCAGAGAGCTGTTAAATTGATCGGCAATTCAAATCTTACTAATGAGCTTAATTTCTTGTATGTCGTCTTGTATTTCTTGTACGCTAATTTGACGGTATTTTACATATACATTATAGATGAACGAGCTTCTGCCTGGATCAAATCGATTTTGCTTGAGCATGCAAACTTTAAACGTTACACCAGAGTATCAAAAGCAGCCCATCTATTTACGGGTCAAGTGACAAGATGTAGAACTGTGGCTTTTCAAAGTGATTTTTTTAACGTAGTCTGGCATCTCTAGGAGGCCTTACTGGCGTGGGTCTTCCCTGATATTTTAATCCTCAAATCCTTAAAATTAACGTTCGAAAAGTCCTCTTTGAAAATTGTTAAATACTCACAAAGTTTAGTTCTCTAGTTAGTATCGTACCTTTTGATATTCAGAGACATTAATTTAAAATTTATTATGGTTAACTCGAAACAATTCCTAACTTTAAATTAAAAAAAAACTGAAAAATAATCGGTTAGGGGGGGTACGGACCCGAATGAATTTATATCTGCCCGCCCGCAGGAACATATACGTAAAATTTAAACTTTTGGATCTATTTTTTTTTTTTTTTTTTTTTTTTTAATAAAATGTGTTGTGTAGTAGGGTTTAGAATATGTGTCACAATAACACATAAATACCTTTTAAGACCTAGGTCTAGACCTGAGTCCCACAACAACTGGCGTTCTAAGGTGTAGATTAACGCTTTTTTTAAACATCTGTGGGTTGAAGCCACCTGAGACTGTGTTCCGGAAAACTATTCCATTTGTACGCAGCTCGGACAAAGAAGTCTCTCTGCGATCTGCCAGTATGACAGCGCGGCATCTTTACCGTTTCACCGGTTGCGGCAGCCGATTGCCGAGTGGAACGGGGGTAAGAATAAGTTTGAGGCATGATGCCGCTGATTTCATCTGAGCACTGCTGATGACAATATTTGTAAAAAACAACGAGGTCAGCAACAGTGCGACGATGTTGTAGGGAATCAAGTTTTGATGTCAAAGTTCGATCACTCACAATTCGTATAGCTCGCTTATGAACAGAGTCCAAGAGGGCCAAGATGGAAACAGAGGCAGCACCCCAAACTTGACAGCAGTACTCCATGTAGGGACGAATATAGGACTTATAAACATGGAGCAATTGGTATGGAGTGAAAAATGTTTTGTATCTATTTAGGAGGCCGAGTTTTTTAGACGCGCTTTTTGCCATCGCCATTACATGATCGTTCCAGAGTAGGTCATTTAAAACTGTGACACCCAATATACGAATGTTTTTACATTCACCTATTGGTTCATCACACATACTAAATAAAATATCTTTGGGGAACTCGGTCTTTAATCTGGAAACAATCAACAGCTGTGTTTTGGTAGAGTTGAAATTGACAAGGTTTTGGTCACCCCAGTCGGCGACTTTATTCAGGTATTTGTTCACGTTTATGGCAGCGTCTCTCCGGGCAGAATTAATTCGTTCGTGCATTTTACCTTTTGAAGGAAGGGGCTCGAACGACTTGTGCAGAGTACTATCATCTGCAAAACTATTTATTGGGTTGCTGGTGATTTTCAACAATTCGTTGATATAAATCAAAAATAGGGTTGGGGACAATACTGAGCCTTGGGGTACACCAGCGTTAATTAGTTTAGACTCAGAAGAAAATCCGTCTAAGGTTACCGAAATGTATCGGTTGGATAGAAAATTTTGAATCAGCTTCACAACATTGGGATGAAAACCGTACGCAACGAGCTTGTTGATTAAGTTGGCATGCCAGACTCGATCGAATGCCTTGGAGATGTCTAAAGCGATAACGTATGTTTCACCACCTTTATCAAGTATGCTGTTCCAATAATGAGCTACATAGTTTAATAGATCGGTAGTTGATCTTTTGTTTCGAAACCGTATTGGCTGTCGGCTATTAAATGATTTTCTTCCAGAAATTTTGAAATATGTGTATTAATATAATGCTCGTAGACTTTGGATAGGACCGATAGTAAAGCTATTGGCCTATAATTAGAGATATCGGATTTTGGTCCCTTTTTGGGGACGGGCTGGACATTTGCCAACTTCTAGCACGAGGGAAATATACCAGATTTGTAGGATTGGTAGAATATCTTAGTCAAAGTTGGTGCAAGTTCTTTGGAAAAGGTTTTTAAAATGATGGGTGGAACATTGTCCATTCCTGAGGCTTTGTTGATGTTTAACCCCTTTAAAAGTTTAGCGACTATTTTGGGTTTGAAGTGAAGTTCATTCATATTAACTCCTGAAGACTGGATTTGGGGTATTTCTTTAGGAGTTTCCAAAACAGTGGAGTTCAGAGCAAAGCGTTCAGCGAACAAGTTAGCTTTTCTTGCGGGATCATTGACGATTAAATCACCATCAATAATAGGGGGAATAGAAAATTTTGTACCAGAATTTAAAGAATTTATCGCACTGTAGAAACTCTTGTCAGAAACAGACATAGACGTAAGTTTTGAGGCTTTCGCTCTGTCAATTTCAGACTTTTCGTTTGAGATAATCTGGTTAGATATTTTGTTGACCTTTAGATATTGGGATCGATTAGTGGGAGTTCTGTAATGAATCCAAATATTAAATGATCTACGTTTGTTTCTAAGTGCCGTTTTGGCAGCTTTCGAATACAAGTATTTTTGTTTGGGTTTTACTATGGAGAAAGGGACAAATTTATTGATAGCAAATTGGATGGTTTCTGTAAAGTTTTGAGCAGAAACATTTACATTGTCAGTGTAAAAACAATGACGGTCGAAAGGGAAACCATGGAAAAAATTTTGAAGACCACTCTTATCCATTTTTGAGTAGTGAAATATTTTACGGGGTTTGGGAGCTGTAGTTTTAAGTAAATCAGTTTTGATAACTGATGAAATTAAATAATGATCAGAATTTCCAATACTACCTTTCGCGACATCGACACTCGTAATATCTGGCATTGTGGTAAGATAGAGATCTAAAAGAAAACTATTATCACCGCCATTACGGGGAGTGAAAGTCGGGCTTTTAACAATTTGGAATAGGCCCTGAGACGCGGCAAAAATTTCTGCCAGTTTTCCACTATTGTCAACATCGTCGGTCGATTTGGAGAATTCCAACCATGATTTGTTGTGGACGTTAAAGTCACCGGTAACGATAACTTCACAATTAAGGGACTTTGCTCTAATCTCGTCCACAATTTTTGTCAGTATATTAAAAAAGTTTGGGTTACGTTTGTTGGGGGACCGGTATAAAGCTATTGTAAAAAAAGTCATTTCTGGAAGACAAATCTTTAAAACCATTGTATTGAAGCCGTCACCGTGTAGTTCAAAATTTGGGAAGCGCGTGTACGCAACACTCTCATGAATGAATGCGCATACGCCCTGATGGAGTTTGAAAGCTGATTCGAGCCTATATTTGGAATTAAGCGATTCTATAAAGAGAAAATTTTCAGAAACTTGTGTTTCTGTAAGGAATAGAATGTTCGGTTTGTCGTGCTCAAGATGATGTTGCACGTGGTCATGGTTAGCGTTTAATCCGCAGATGTTTTGAACATGTATTTTAAAAATTTTTATTGATTTATATATGTTTTGTCCCTGCAAATTCCGTGGACGTGCCGCTTTATGGGCGGGTGGATTGCGCAAATTTGCTTTACCACTTGCAGACTTATTTTTTTTCGGTTGTACTGCCAAATATATATCAAAAGGGTTTTATTTTATTTTTTTATGTTTTATTTTAAAAATGGATAACTAAGTAAAAAATCCTATCATACAACAAAATATGACATATGCCAATATTTCATGATAAGATGAAGAAATAATAACAAAATAATAAGTGAAAAACAAATTGTGAGAAATTTGCAGAAAACAAAACAAAACTAAATGCCAATAATCCAGCTGATGCAGTGCACCCCAGACGCACCGCCCACCACCTCAATCGAGGCACAAAGCCCACACATAACTACGTGTTGGTCCGATTCCTCGGAAGAGCTAATGAGCGGTACCGCTACGGAACGTTGCCCAGCTAAGACTGGAAGTGCTGCCGTTGACTAATTAAAGTTCGTCCGCCAGCACCCTAAGATATCATCTTGGCTAATGACATCTCCTGCCATTGCCAGTGGTATGTAATATCTCACGCTAACTCATATGTCAATGGCAGGGACTGTAGTACGCAGGGTAGTCAGACCCGTAGATCAACATTGATCATAATCGATCAAAATCGATCCCCTCCTGCGATAAATGTGACATCCCCTCCTGCGATGGATGTGACAAAGCGGTCTACTTTAGTACCTGCTATTGGCAAATCAGTTAACGTGATATATCGTTTACTACTGACAATGGCAGTAAGATATCACTTTTATTAAGGGGATAAGTGATATTTTAGGTGTGCTGGCGGATGTACTTTTTTCAATCAACGATAGTACCCTTAGTCTTAGTTATGGATTATTCTTTGACGATAACGCTCTATTTTTTTTAAATAAAATGTGTTGGGTAGTAGGAATTACAATGTGTGTCACAACAACACATAAGAACCTTTTAAGAAAAAGACCCCATAACAACATGCTTTCTAAGGTGTTGATGGACGTAGTTTTTTTATTTTTTAAAAGAATGAACTTTTTGCTTGCTCGAACAAATGAGCTTCATATAACTATTATATATGCTGGCTTGAAGTAAACAATGCGTTACATGATCTTGGTATATTATATGCTTCTAGCACTAGGATAATTAGGAAACTAATTTTAGCTTTGTTCCTGCAAATTTGAAAAAAAAGTATATTGTTTTTATTTCCTCCATCCTATCATGAAATATTGCCCTATATCGTACATTATTATGTGAAAGGATTTATTATTAAGTTTTCCATTCTTTAAGAAGAATATAAAAATAAAGAAATTTGCGGCCATCAACGTCTTAAAAAGCATTATGTTGTAGAACCTAGGTCTTAAAAGGTTTTTATGTGTTGTTGTGACACATATTGTAATTTCAAATATGTCACATATTTTGAAATTGCACAAACTTTTTTGAACTTCGGTGAAAAAGATGATGAACAATGTCATTGAAGTTACAATTTTGAGTGGAACATTCGAAGAGGGAGATGTAGTGTTGCCACGATAGACAGCCCAAATATTTCAATGATCCCAACAGATTCAAAAGTTTAGTTTCCAGTGCAACTCGCTTTTGCAATTACCATCAACAAAGCACACGGACAGTTACTGCAAGTATGTGGACTAGAATTGGAGAATCCGTTCTTCTCACATGGACATGGACAACTGTATGTGGCTGCCACGTTAGGAAAACCTTCTGATTTATTGGTGTACGCACCAGACGGAAAAACAAAAAATATACACTATTTATATATAAGGATACACTATCCACAAGTACTCGAATAAATAAATAGAATTAAAACGACATTTTGAAATTCGTTCCATATTAAAATAAATAAGTTGCAATAAAAATGACACAATGTAAATTGAATGTTATCTTTACGAGTTTTCTCGAGTTTTCTTTCTTATGAGATAGCGGCAATATGCGACCGATGTTAAATAAACAAAACTTTTACGCTATTTGGTGTAAACATTAAAATTTTGAGAGATTTTGTGAGTGATTAAGATCAAAGTAATTATTGTAATTCACTTGAATTTTGCAATTTGACAGTATTTTTCATTTTCTCTCAGAAAAACTTCTTTAGAACAGTTTTTGTGTGTTTCGTGTCGGGTACAAATACAATGCATGAGGACTATGAACATTTGTGAGTCTATTTTTGTTCTGTATAATGTTCTATATTCAGATTAGTGATGACACACCTCTACTAATTCAACAAGTCATTTAAATTTTTTTATAGCTTACTCGAAAACTTATTTGATCGCCAATTTTTCATATATCCGAACTGATGAGCTAAGGTACTGATTATTTTTCATTCATATTTTTAAAAACAAAAATTAAAAACTTCGCTATCATTTCTCATTACCACTTTTTGAAATCATTGCTATTACGTCAACAAAATGTCTGCGCACAAACTTTGTTTATAAGCGTAGCAAAGCACGCCGGGTCCTGCTAGTGATAAATATTTTTGGAAAATTTTTTTTCACTGAAAAAATAAAAACAAATACAGTTGAGCAAAAAGTGGAAATATTCTTTTCATTTCAGAAACTGCAAACCACGTACATGATTGTAGTTATTTTTTTGTTTGTTTGTAGTTGTCATTGATTAATAAATAAATTGATAAATAAATTGATGAATTGATTGATAAATATCATTGAAATCATCAAAACAGGTGATTCTCCTACACACAGTAATCATGTTTATAATCCAAGTATACAAGATTGTTCCAAATCGTCTGAAGTTTTTTGTTGTACTGATTAATATTTTTAGAAGTTTTATTTTGTAGCCACAAACGGTACGGGGTCCGTAACATTGGCACAGCCGGGAAACAGCCACGACTGGCTGATTTGTGAAAAATAAAAAAAAAGTGAAAACATAAAAATTAAATAAATTAGTCTAAATCAACAGCAAATCGATCAATAATCATCGGTATTGGAAGAAATCCGGGACCAACTAAAATATGACACTGTACAATATGTAAAAACATCTTAAGGGTAAACACAACATCTATTCAGTGTAATAATTGCAAGAAATGGTGCCACCTCAAGAACAGCTCAGGTCTTGTCACACATAAGCAATGCACCAAAAACTACATAGCGCCATGTTGTCAAGCATCAAGTTTAAATACCAACACGAACTCACAGCAAAACACAATACGAATGATCACGCTACCGGAACCCCCGAGTGATGTTAAAATTATGCAACTAAATTGCAACGGTCTCACGAATATAAGATCGAAGATATAACAAACTATATGTGAAATAACAATATTCAATATGTTTCTTCAAGAAACAAAATTAAATGTTAGATCTAAGATTAGTGATAGTATCTGTGATTATAAAATTATAAGGCTGGATAGAGGGAAGGACAAAGGTGGTGGTGTTGCCTTTTTCATTCACAAAAGCGTTATTTACCGTACAACCTCACTACCTGCCGTACCGGGAACTGACAAACAAGGAACCTAGAACAACAAGGCATTATAATAAAATCCGGAAATAATGCTAGTCAATATTTATATTCCACCGGTAAGCAGCTGTGATACAGGTTATGAACCGTCCATAGGACAATTATTTTATACCAAAAACTGTCAAATTCTCGGAGATGTGAACGCGCACCATGATCTATGACATTCACACCTAAACAATGATTCACGAGGTGAAAGCATTGCTGATCAAATTGACGGCTCCAATTTTGGAGTACTCAACGAACCACAACCAACAAAGGTAACAAATAACTCATATTCTTCTCTAGATGTCCAACTTGCCAGTATGTTACTAATGCCAATTGCAGAATGGAGAACTGAAATTGCATTGGGATCAAACCACGTGTCGATCCTAATCACCTTAAGCTGTTCCATAAATCAAATAAATTCTGAAAAGAAGACATATATTAATTTTAACAAAGCTGGCAGGAAAAACTTTCCAAATTTTACCGAAATTGAATTCAGTAAGCAGTTTTTACCACTTGACGCCCTCTCTGTGAAACAACAATTCAGAGATATTTTTAATAAGGCTAGAGCACGCTAAATTCCGCTGGTAGAATTCAAAAGTTAAAACCAAACTTTCCAAATAAAGCGTGTTATACCAATAACTAATTTTATTATTTTCTAAAACAAGAAATGAAAATCATTCTTTTGACACACTTGACTTTATTTTTTTGACAAACTTATAATGCCATAATTCTCTATAATAATAATAAAATTTCATGTCATACAAATAATTCATTTTATTTTTCCAAAAAATTGAGTAAAAAAATAAATAAACCGAAGTAAAATCTTTCTTTTGACATACTTGACAACATTTTTTTGACAAACTTATAATGCCATAATTCTCAATAATAATAAGAAAATTTCATGTCATACAAATAATTAATTTTATTTTTTTCCAAAAAAGTGTGTAAAATAATAAATAAAAATCTTTCTTTTGACACACTTGACAACACATTTTTGACAAACTTATAATGCAATAATCTAGTGTTTGGTCTCACATACCAATCCCGACCATCAAGAATTCTTCAAATTCAAAGTTTCTATTCGTAATCACTTAAAATAAACGTTTTTAAGCAAAAAATATGTAAATTTCCTTGTTTTGACACACTTGACGATTTTTTTGACACACTTCCGGTACATTTATTGAGCACATCGTTATTTCGGCTCTTCCCATTGAGTAAACCTATTTTTAAAAAAAAATTTTTGAAATCCGTCCAGCGGTTTTCTAGATTTCGTCGGTTGTGACGGCTGGCAGACAGCCATACATTTTTTTATTTTGCTTTTTTAGAATCAGTAGGTCCTAAAACGTCGAGAAATGCCAAAAAAAGTGGGGGTAAGAATTTCACTCACTTTTGGCTCATGAATTCAATACTTTGGATTTTTCAAAACCGAAGTAAATTAACTCCTTTCCTCCAAAATAAATTCAAATACATATATCCATCAATCAAATTAATTCTAATATTATTATTAGTTCATTGGACGAAATAATACAAAATTGTTTTTTATTGTTGTAGTCCAAAAAATTTTTTTTCTTATAAAACATTCATTTTGTCATAACAAAATAAAAATGAATGTTTTATAAGAAATAAAAATTTTTGGACTACAACGATAAAAAACAATTTTAAATTTATTCTAGTTCTAAGAAATTTTAATTTTAAGTGCAAGATAAGTTATTAACATCCCAAAAAATACAAATAAATAAAAATAAAATATTTTAGTGATATGAAAAAATTAATATATTCTAATATAAAGAAATATATATTTATATATTAATTTTAAGTGTTTTTTTTATTCATAAAAGTGAAAGTGAGTGCCCGTAGGAATCTTCATCCTCTACATCCACCATCAAACCTGAACAAGGTGGAAAACGCAATAAGGAAAATTAAGCAATCAAAAGCTATAGGACCTGACGGCATATCAGCCATCATGCTCAAACACATCGGACCCAAAGGATGGAATTACTTCACTACTACACTCAATACATCTTTATATACTCTACAGCTACCAAATATCTAGAAAACGGCCAGAATCAGCCCCGTTTTGAAAACAGGAAAACCTGAAGAATAGGGAGAGTCTTACAGACCAATATCCATCCTTTCATCGATCGCAAAACTTATCGAAGCCAGAAGGGCTTCCCTCAGCTGACAAGATCCTGCAATTTGGCACCACACCAGCTTCCGACGACCACATAGTACAACCACCGCGCTTCACAGAATACAAAACCAGATCAGTGATGGTCTGAATTAAAAACAACTATGCGCTAGAACAATTTTAGTTGCACTCGACATAATCATCAAAAGCATTGCAAAAGCAACAGTGTCGCACGCTGCTCTATTGGATGATATCTTCAATACTAATTTGCCAGGTTTAATGAAGCGCTGGTTGTGCAGGTACCTCAGAGGTCACCAAACATTTGTTGAGTGCCGTAACTGCAAGTCCAAAATGAGAGTACTAAGATAAGGAGTTCCACAAGGCGGAGTTCTCTCACCGTCATTATTCAATATCTACCTAAGCAGTTTGTCTATCCCATCAGAAGGAATAACCATCACGTCATATGCAGACAACTGCACAGTGCTTGCAACAGGAAATAACCTGTAGCAACTCACAAATATCCTGAATACACCTGCCTTAACATTCTGAATGATTGGTTTAAAAGCAGAAAACTAAAACTTTCCACTGAAAAGTCCACTTCTACACTTTTCACATGGACGAAGGTGGTAAATTCAACACTAAGCATCTGCATAAACAACATATTTATTTCTACAGTTAAAAATCCGAGACTGTTGGGTGTAACATTCGACCCACTGCTTAAATTCTATGCTCATGCACAACAAATAAATTATAATGATTTGAACTTTTATAGAAACTTATTATATTTATTATTCATACCGGACAGCTCAAAACTATTATGTTACTGAAAACACTGAATTTAGCACAAACAAAACTATCACTCGGAAATCTCTTATATCACAGATATAATTTATTATTTGCTAACATGAAAAACAATTTAAAAAACCAAAATCAAAAGTTATACAAATCAAAATGAAAAACGCTTACGTTAAATTTTCGTGATGAATGTTGTCTTCAAATTTTATTTTATGCATCTTCGTTTACCTTTTGTGATAACTCCCTTTATTATCAATTCCTGATTGTACAATAGGGCGATTTTTCTGTTCCGGTGTTTACCGCAATGGCGCTGCAAAAAGGGGATAAGAGAAAAAATCACAAAAATTTTATATGGAATTCCATACAAAACACAATTTGAATAATTTTAAAAGTTATCTATGAAATGTCTCATTTTACTACAATTAAATAATTTGAATTTGTTTATGAAGTATTATTGACAATATATTAAGCATAATATATAAAATATTTTCTTTTCTTCTGTCCGTAAAACAAATACGAAAATAGTTTAAATTTTTCATACAACTTTGTATGGGAAATTTTGGCAATTTTTATGTTTCTTTTTTGAGCGACTTAAGAATAATATTTTATATATTACGATTAAAATATAGTCAATAATAAGCAAATTAAAATTGTTGGGTAAAATTAGAAATTTCATAGATAATTTTTTTTTGCTGTCAGATATTTTATTTTTCATTCATACAAACTATGGTATTTAAACAGTAGGCTTTGTTTTTACTGTCGGCAATTCTTCTTGTCGTCGATAATTTTGCTTTGTCGTTATGAAAATTCTTTGTTGTCATTTTTTCTTCTAACAAAATGAAATATAATTTTATCTTAGTAGGCGCATAAATGCTATAAATTTGTAATTTATGTTTGACAAATAAACATAAACAAGCAATCATTTATGAATGAAAACGGACATTTTTATTATTTGCAATTTTACATAATTTTTTATAAGCTGAATAATTTGTAGAAAAAACTTTATTTAGAAACTAATAATTATTATCTTTTAAATAAAATTATAATTTAAAAAAAATTATCTCATTAAATACCACTCTTCATTGAAATTTTTGTCTAAAATTTTTCAATTTTACTCATTAAATTATTTTTAAGCAACACTGCTCAATCAAACCACTACTTAAACCACTCGTCCTTCGGACTCGTGGTTTATTGTGCGCTTTGATTCGCAGTGTTGCTAAATAATTTAATTCGTAAAATCAAAAAATTTTCGAAAAAATTTCAATGACTCGTGGTATTACAACCGATAATTTTTAAAATTATTTAAGTTGTGTTTTGTAGGAAATCCCATATAAAAGTTTTTGAATTTATTCTCTTATCCCCCTTTTGCAGCGCCAGAGGCGTAGCTAGGGGGGGGGGGGCGGTCCGCCCCGGGTGTCACCCGTTTTTGGGTGACACCCGATCGTAAAAAACTTAAACAAACCATCACAATGTTTTCAACGATAAATCACTTCGAAACCGTTTTGGGGTGACACCCGAACGTAAACAACTTAAACAAACCATCACAATGTTTTCAACGATAAATCACTTCGAAACCGTTTTGGGGTGACACCCGAACGTAAAAAACTTAAACAAACCATCACATGTTTTCAACAATAAATCACTTAGAAACCATTTTAACCAGGTTATCCATATAATTTTAATTTATAAATTGTGATAACTTATAAATGTGTCCTATAAATGTGTTATTGGTTCAAAAAGAATCTATTCTACTTTTTAAAATTTTTGAGTTATTACGTGAAATAAAATTTTAACAATATTAATCGAATCAACATGTTGAGCATTGAATCCCATCACCACAATTACTCAATAGCTTTGAATATTCCTATAGATACCATATTGACCGTTTTTTACGATATATTATTTAGTATGCAAGCATGATTATTTAATGACCAGGTCTGAAAACACATATGCTGAATAATGTATAGGAAAAGTGGTTTACGTCGATAATGTGGCACCCTTTGTCGATAGGGTGGCACCCTTGAGTTACAATGTCTCTATTCCAAAATTATTTCTAAAATATCCGCTTAACCTTACTACCTAATATATGTTTTACATTTCAAACAAATTAATTGCAAACACCTAAGGAAACTAACAAACAATCAAATTACCGTGTTTGTAAATGATCTCAAAATAATTTTTTTTCCTTTATCTTGAAACTCAAAGAATAAATTGAAATTGATCGTTTTCCAATGGACACAAAAATAATTACTGTGGAATAAAATGGCAGTTATGCAATTACTGCAGTTTTGCAAATTTTTGTAGGTTGACACATACTCATACTGTTTGTTTTCAGTTTTATATATTTATATATTTGAATTAAATGAAAGTTTATCATTTAAAAGTACATTTTGTTGGGTTTTAAATACCTTGGAAATTTCAAACTCATCAAGTGATTCTTTTAAAGATCCTTGGCTACATAAATGTAAAGCCTTCAATTTTTTTTTTAAAGTGGTGTAGCTATTGTTATTAACTATGTAAATGGTTTGCAAAAATAAACTTTAAATTTTGTTTATTTTTCTTCTTAGGCAGGCATTCCTTAAATCAGTCTTTAAAACATTTTCCGGTTTTCCCGATGTAAAATTTTTCACAAAAATCACATTCAATTTTGTAAATTATTGAGCATGATTCTAATTGGATATTTAATTTTGGTTTCAATTCTTTATATGGGCTATTATTTTGAAAACGTACATCGAAAAAAAAACAACTATTTTTTAAAAATCTGAAATTTTGATATTTTGTTGGTATTGACGAAAGGAAAAAAGTAATTTCTGCTTTTATTTTTTGTGTACTCTGAATCGGAGTTATGCGCGGTTGAATTTTGAGGCTTTTTCACGTAGTTTTTGGTAATGGTGGCAATGTTTTGTGAATAGGTGCCACAAATTTCATCCGACTTACGTATATTTTTGCAAGTAAAAAGGAAAATAATTGAATAATTGAAATAAGTAAGTTTAAAATTAATAACTTTTCTCTTTTCCGCTAGGCGGCGCGTAAAACTTTGGTTTACTTCAAAGCTCATATCTCAAAAAGTAGGCTTTTTTTTTTTTGTTTTTCACAAATTTTAAAGTAAACATATGCAGCTATAAAATTGAGAAATAAAAAGTCAGCAATTCAATATGGATTTTTTCTTACGATTTTTTAAAGTTTGGTATATGAAAAATTCACATGTGTTTTTTTATTAAGTTAATAATCCTGTACTAAATGTGGATCTAATAAATTAAACATTTCATATTTTAACACCTGCAATAAATTTGAACCATTTTTTGTGTATTTCTGATTGAGAAACAGGTTTTTATTCAGAATAAGAATTAGAGATCCCAATGATCCCAATGAATGATTTTGTTATAATTTCAACATCACCAACACTAACATTAGAAAAAAACATTAAAAAAATATTTTTCCTATAAACATTATAATTTAATCAATATTATAAATAAATACATTAAAAAATTAATTTATATATTTTTTTTTGCCTTTAAATTGAAATATTTATGATCATCAGAAAAAGAAAACATTTTGGCAATTATTTTATCGGGTGTAGTGTTATCCGGTAAAAAACAGTGGAATCCTTGAGTTCTTTGTTTTCTTCCAAGAACATTTCGTAGATGTCGGTGAGGGTCCATAACACCAACCGCTTTGATTTCTTAATTTTTGTCGATCCTTCTGTAATAGTAACAACATCTTTAAGGCCAGGCATTGTTCTACTAATTTCCTCTGATAAGAAGTATGTTTGAATTTGTTTTACTATATTTTGTGACAAACTGTGCACTTGTTTGCTTTGAGGCCAACTGTAAGGACCTACTGTTTCCAACAGATCCATGGCGAATTCTACCAGTCGTCTTGATGCATTAAATTCATCCTGGATACGTTGATTTGACCAAAATTTACGTGGTAGAGTTGTCAACAAAAACACTTGTTTTGATTTACAGCTGGCATCTTTAAACTCTTTTTTAAGGTTCATAAGCCATGATGTATATTCACATTCCTCGTTTGGTGATAACACTTTAACTGAATCTACTTGAAATATTCTTTGACTTATTGCCGATGTGACACTTGCAATTTTTTTATAACTTCCTGTTGTAATATATGATTTTGTTTGATAGGAGATTCGGCTAACCTTCCAAGAACATTGTTAATATCTTCTAAAATGTCATTAAGTAGTTCAGGAACTGGTGGAGATATAGTATCAACCGAAACTGGTGATGGATCTAAAGATGCTGGAGGTATTTGAATATTTTCGTTCGTTGGAACATTTTCAACATCCTGATTTATAGAAATAATTTCACTATCGATAGTTTCCGAACATGAAAGCTGCTGTATAGAAAATATTAGTTGCATATGAATTTTTATTCATTTTAATAAAATAATTAAATTTACCTTATTTTTATAGATATAAGTGCGACATGTTTCACATATAAACTGGTCATCACGCAAAGTAAAATTTAGGGTCGCAGCTTTTTGAATAACAGCTGGTGTGACCAGTTTCATATTTTTTGATGTCCGCTGATGATTTTTGAGACCGTACAAGTTACAGCACAAGTTGAAAGGCATTTCTATTATTATCTTTTCTAAACGTTATGTCTTCTAAATATTTTGGAATATAATTGATTATAAGGCAATCCAATCAATATATATATACCCTTGAAATAGTTTTGACATAGGTAGAATCAGGTAAAATTAGGTAGGTACAATTTAATATATTTTGATTGGATGCAAGTATAATTTGGTCAAAAACCGTTTGTGGGCGTCATTAGAAATTTTAAATGTTAAAATTATGAGCCTCTAATGAGATTTTAATTAGTAAAAGGGGCTGAATAGACATTTTTTAAAATGAATAAACATTTTACACACCCTTTTAATAATTTAAATTCCTTTATTTTACCACTTAACTTAAATTAATTTTTAATAAGTTTCTAACCATTTAGCCGCACAGAAAATGGTTCAAATTTATTGAAGGTGTTAAAATATGAAATGTTTAATTTATTAGATCCACATTTAGTACAGGACTATTAACTTAATAAAAAAACACATGTGAATTTTTCATATACCAAACTTTAAAAAATCGTAAGAAAAAATCCATATTGAATTGCTGACTTTTTATTTCTCAATTTCATAGCTGCATATGTTTACTTTAAAATTTGTGAAAAACAAAAAAAAAAAGCTTACTTTTTGAGATATGAGCTTTGAAGTAAACCAAGGTTTTACGCGCCGCCTAGCGGAAAAGAGAAAAGTTATTAATTTTAAACTTACTTATTTCAATTATTCAATTATTTTCCTTTTTACTTGCAAAAATATACGTAAGTCGGATGAAATTTGTGGCACCTATTCACAAAACATTGCCACCATTACCAAAAACTACGTGAAAAAGCCTCAAAATTCAACCGCGCATAACTCCGATTCAGAGTACTCAAAAAATAAAAGCAGAAATTACTTTTTTCCTTTTGTTAATGCCAACAAAATATCAAAATTTCAGATTTTTTAAAAATCAAAAATTTAAAAATCATCAAAAAAATGTACGTTTTCAAAATAATAGCCCATATAAAATATCTTTAAGGATTTAATACTTATATTTTTTTAAATAGTTCCTTATAATATTAGGCTATGATTTGTATATTCCATTTTATCAAATATTATTTAATATAAGTTGTTACAAGGAAATTTAAATAAATTAATTTTCTTGCGGTGTATTTAGTCGTTAACACAGTGTACTTATTATGAACTATGTACCTATTATGTATCCTACAAATATATTTAGAATTAATGCTTTGCTGATACCTATACTATAATTAAAAATATTTTTTTAGATTTCATTTAGCAAATATTCCAAAAAATAAATATGCCACGAGGAGTTCATAATTTTTAAAGAAAAAGTTGGTTCCAGCAGAGAAAGACCAAATCTATAAATATGTTACAAAACCCGATGATATCCAAGGTTCATCAAAAGAAACTGATTATCACGTTGATGCAACGAATGTTTCAGAGAATATTGGCTCATCTTCGGAAAGTAACAGCAACAATACAGAATTAATAATGATAACCTATGATGACGAATTAGAAAGGAATAATGAAAATGACAGTGATAATGCTACTAATGCTTCTACTATCGAAGACAGTATTTGCATGGGTGAATCACTTCAGGACTTAAGAGATGTATCACATTGGAATATACTCGTCTCTGGCAATGTTCGCATTGAAATCATAAAAAAAGAAAGTGAACATTTTCAAAATAGAGAAGGGTCGTTTGTTACTGTATCTAGACACCGGTTAGACATAAAAGGTGATGTTCGCCATCTTTCTAAAGAATGGTTTTATAAAATGATGAATAATGGTGAAAAAATTCTACGGCCATGGATTGTTTACTCTCCTGTAAATAATAACTTGCGTCCTGTATTGCTTCTGTTGTCGTGTATTTGCTGTCACAAATAATAATAATACAAAATCAACATTTACTACTGGATATCAGAAGCGGTGGAAACTAAATCCCAAAGTGGCCGAGCATGAAACTTCAAATGAACATCTGGAGAATTTTGAAAAGTGGAAAACTTTGGAAATGAGGTTAAAAATTCATAAAACGATACGAGACGCAGCCTTGCAATTAATATACAATAAAAAACAGAAGTGGAAACATCTTTTATCAAGATTATTGGATATAACTTTGTTTTTATCTAAACGAAACCCAGCATTTCATGGACATGATGAAGGACAAAGTTCTTCAAATAAAGGCAATTTCTTAGAACTAACCAAACTATTGTCAAAGTATGATGTAATGTTAAAAGAACACATTTTGAATTTGGAGCATGGTAAATCACCAAAAGTATCATATGACAAATATGATATAAAAAATATACCAGATATACAAAATGAGTTCATAAATGTTTTAGCGATCCACGTAAAGTTTAAGCTTGTCAACGAAATTAAATCGGTTAAATATTTTGGAATTATGTTTGATAGCACACCTGACATTTCACATATTGATCAAATGTCAGAAGTGATTCGTTATGTGAAAATTGATGGTAGTAAAGTGGAAATCAAGGAAGTATTCCTTGGATTTTTTCCTTTACGTGGAAAAAAGCCGCTGATTTAAGCGATGAAATTCTTACACTGAAAAAAAAATTGAAGTAATGATAACCTCATCTCGAAGATGGCAGTTTATTATTCATGCAAAGAAAAGATATTTACAAACAATTTCACCGTGATTGGGACAACTACTCAGTACTCAGTAACATTTTCCTGATAACAGAATGAGGTGTAATTAAAATATAAAGTGCTATCCAATATAACAGTAGTTGAATAAAGTTAATAACTATTTCCATGAAAACATATTTCTTTGGCCTTATATCATGAATTTTTCATTTTAAAATTTAAGTATTTGAGATTAATTGAACTATATTTTATTTCCACATAAATATTTCATCTGATTGTCTCAACTGCATCGGCTTATCATTGTACGGTTGTTGAATCAATCTCGTATTTCGATTCGCCATATCTGCCCGCAAGGTGAGGTTGAGACAACTGCATTTCGATTGCAAATAGGACATGTTTTTTTCAGTGTAAAAATCTTGAAAATGATGGTATAGATGTTATGAATTGTCGCTCCCAAAGGTTATGATAATGCAGCTGTTATGAGTAGTATACATGGAGAAGTGCAAGCTATTATTAAAGCAAAAAATAACAAAGCAATTTTTGTGGGCTGCAAAGATCATTCAATTAATTTATACGGCCAACACTCGTCAGTGGAAGCCATTTTTACATGTTTTTCTGCTTCGACTAGCCGCTGTGAAGTACTTGCTAAACACAACAAAGCAACTGTTAAAATACTCTTAACAGCGCATTGGAGTGCTCATTATGCTGCAGTAAAAGTATTGGCCGAAAACTTTGATGGGATTGTGGCTGAAATTGAGAAGTTAAGTGATCAACAAGAAAATGTAGATACTAGAGGCGCTGCACAGAACCTTAACAATGCAGCATGTGATTTTTCGTTTCTTTGCTATCTTTTGTCTTGGAATGATATTCTAAGAGAAATAATATCTGTGCTCAGATTGGATTGCAAAGCACGGGCTTGAATATTGATCAATTAGCTACAAAAATAGAGTCAATTCATAACGAAGTCTCATTGTAGAAGAGGCAATAGATCTTGCTGCGAAAAAATCGGAGGACTATGACATTCCAATGGAAAGCCGAATTCGTCATAAAAACGCAAAAAACGAACGGGTGGTGAGTTTGTACCTGATGTTGGACTGACACTGAGAGCTCAACTTAAAAAGGACATGTTGGAATGTCTTTTCCGATTCAGTGTTGAACTCCGAACTAGACTGAAGTCAGTTCAAGATTTAGCTTCATTGTTCGAGGTTGTGCAGACAAACACTTAGCTTTTGGCGAACAGTGAAGAGTTAAAATTATCGGTATCAAAATTTACTGGTTTTTATGATGCGGTATTGGCAATAGAACTCCTCATAGAGATACAAAGGGTGAGAAGGGATTTAAAAGCGGCCAATGTTACAGTTTCTAACTGGGTGTACCTAGACTTTTTGAAATTCATCGTAGAATGGGATTTTTTAGAATTTCTTCCGAATCTTACGGTCGCACTAAAGTTATTTATGACTATTTGCGTATTAGTGGCTTCGTGTGAGAGGAGTTTCAGCAAATTAAAATTAGTTAAAAATTACTTGCGGGCTTATAATAATAATGCTCATTTGTATTAATTAAAAAAAGTTATAAATTACGTTTATCGGCTTTTTATTATTATTGACAGTTTTTATTTTTGGGGTGACACCACAATATCCGCCCCGGGTGCCACCCATGCTAGCTACGCCACTGTGCAGCGCCATTGTGGTAAACACCGGAACAGAATAATCGCCCTATATATTTAGCACACTCATTACACGGAAACAGTGCTACATACATTGTGCTTCCTTTGATACACGAACAATTTTTATTTAAAATCACATTCACTTCTGCATGCACCACGTATAAATGTTTATTGTATTCAATTCTTTTCCCCATGGAAATTCATCATCACTACAGCCAATTGGAAATTCATCATAACCAATTCCCACAATTTAATTATCGTTGTTCACGATTACGGGACCAACTTGTGTTGTTGGATCTTTACTACGTTTTGTTGCCAGAAATGCAGTTGCCATAAAATATTTAGACCAATGAATATAATCACCACGCTTTTTAATTTGGTCTTGTTTATCTTTTTTCATAACTTTAAATTTTTAATGAATAAAAACAACTGATAAATTTACCTTTTAAAATCGATGTATAAACAAACTTTTTGCCACATTTCCTCACATTGAAAACTATAGCACATAACAAATAAAATAAAACAACTCGACATCACCATAAATAAATTATTTATTTATTCTATAAAAACTTCCATCATTTTCTGTTTTTACTTTACAATAGGCGTGTTTTATTTGCCAAATTACACTAACAATTACATGTATCCAATTCCAAAATGTCAAAGCTCACAAATTGTTGGTTTTGAAAATCTGGAATAGCGGTTTAGTTTACGTGTTCATCACCAACTGCGCACCGTTTCAATTTTTTACATCTATAGGTGGTCAGTATGTGGGATTTTATTTATATTTTTTCTAATTCGGCATTTGTGATTTGACATTTGTTGATTGTTTTGATGCTAATAAATATGCAAGTCCATTGAGAAATCTCATGGATCAGGATTTTGACATTTACATTTGATTTGTTGACATTTGCAATTTATGTTTTCTGTACAAATTCTACCAACCTCCAGAAAACAATATATGTGTACAAATCCAATTCTTTGGTTCGTTTTATTTGAAATCTGTTTTTGACAGTTCAATATGAATTCCGGTTATGCAAATAAAACACAAGCAATATTTAATTTAATATTTTAATTATTTTTCATGCATGATTTATTTTTTTTCCTTACAATAACTTACGATTTTAAAAATTATACTAGTCGATTTTATTAGAAAAATTCGTATTTTTATATCATACCATAGGTTTTCTGATTACCCCCTCCAGCAATAATAAACATGTTTTATTGATTGAAAATTGATGACGTAAATAGACCATCAACAGTAGCACATAAAAATGTTGCTACAAGAAAATTAATAAAATTATGATTGAGTTTGAAAATTATTATTTTCAGAGTAAAGACTAACATAGTCCGCCGTAACAAAACTCTAGATTGAAAAACAGGAATAACGCATTAAAAGCACTAGCGATTCATGGGGCAAAGGTAAAAATAACATAATAACAACTTACAAGGCAATAGGAAGACCTATTATAAATTATGCTGCACCCATATGGACCCCAAGTTGCCAACACTCACTGGAATAAGTTACAAACAACACAAAATGCTGCCTTGCGAACCGCAATCGGATATCACTTGATGGCCCACCTGTCAATACCTATATGTGGCAACAATGTAAAATGTATTCTACTACTATGTGCTGTGTATAACATGAGCAATATAATAAATCATTCACCATTCCACATCCTAAACGTTCGTATCATTACATGGTGTCAGATTTTATTTTATTATAATTAATATAAATTTAATATAATTAATAAACGTGAATCCACGAAAGTAAAGAAATAGTAATACGACGATAAGCAAAATAATAAAAAAGTGAATCGAAACGAAAAATAAAATAAATAAAAACACACAACCCAATAAATAAAAAAAATACACAAGATGGCTGACGAAAGTGGTGCAAATTTTATTAGACCACCTAAATATTTAGATGTAAATAGTCCGATGCCGCTATCGTGGAATAATTGGATACAACAGTATGATTGGTTCACGGAAGCCACATTGCTTAATAAAACAGCAGAAGGGATCCAGGTTGCAACCTTTATGTCATCGATTGGACCAGAGTGCCTAAATATTTACAATTCATTTAATTTAAAAAATGATGAAACTAAGGATGTTAAAAAATTCGAAAAAAATCCAACGAGCATTTTACACCCAATTTAAGCCTAACTTTCGAACGGTACACGTTTAACAAAATCATACAAAATGAGGGTGAGACATTCGATGAATTTTTGACGCGCGCAAAAATACACAGTAAAAAGTGTGATTTTAACCAATTGCATGATAGTTTATTGGTTGATAAAATTATAATAGGCATACCTACGGAATCACATGGTTAGGGAAAAACTATTGTCAGAAGATGAACTTTCATTGGATATGGCAATAAAAATTTGTCGAGCTAGCGAACTAACACTCAAACAATTAGACGAAATAGAAGGAAATGTGTGGTAACGGTAAGTGAGGTTAAGTTTAAAAATAAAAAAACGGGACACAAAAAATTGAATAAAAATAAAAATTCGATAGCAAATCTAGTTCTGAGAAAAGTGAAGATTTTGATTGCAAAAGATGAGGTACCCGACATGGCAGGAAAAGTCCGAACAGTCAAAAGATAAAAAGATGGATTTATACGTCAACCTTTATAGGTCACTTTTATTTCAATTAATTTTAACACAAAAGATAAATTTAGCTCGAAAACCACAAATCAATTTTATCAAGAATAGTTATTACAAAAATGTAAGCATTAACAAAACAAAACCAAAAGCGTTAACAACTAAAATAAAATATTTTTATTGTCACCTAAATTCAAAACATTTTATCATTTAAAACCAGCAAAAAATCTGATTTTTTTCGTGATAAATGGCTGCGTATAGTACTTCGAAAAATCATGGTTTTTTTTATCACGTGGTCTCGACCGAACACTAGGAATATTTACGGCCACAAAAGAAGACAATATGAGGTTAACCAATAAAGTGTTGAAAAAATTAAGTGATGTCGGATTAAAGTTGAATAAAGCAAAGTGTGTATTCAATGCGAAACAAGTTAAATTCCTAGGACATATTATAAGTGCAGAAGGCGTATCAGCTGATGCTGAAAAAATCGAGGCAATCAGAAATTTATAAAGATTCCGAAGAACAAAACGGAACTGCAACGCTTATTAGGCACGGCTACATATTTGTCTAAATTTATCAACAATTTGTCAAGTGTAACAGAACCACTGAGACAATTATTGGTAAAAGAAACGGAATGGTCCATATTGGTAAAAAAAACGGAATGGTCCAGAGAACCAAAATATGGACTTAAATGAACTGAAAAATGTATTTTCGTCTATGCCAGTACTCCGATTCTTTGATACAAAGGCTGATATTAAATTGCAAGTAGATGCCAGCTCGTATAGTTTTGGAGCGGTGCTCCTACAAAACGATCAACCAGTTGCGTATGCTTCTAAAGCACTCATAAAAGCTCAACTTAACTATCTGCAGATTGAAAAAGACGCTGCTGCTATAAGATATGCGTGCAATAAATTCCATGTTTATGTTTATGGAAAAAATTGGAAATTGAAACTGACCACAAGCCACTCGAAATAATTTTCAAAAAACCAATTCAAGTAGCACCGCCCAGATTACAATGAATCTTATTTGATGTTATTCAATATGCACCTAAGATTACGTATAAAAAGGGCAAGTTTCTTCATATTGCAGATACATTGAGTAGGGATTGGCATAGTACAGTGGATCTAGATGAGGAAGAATTAGAAGATGTTCTAAATATCACAAAGTCAGCACGCCAAGATTTTATATCATCAACTGAAAATGATACGGAACTTCAAGAGTTAATAAAGTTTGTTATGAACGGTTGGCCTGATGAAGAGAAAGACGTATCACAGTTAGCAAGAAGTTATTGGAAATGCAGGGATGAAATTTTTTATTATGAGAGAATCTTATTTAAAGGTTTCAAAATCATCGTACCAAATGATCAAAAAATTAGAGTTCTTCAAAATATTCATCGTGGTCATTTTGGAATTCAAAAAATGCTAAACTTGGCTAGAGAATTTCTGTTTTGGAGAAACATGACAAAGGACATCACCGCATTTATTAATCATTGTGCAATTTGTCAACAAATGCAACCAAGCAAACCCAAGGAAGCATTAATGTGTGAAAAAGTGCCAGAAAATCCGTTTGAAATAGTTGCCTCGGATATTTTCCATTTGTCGTCAAATAACAAAGACTATCTTCTAATTGTAGACAGCTATTCGGGATTTGATTTCAAGGAGCTGCAAAGCGGTACATCATTGGAAGTCATCAATCACTTGAAAGCATGGTTTTCAGTACATGGTATTCCGTGGAATTCTGGCATACCATGTACTGAAAACCATGCTTTCAAGTGATTGATGACATCCAATGATGTACCGCTACATATTGGAATCAGATAATGGTCCACAATACGGTCCAAAATTATTTAAGGAATTCGTTACCATGTGGAAGATTCAACATCAAAAATGCAGCCCACTTTATCGACGTTCCAACGGGTTGTCCGAGCTCTATGTGCAAATTGAAAAAAAACATGCTCAAAAAATGCACTAAAGATCGATCTGATGTATATTTGACACTACTAAACTATCGTAGCGCTCCGAAAGACAACGTATTAGGTTCACCAAATCAACGCCTGATGAGCCGTGCTACGAAATCACTATTGCCGATGTCAAAACAAAGTTTGAAGCCAAAAATCATCAATAATGAAGAGGTTAACGAGAAAATTACAATGTCCAGAATAAAACAAAAACATTATGCAGATAGACATACAAAAGTGGCTAAAAGGTTGATGGTTGAAGACAACGTACGGTTACAAGCTGATCATAGAGTGTGGATAGGTGCAACAGTTGTAGCTGAAACTGATGCACAACGTTCATTCATAGTTCGAGCAAACAACGGAAAATTATATCATCGAAACAGAATACATTTGGAAAAAAACTGATGCAATAATTCCGGCAGAAAAACAGGTTGTCACGATTCCAAGAGATACAACTGATGTAAGTAATGGTCCATCTCAAATATTACCAGTGATGTAATAAATCAGAATGAACCTGCACCTCTCGAAAATGATTCGGGCGGTAATGAGAATAGGCACTCCTACACAAACAATACTGGTAAACATGCTTCATCACCACTTCAAGGACCACAGACGACACGATCTGGAAGGCAAGTGAAACCCAGCTAACACTTGAACTTATAAACATTTTTTTTTTATTATTTATCGTTATTATTTTCATTGTTAGTTAAAAACAAACAAAATAATTTAAATTTGAATTTAAAAGAAAATTAATAGACTGCTAAAATTTTGTTAAGGTAGTTACATAAATAGCAATAAATGCTTATTTTTTTTTTTTAATAAAATGTGATGTGTAGTAGGCATTACAATATGTGTCACAACCAGTGACGGATTTCTGAATAGGCTAGCTAGGCTGTAGCCTACGGCGGCAAATTTTCGTAGGCGGCAAATTTTTGTGCGGAAAATTTTAAAAATACACAAATTTTTCAAAACAGTAATTTTTTGTGGCGGCAAGAGCCGTCCGCCACTCTAAACAGAGTATCTAGGTTAAATCAATCAAATTCGCAATATTTCTTATCTCTATACTCGAAACATAGCGGCGGCACACGAACGATCAATAAATCACAAAAAATCTGTGGTTGCTCTGAGAGCAAGGATTTCAAGTAAGAATGTGATTAATTTATTGAATGCAGAAATTGATCTAGAAAAAAATTATTGGACGCAAGTTCTACAACGCGTTTTCGCAGTGGTCAAATAGCTATCGAGGCGTGGTCCCTTAAGTGGTTCTAATGTTGTTGCAGGATCATGTTATAATGGTAACTTTTTAATGACCGTAGAAATTTTAGCCAAATTCGATCCATTCTTAAAGGAACATGGAAGACCGGGTAAAACGAAGCGGTAAAACTGATTATCTTTCGTCCACAACGTACGAAGAAATAGTTCATCTTATGGCTCAGAACTCAGAAGTGCA
This sequence comes from Diogma glabrata, assembly GCA_963693315.1. Taxonomy (NCBI): domain Eukaryota; kingdom Metazoa; phylum Arthropoda; class Insecta; order Diptera; family Cylindrotomidae; genus Diogma; species Diogma glabrata. The sequence goes on along the minus strand of OY856187.1, from coordinate 284,207,864 downwards.
CAGAAATAATATCTGCCAAAATAAAAGCGGCGAAATATTTTTCTATAATTTTTTATTCTACACCAGACATCGCGAATGTAGATCAGTTCTCAATTGTTGAGATATGTTAAAGAATGTGGCACACCAACAGAGGTATTTCTAACTTTTGTTCCATATACTGGACACAAATCTGAAGAAATGTACACAGCAATAACTAACACCCTGGCATCTTTAAACATTAATTTAGAAAATTGTAGAGTTCAGTCGTACGATAATGCTGCAAACATGTCAGGTGCTTATACTGGTCTCCAAGCCAGAAACAAAATTGCCAACAAGTTTGCGGAATTTCTACCATGTGCAGCCCATTCTCTTAATTTAGTTGGAACTGCAGCGGTTAGTTGCCGTAATGCATCCACCAACTATTTTTCATTTTTGCAATCAATTTTTAACTTTTTTTCGGCATCAACGATGCGTTGGGGAAAACTGCAAAACAGCAATGTACTGATAACAACAAAGAGGATCTCGACTACGAGATGGTCATGCAGAGATGATGTCTGCAACAGTTTATTAATGTCTTGGAAAGAAATTCATGATATTCTAAAATCCAAAAAAAGAAAACGACATTTTAATGACATTTGAAACCAACGATGATGAAAACCTGTTTGGTGCCCAGGATAGTTTTAAAATAAACGATTTTTTACAATTGTCGATCGATAATTCTCAGAACTAAACGGTCGAAAATGTGCGTGTACGACAGAGTGTTCGAAATTTTCTACGTCTATTTTAAATTTCGCGAACTTTCTGATCGGGAAATAAAAAATGAAGCATTTAAATTATGTGAAGTTTAAGCACAAGATGTTTCAGGTGAATTAGTTGAAGAGATTTTGCACATCAAAGAGTATTTGGCATTAGATGATAAAAAACATATAAATATCAATAATATGTGCAATTGGATTAGGGATGAAAATCTGCTTGATATTTTCCCTAATATTCACTGAAAAAAAACATGTTCTATTTCCAATCGAAATGCAGTTGTCTCAACCTCACCTTGCGGTCAGATATGGCGAATAGAAATACGAAATAGTTTCAGCAACTGTACATTTATAGAACGATGTAGTTGAGACAATCACACGAAATATTTATGCGAAAATAAAATATAGTTTAATTAATTTCAAATAAATTCTTTGTTTGAATAATAAACTGCAGCCAACTTCGAGATAAGGTTGTCATTACTTCAACTTTTTTTTCAGTGTTGATATTATTTTAGGAATATACAAATCAATTTGGCTGTCAGCAATTGTTCATCGGAACGTTCGTTCTCATGTTTAAAACGAATTAAAACATATATACGCTCAACGATGTTCGATAGCACATTAAGTGATTTAGCAGTTTTATCAATTGAATCTGATACTGCAAATTCGATTTCATTTGACGATATAATTAAAATTTTTGTAAACAATAAATTCAGAAAAAAAATGTAATGTAAGCCAGGGGCGTCAATTGGATAGGGCTGGGGGGGCATTGGCCCCCCCCAAGGATCTGATACTATCAATACATGGATTCAATAAAACCATCCAATCGTGATAGAATTATACACTATAAAAATTTCAATGCACTGTTATTTTGTAAATTCGTCTAATTTTTAGAAGATTTGCTTAACTAATGCCGCATTTACAGCGACATAGCAAATTAGTAGATAGTATATTAATTTTTGGGAAAAGGAGACGGTGTAGAAATCAAAGATTTTTATTTACAATGGTGTTCATAGTGTGAAGTATTAAATTTTAAAAAAAATTGATTTTTAGTAAGACTAGATATCAAATTAGTTGCAAGCGTTCAAAATAAAAAGTGTTTACAGCACAGATTTAAATTACATCTACTAATTTGCTATACCGCTGTAAATGCGGTATAATATACCAATTTTATCGCATACTATTAATTGAAATATATCTGATAATATAATTATTACGTTACATATTACTAAAGTACAGTTCACCGCTATATTCAAACCGTTATCGTTCTTTGTATCAAGGACTAGAGCACCACCGATACGAAAGGCGGTCGTATTGCTTCTAATCTTCTGATGAAATCAGTTTTATAAACAAAACACGATCGTTCTTCCAAAACAGCCGTGGGTGCGTATTTTGACAGAATTCTATCGTACTATAAGGTGCGCGGCATTGCCGCTTTTAGAAGAACGATTGTGTTTTGTTTATAAGATATTCGTGTCTGAGCCAGAGGAAACAAAATATTTCATTAGTATAGGGTTCCTCGAGAGTTCATAGTGCAGTATTTAACATTCAAATTTCAATTGTTATTGACCATTGGTAATTTATATAAACTTAAAAGTTAGTACATGCAGGCGAACACAACCTAATTATACCCTACTTATTTGGAGAACCCTAACTGTTTGGCCTTGTTTTTTATCTATATCATATTGTACAAACTTGACAAGACTGTTTTAAAAACAATAAATTAAAAATAATTCTAAAATGTAAAATCCTATAACATATCAAAAGTTTTCTTGATAGTTGTGCTAATTTTTATAAAATGATTGAAAATAATTGCGGGAGTAATTTAAATTTATTGGGTTATTTCCAGTGATTTTATAAAAGTAAATGTTTTATAATGGACAAGCATTATTTTCCAACGACACGAACAAATATTTAAGTTATGTAAATATTTTCAAAGTATGTTATGAAAACTTGCTGACAAATTCTTTTCGCTATATGGACTATAATTTTTAATTCATATTATAGCAAAAATTATATGTTTGGTTGGTTATAATAAAATCCAAAAAGTATCCTAAACGTCAATCTTTGTTCATTTTTTTTATACAGTCACAGGGAGGGAGAAACTATTATTTTTTGTGGTAGGTTTTTCTTATAGATTTAAAAGAAGCTCACAATAATTGTACAATTTTGAATCAAATGAAAAATTTACGCAAGTTTATGTGTAGCAAACTGACCAGACGTCCCACGCTCGTGGAAATATCCCACATTTCATTGCGTTGTCCCACGGAGAAATTTGTCCCACGAAGCGTCCCATGAAACAAATATTTCCACCACATTTGCCCACATTATCGAAATAATTAAAAAACCTTATATCTACTTACGTACAGTTTGCGCAATATCTTAGTCAATGCACTGGCTTCACAGTTTTTTCTTGCAGTTTGTATAATGTTATGTATATGTTGATTTAACCATATTCAGAGAACAAACCAGTGTAATATTTTTTTTACTAAAATAGTGCTTTAACTATAATTTTCTTAGAAATACTAAACCCAGTTTTTTTCACTTCAATAATTTACATTTTTTTTTGCAAATATCTTTTGATGTCTAACAGATCTACCTCAGCGAAAAGATTTCTTTGTTTATAGAAACATCTCGCCGGTGTATAAGTATATTACTCGAGCACTCATTTCAATCCTTTGAAATAATATTCAAAAATTAAAATGTTCATAATTTGAATATCGTTCTTACTCGTAAGAGTAAAATTTTTGCTTTTTCGATTTTACTCCTTTGGAGCAGATTACATTTTCTTGTTCTTTCATTCGATTTGCAAAAGAAGAAAACTAGTCACTCTACGTCATCCTTTATATTCATTTTTCTAACAATACATGAATAATTGAACGAATCATTTGAAGCATTTTACGTTGGAAAGCATCAAATTTGAAGCAAAAATAAAAGTTTTGAGTATTTGAAAGAAAATATTTATTTCAATTTAGTAGCAAGAATGATATTTTATTATTTTCACTCCTGTATGTGGGAGTGTTATATTTTTTTTTAAGCTATGCACTGAAAGGACAAAGTAAAAGAGTGATATAAGTGGCGTTTCAAACTCTGTTTAAAACACACTTTAACTAGGTAGCTCAAAAGTAAATTATTATTTTCTAATATATAATTTTTTTTCTCAATAAAGAACAAACAAAGCAAACAGCATAAAAACTTGATAAATGGTTTAGATTTGCAAAAGATAGAACGAGGGGTATACTGTATACCTCTTACAGAATACACAAAAGATATTAATTATTTAGTGTTTAAGATATAAAGATATAAAGATATTAATTATTTAAATTGTTTCAATTGTTTTGCAGTCTTTACTTGTGTAACAAAAGTTTTAAGCTACTATTAAAATAAATTGATTAAAATATAATTTTAAAAATTAGTAAATTTATACTAATTTTTAAAATTATATTTAAAAAGTTCTCCTGCAAATCAAGACGGATAGAAAACGTTTACGTAAATTCTTATACGATATTGAATTGGACTATCCTTTTATAAAAAAATCAAAATATAACGACGCAAAAGTTTAGTGTATTACCAGTCGGAGTGAATTTGCAAATTAACAGTGGACATTATGATATTAAAAGACATATAGATACAGATAAACATAAAAAAGCGTTGCTATAAGCCGCCAGCTCCAGTAGCTTGAACAAGTTTTGTTGTCATTTTGTTTTCTTGTTGTTATTTAACATTGACAAAAAGTTAGTTGCAATTTGCGCTGATAACACGAACACCAATTTTAGTGGTGTCACGTCAAGGGGTGAAAATTTAAAAACAAGCTAAACTCGAATTTGAACCAGATTGTATTGGGTATTGGATTCGCAGCCCATATTCTAAATAATGCAATAAGAAATGCTGCTGATTTAAATGGCAGGGTTAAAAAAATTTGGATATTTTACTGTCTTTACTGGAGGGAGACGTTGAAGGAGTTCTATAGTTCTATAGTAATGTCGAACATAACAAACTTATTGGATACAGTGAAACTCGCTGGCTGGCGGTAATGCCAGCACTAGAAAGAAATTTGAAAATGTACGAACCACTGCAAGCACATTTCCTAACGGTTGAAAAATGTCCAATTAAAATAAAAGAATTTTTTGAAGAATAAAATAGTAAAGGAAAGCATTAAATAGTAAATTTATGCACAATCTAGTTAGCACGTATTCACCGTCCCTTTTTCTCGCAATAGAAATGCTATTTAGTTAGTATTTGGAAGAACGTTTGCATTTTGTCCCGCATTTTAACGATTTGGCTCTGGTCAGTTTAGGGTAGACATAACTCTTTCTCTCTCAGACAAATAAAGAAAAACAAACAAACAAACGATTCGACATAAGAGGAGTCACGTAGGGATTGCAATCCCGTGGTGTTTTATGGATCCTGGGACTATGTGACTTATAAATTTTAAATCCCGGGATGCCCGGGATCTAAAAAATCGTATAGAAAAACCATCCTTTTTTTCTATGCTGCACGATCTGCTGTCGTTTACAAATTTACTCTCTGTACAGTTACAAAGCAAAGATATAATAATTTCTAGCACAAGCGCTTTAATTAAAACTACTTTCTTGATGCTTAAACAATGCAGAGATGATACTAAATTTAAAATTATTTTTAACAAATGAAGGGATTTTCGATGAAACAACACCAGAAGACTAGCAGAGTAACCAATGTTGCTCAAAAGCATTTTATTTTTATTTCTAAGTCGATGCATTTAAATGCTTTTAAATATATCTGTGTATAAAACGTGTATGTTATGTTTTACGAAAAAAATCTTTTTATGTCATTTAAATTCTCGCCCCCCCCAAGATTTTGGTGAAATGACGCCACTGATGTAAGCTAAAGAAAAAATGATTTTTTTCTATGATAGCATATGAAAAGTCTATTTTCATCACGCTTAATCCCCTGTGAAAATAGGTTCTTTTCACTAGTGTAAAAAAAAATAACAAATTATAATTAAAATGCAATATTTAAAAATATACTTTTTACTGTTTATTTTTAAATTTATTTATAATAATAAAACTTCCTTATAGTAACAATTTGATTTTGATTTTTTTATTTTAAAGAATATCGATTTCGACTTACGTCATCCTCAGTTCTTAAATTATTATTCCTAATAATTTAATAAATATTAAATTATTAGGAATAATAATTTAAGAACTGAGGATGACGTAAGTCGAAATCGATATTCTTTAAAATAAAAAAAATAAAAATCAAATTGTTACTATAAGGAAGTTTTATTATTATAAATAAATTTAAAAATAAACAGTAAAAAGTATATTTTTAAATATTGCATTTTAATTCAAAAGTGACAAAAGCAAACAAACAGTGAATAATATGGAAAACCATAATAACACATATAACAAATTATAGTTGCTATGGTATCTTCATATAATTTTACAAAGTTTTTAAAACAAAGCAACCATGAAAAAATAGAATATGAATTTTTAATGTTATTTTGTCGATTTCTAATTCAATAATTTCTAATAAATATCGTTTTTATATTATTTATCATAGAAAAAATTGCATTTCTTACGCGAGATAAAAACATTTTACGTTCGTGAAATTGCCCCACTAGACGCTAACGCGTCTCGTGAATAAATGTTCACTCACGAAAAAGCAGCGTTTTCATCTCTTGTAGGAAAATATACTATTTATTTATTTGAATATTTATAAAATATGTTATATTATTTAAGTTTTATATTTTGTTTAAATGAAGTTTTTATTGCATTTCATTTGATTTTAATGAACGTTTTTATTATTTTCGTATTTTAAATTTAATTTTTTTTTTTGCCAGATTTGCACGTTTTTCATTAAAAGCGTAATTTTAAAGTACTTGCAAAAAACGTGACCTTGAAATTTCTAAAAAAATGCGAGCGCTTTTTTTCGTCGCTGCGCTCGCATTTGATAATTTTTTAAAATATATAAGGCGGCAATATAAATTAGCCTATAGGCGGCAAATTTGTAAATCCGCCACTGGTCACAACAACACATAAAAACCTTTTAAGACCAAGGTCCCACAACAACATGGGTTCTAAGGATGTTAATGGACGCAAATCTGTTGTTTTTTGTTTTTTTTAATATTTTTTTGTTAAATAATGGATAACTAAACCATAAATCCTATCACATATAAAATATGACATAGGCCAATATTTCGTGATAGGATAGGGAAAATAAAAATAAAAAAAGAGATAAAAAGCAAATTTGTTTTAAAAATTTGCAGGAACAAAACTAAAATTGGTTTGCCAATAGTCCAGCTAATGGCATAATCCTTGATTATGGGACGCAGTATATTTTTCAACGATTAAAGCTGAGATATATAGTTATATGAAGGCTCGTTTCTTCGAGCAAGCTACAGCGTTCCAGCATCAAGAAATAATCATTAGCTAAGATTGAGAGTGCTACCGTTGACTGAATACAGTTCATCCGTCAGCACCCCTAAGATATCACCTTGGCTAGTGATATCTCACTGCCATTGCCAGTGGTATGTGATATCTCACGTTAACTCATATGCCAATAGCAGGGACTGGAGTACGCGGGGTTGTCACACCCGTGTATCAGAAAATAGAAAAAAATTAACAAATTAAGTTTAGTTTGAAAAAAAAAAGTCCAAGCGGCACGTATATCCGCTAGAAACAGGTAGATTTCGAAATCAGACAGTTTTGTGTGCCAGTAGAATCTGATGTATCAGATTAGTTTAACCAAAACAAACTATAATTTTAAAAATATTAATATCCAAACGGCCGTTATACGGATCTAAAAAACAGACTTTTTTTCTAGTATAAAGCCTCTAGGTTCTTAACCATGTTTCGAATTTGGCTGATTTACAAACTCGTCCAAGATATTAATAAAACTCACATTTTTAAAAAAGGTTTTTTGATCTGGCCTTACAAATGCGACCGTGAGAGTGCCGCTTGTTTCAAAAAAATTTTTTTTTTGCAAACTTTTTTGTTAGAGCCGCTCTTTCAGGAACCTCTAACTGCAGAAGTCTATTTTTAAAACAAATTGATAAAAAAGATTCCAAAAATTTTAAATTTGTTAATTTTTTTAAAATATTAGTATCCAAACGGCCGTTATAACGGTTTTAAAAAATCAATTTACTTTAGAAAAAAGCCTCTAGTTTCTTAACCACGTGTTGGATTTTGCTAATTCATGAACTTTTCCAAGATATTAATAGAACACACATGTACAGAAATTTTTTTGGGTCTACCTCAACAAATACGAATCATATCGTTTACATATATACAAATATATATAAATTTTTTTTTTGTATATAGTCGTTTGGCACAAAAATTTTTCCGAATTTCCGAGATGAGGCACATTACAATAGGTAGATTTTTATATGAAATCTACCTAAAAAAGAGCAAGAAAGTATGAAATTATAGTATGAAGTAACGTTATAGTAATAAAAAGTATTGTTGTAATTGTTAATTTAAAATAACGGAGATGTCACATACCTATATGTGGCAACAATGTAAAATGTATTCTACTACTATGTGCGGTGTATAACATGAGCAATATAATAAATCATTCACCATTACACATCCTTAACGTTTAGGATTCCTAAACGTCAACGTCCGTGAACATAATGAATCGCTAACCAAACAATATCTATTGGCCTGTCACAAAGAGCAACATCCTTGCAATGGCACCTTAACTACGATCAAACAACCTAGAGACTTAAGGAAAACAGCAAGATGCTTTCTGCAAGATGTCAGAGATAGCCAGGTTATTGGTAACATTGACGAATCTACATATAGAACTGGCTTAAAAGTATACTCCACACCAAAACGGTTGAATAGGCAATAAGAAACTATACTCCAAATCGTGTTCTGAATAGAAAGCCACCAAAAGTCGCTGCCGTAGAGGTTCAATTACCCTGTAGCACCAGATTCATCCTAGCTCAACTAAGATCCGGTTGGTCACGCATTCTAAACAACTACATGAGCAGAATCGAACCTGAAATTATTGACAAGTGTCCCGCATATGAGGGCACGCCGCACGATGTAGACCACCTATTCAATTGTCCTAAAAATATAACCAACCTGACGAAGGAAGATTTGTGGTACCGCCCAAGGGCAGTAGCAGAGTTTCTGAACTTGAACATAGAGCCGGAGGAATAGCACCAAACCCGTCGCTTCAACAACAGCAACATAGCGATTCAAAATCAGAAATTGTCACATCTGTCAACGACATCAACAATCAATTCAATCTTACATATTAAATATTGATTTTTTCTTTGAATTTCCGTTTCAATAAACTTTAATTGATAACATTTTCATATTGGACATGTGGTAATTTCTCAACAAATTTGAATTCACTAAATTTTATGAATTTTATTTTGGTTGCAATTTTTAAAATAACTTCAGGATATTCTCAATTAACAAATGTTTGGAAATAGTATATTGTGTAACGTGTAGGAAAAACGATATATTCCCTGAAGAGTATGGAAGTTGCTGAGACGAGGCGTCAGCCGAGTTCCAGCAACCATAAGAGTCCGGGAATTATAGTTTTTCCACGAGTTACACATACTATTTTTTCTCCAATCGGCAGTATATCGTAGATTATCAATTTTATTCATTATATTCTTTAAAATACGCAACATTTGTCAATTTATATTTTCAATAGATTTTACTATCAAAGTTACCTTAGAATTATAACAATCGCGTGCGTTTTCAATTTATTTAAATGTCTGTCAAGCAAACGATACGCGTAGCTAATTTGTAGTGCACTTGAATTTAAAAATAATGGACAACGATTCTGATAATTCAATCCCAGGTACTCCGCCTGGCATCTTGGAAACGGCAAGGTTGATTACAATAAATTTGTTGCCGTCAAGAGAGAAGTACGAAAATGAAGTCAAGAGAGAAGTACGAAAATGCATACAAGCGTTTTATGGATTATCGCACAAATAACGAGACCAATTCATTTTCCGAAAATGTTTTAATTGCATATTTTGCGGATTTATGTCAAAAGATGAAACCTTCAACCTTATGGTCCAACTATTCGATGCTGAGGTCGACGCTTAGCATTAACAATAATGTTGATATATCCAAATATCAAAAACAACGCGCATTACTGAAACGTCAGTCAGATGGATATAAGCCTAAAAAGTCCAAAATATTAACGAAAAAACAAATAGAAACATTTATGGAACATGCTCCAGATGAGACATATTTAATGGCAAAAGTATGTTAATATGTACGCGCTCAATATATATTTACAAAAAATTTGTTTTCTAGGTTGCCTTAATTTTTGGAATTTCTGGCGCATGTCGTCAAGATGAACTATGCCGAATGAATTTGAATGACATTCAAGAAGTTGGAAATAATATATTGATTACCATTCCTGTCAGCAAGACAAACAAACCAAGATCATTTATTGTAAATGAAGTGTATATCGAAATATATCGTAGATACAAAGCATTACGTCCCACTGATTTCGATAACCCTCGATTCTTTTTCAAATTAAAAAACGGTAGAGGTAACAGACAAGTAGTGGGCATACATCAATTTGGTAAATTGCCCCAAACTGTAGCTACTTATTTGAAGTTGTCAAATGCGAAAGAATACACAGGGCACTGTTTTCGCAGATCATCTGCTACAATATTGGTAGATACAGGTGCATATTTGACTTGCCTTAAGAGACATGGTGGTTGGAAATCATCAACTGTTGCCGAAGGGTACATTGATGATTCTCTAAATAACAAAATTGAAGTTGCAAACAGAATTTTCAATAGTACCGAACAAAATCCAGGTGTGGACCCTAACATGATCGAAATAAACGATAATAGTGAATCAGTGGCTATAACTAACCTTAATTGTAATCCATCTGTGCCAATTTTCAACACCTGTACAAATTGTACAATTAATGTAAATATAACCAATAATAAATAGTTCTTAAATATGTACTTTTACAGTTATAATAATAAAAACTAAATAAATTAATATTATATCATGTATTTCTTAAAAACAGATGGAAAATCGTACTGGAAAGTATTCTCTGCCTAGGCAGAGAATATTTTCTAGTACTGTTTTTAGTAAGTTGCCTAGCAACGCTGTAGTGTCGGGGAATACTTCATTTTGCTGACAGATAACAAACTAGAAAACTGACGTATTTTATCCGATTTGAGAAAAACTTATTTTTTCTAAAAAACTTAGTTTGTTTTGAAAAACATTATTTTTCCTAAATGAAAAAATAATTTTAATTAAGTTTTGTTCTTCATGTAAAAAAGTGTGTAAAAAGAACTATTTTAAATAATTACAAGAGAATTAATTTTGTAAAGTTGAGTTACAATTAATTTTGAGTTGTTATACTAATTTGTTACTTTTAAAATAAAATTTAAATTTTAAAATAATTTATTTTTCTTGAAAATTAATTTTAAAGTGAATTTCAAGTGTCAATTAATTCAATGAATTATTTGTGATATTACATCACTCCGATGGAATTTATCAAATCATGAATAATAAGACTGAGTCTAACAAAATATGGTGTGCAATTTATGAAATTTTTTTGCTATCCACATAATTGTCGATCGATCTAGTTTCGAACCGATAAGAACTTTTTATTACACTTTAAAAAAGTATATCATTCTCATAAGGGCTAGCCGACTAGATACACTACCAAAAAACTTTAACGCTATATAAACCAAAATTGGTCTACTACTCTAGCGAAGTATAAGAAAACAAAAAACTTTCATAAACATATATTTATTAGGTTCAGGTTTAGTCAATTTATTTCTCTAGTTGATCACTATTGTTGTTATACTCTAGCCAAGTTAGAATTTGATAACAAACTTGTATCGGCGAGAATAACGCAATATTGCAATAATTCTTTGAATTAATTGTAGATAATGTGTCGATAGACACAAGTGAAGATGGTCATCTTCTTCTCGCCGATACAAGTTTGTTATCCAATTCTAACTTGGTTAGAGTATAACAACAATAGTGATCAACTAGAGAAATAAATTGACTAAACCTGAATCTAATAAATACATGTTTATGAAAGTTTTTTGTTTTCTTATACTTCGCTAGAGTAGTAGACCAATTTTGGAATTTTGGTTTACATAGCGTAACTTTTTTTGGTAGTATATCTAGTCGGCTAGCCCTTATGAGAATGATATACATTTTTAAAGTGTAATAAAAAGTTCTTATCGGTTCGAAACTAGATCGATCGACACATAAATACCTTTTAAGACCTAGGTCTAGACCTGGGTCCCACAACAACTGGCGTTCTGAGGTGTAGATTAACGCTTTTTTTAAACATCTGTGGGTTGAAGCCACCTGAGACTAAGTGTTCCGGCAAACTATTCCATTTGTACGCAGTTCGGACAAAGAAGTCTCTCTGCGATCTGCCAGCGCGGGATCTTTACCGTTTCACTGGTTGCGGCAGCCGATTGCCGAGTGGAACGGGGGTAAGAATAAGTTTGAGGCATGATGCCGCTGATTTCATCTGAGCACTGCTGATGACGATATTTGTAAAAAACAACGAGGTCAGCAACAGTGCGACGATGTTGTAGGGAATCAAGTTTTGATATCAAAGTTCGATCACCTACAATTCGTATAGCTCGCTTTTGAACAGAGTCCAAGAGGGCCAAGATGGAAACAGAGGCAGCACCCCAAACTTGACAGCAGTACTCCATACAGGGACGAATATAGGACTTATAAACATGGAGCAATTGGTATGGAGTGAAAAATTTTTTGCATCTATTTAGGAGGCCGAGTTTTTTAGACGCGCTTTTTGCCATCCCCATTACATGATCGTTCCAGAGTAGGTCATTTGAAACTGTGACACCCAATAAACGAATGTTTTTACATTCACCTATTGGTTCATCACACATACTAAATAAAATATCTTTGGGGAACTCGGTCTTTAATCTGGAAACAATCAACAGCTGTGTTTTGGTGGAGTTGAAATTGACAAGGTTTTGGTCACCCCAGTCGGCGACTTTATTCAGGTCTTTGTTCACGTTTATGGCAGCGTCTCTCCGGGCAGGATTAATTCGTTCGTGCATTTTACCTTTTGAAGGAAGGGGCTCGAACGACTTGTGCAGAGTACTATCATCTGCAAAACTATTTATTGGGTTGCTGGTGATTTTCAACAATTCGTTGATATAAATCAAAAATAGGGTTGGGGACAATACTGAGCCTTGGGGTACACCAGCGTTAATTAGTTTAGACTCAGAAGAATATCCGTCTAAGGTTACCGAAATGTATCGGTCGGATAGAAAATTTTGAATCAGCTTCACAACATTGGGATGAAAACCGTACGCAACGAGCTTGTTGATTAAGTTGGCATGCCAGACTCGATCGAATGCCTTGGAGATGTCTAAAGCGATAACGTATGTTTCACCACCTTTATCAAGTATGCTGTTCCAACAATGCGCTACATAGTTTAATAGATCGGTAGTTGATCTTTTGTTTCGAAAACCGTATTGGCTGTCAGATATTAAATGATTTTCTTCCAGAAATTTTGAAATATGTGTATTAATATAATGCTCATAGACTTTGGATAGGACCGATAGTAAAGCTATTGGCCTATAATTTGAGATATCGGATTTTGGTCCCTTTTTGGGGACGGGCTGGACATTTGCCAACTTCCAGCACGAGGGAAATATACCAGATTTGTAGGATTGGTAGAATATTTTAATTAAAGTTGGTGCAAGTTCTTTGGAAAAGGTTTTTAAAATAATGGGTGGAATATTGTCCATTCCTGATGCTTTGTTGATGTTTAACCCCTTTAAAAGTTTAGCGACTATTTTGGGTTTGAAGTGAAGTTCATTCATATTAACTCCTGAAGACTGGATTTGGGGTATTTCTTTAGGAGTTTCCAAAACAGTGGAGTTCAGAGCAAAGCGTTCAGCGAACAAGTTAGCTTTTCTTGCGGGATCATTGACGATTAAATCACCATCAATAATAGGGGGAATAGAAAATTTTGTACCAGAATTTAAAGAATTAAGGGCACTGTAGAAACTCTTGTCAGAAACAGACATAGACGTAAGTTTTGAGGCTTTCGCTCTGTCAATTTCGGACTTTTCGTTTGAGATAATCTGATTAGATATTTTGTTGGCCTTTAGATATTGGGATCGATTAGTGGGAGTTTTGTTATGAATCCAAATATTAAATGATCTACGTTTGTTTCTAAGTGCCGTTTTGGCAGCTTTCGAATACAAGTATTTTTGTTTGGGTTTTACTATGGAGAAAGGGACAAATTTATTGATAGCAAATTGGATGGTTTCTGTAAAGTTTTGAGCAGAAACATTTACATTGTCAGTGTAAAAACAATGACGGTCGAAAGGGAAACCATGGAAAAAATTTTGAAGACCACTCTTATCCATTTTTGAGTAGTGAAATATTTTACGGGGTTTGGGAGCTGTAGTTTTAAGTAAATCAGTTTTGATAGAGATAGAGATCTAGTAGAAAACTATTATCACCGCCATTACGGGGAGTGAAAGTCGGGCTTTTAACAATTTGGAATAGGCCCTGAGACGCGGCAAAAATTTCTGCCAGTTTTCCACTATTGTCAACATCGTCGGTCGATTTGGAGAATTCCAACCATGATTTGTTGTGGACGTTGAAGTCACCGGTAACGATAACTTCACAATTAGGGGACTTTGCTCTAATCTCGTCCATAATTTTTGTCAGTATATTAAAAAAGTTTGGGTTACGTTTGTTGGGGGACTGGTATAAAGCTATTGTAAAAAAAGTCATTTCTGGAAGACAAATCTTTAAAACCATTGTATTGAAGCCGTCACCGTGTAGTTCAAAATTTGGAAAGCGCGTGTACGCAACACTCTCATGAATGAATGCGCATACGCCCTGATGGAGTTTGAAAGCTGATTCGAGCCTATATTTGGAATTAAGCGATTCTATAAAGAGAAAATTTTCAGAAACTTGTGTTTCTGTAAGGAATAGAATGTTCGGTTTGTCGTGCTCAAGATGATGTTGCACGTGGTCATGGTTAGCGTTCAATCCGCAGATGTTTTGAACATGTATTTTAAAATTTTTTATTGATTCATATATGTTTTGTCCCTGCAAATTCCGTGGACATGCAGCTTTATGGGCGGGTGGATTGCGCAAATTTGCTTTACCACTTGCAGACTTATTTTTTTTCGGTTGTACTGCCATATATATATCAAAATGTTTATTTTATTTTTTTGTGTTTTATTTTAAAATGCATAACTAAGTAAAAAATCCTATCATACTACAAAATATGACATATGCCAATATTTCATGATAAGATGAAGAAATAATAACAAAATAATAAGTGAAAAACAAATTGTGAGAAATTTGCAGAAAACAAAACAAAACTAAATGCCAATAATCCAGCTGATGCAGCGCACCCCAGACGCACCGCCCACCACCTTAATCGAGGCACAAAGCCCACACATAACTACGTGTTGGTTCGATTCCTCGGAAGAGCTAATGAGCGGTACCGCTACGGAACGCTGCCCAGCTAAGACTGGAAGTGCTGCCGTTGACTAATTAAAGTTCGTCCGCCACCACCCTAAGATATCATCTTGGCTAATGACATCTCCTGCCATTGCCAGTGGTATGTGATATCTCACGCTAACTCATATGTCAATGGCAGGGACTGGAGTACGCAGGGTAGTCAGACCCGTAGATCAACATTGATCATAATCGATCAAAATCGATCCCTCCTGCGGGATAGACTTAGTGATAATCACATATTATAATTAAATATTTATTATTTCTATGAAAGAAATATTATTAATAATTTATTATTGAGAGTCAACGAAAAAGATTATGAAGATTATAAATTTCTAGAACATGAAACAAAATTCAATATAAAATTATTATATTCTCATTCGGATCAGTCCTTTATGGAAATTCTACTCTAAGTATATGGATGTGCAGTAATCATATAGCGGGAGATTACAAGCTATTTAATTGGAGAATTCTCAACAAACTATATAACGAGAAACTTGAAGTTATATAATTGTGGATATGGATACGAAGTAAAATCATATAGCAAGAAATATACCAACTATAGACACATAGCTATATCTATTGTTGAAACATCAGTGTCGTTAATAATAAATGACGGGATAACAAATTTCGCTGGTATTCAACAAACCTACGGCAAAATAAAATTGAATAACACTTTTTCGATAGTAAAAAAAACAGCTTTCAAATGTATAAATTTGAACAGAACAAGGAGATATACACAGTGGTGTAGCTAGCATGGGTGGCACCCGGGGCGGATATTGTTGTGTCACCCCAAAAACAACAACTGAGCATTATTATTAATAAGCTACATTGGGTCATTGTTACCCGCAAGTAATTTTTAATTAATTTTAATTTGCTGAAACTCATCTCACACGAAGCCACTAATACGCAAATAGTCATAAATAACTTTAGTGCGAACGTAAGATTTGAAACAAATTCTGAAAAATCCCATTCTACGATGAATTTCAAAAAGTCTAGGTACACCCAGCTAGAAACTGTAACATTGGCCGCTTTTAAATGCCTGGTAAATTCTGTATCAAAATTAATTATAATTTCAACTCTTCACTGTTCGCCAAAAGCTAAGTGTTTGTGAAGAACAAACCTCGAACAATGAAGCTAAATCTTGAACTGAATCGGTCAAGACATTCCAACATGTCCTTTTTAAGTTGAGCTCTCAGCATCAGTCCAACATCAGAATGATCTATGCAGCCGACAAAAATTGCTTTGTTATTTTTTGCTTTAATAATAGCTTGCACTCCTCCATGTATGCTACTCATAACAGCTGCATTATCATAACCTTGGGAACGACAATTCATACCATCTCTACCGTCATTTTCAAGATTTTTACACTGAAAAAAACATGTCCTATTTGCAATCGAAATGCAGTTGTCTCAACCTCACCGTGCGGGCAGATATGGCGAATCGAACTACGAGATTGATTCAGCAACTGTACAGTTATAAGCCGATGTAGTATAGACAATCTGTGGCGAACATCAAAACTAAAATCATTTCTCAAAAAAATTTTAAGCTTAGCAGGCGATGATTTCGTTAACATTCATTAAAAAAACAAAAAACATATTTTTATTATACAGATTTTGTTTTTTCCAAATAGTTTCGAGTTCTTAATTTTCGTGTTAAATTAAAAATGTAATTCTCTATGTAAATTATATTTCATCGCCTCGCCATCAATTTGATTAATACAATAAGACAAATTTCATGTAACTTGTATAATCTATTTATAAATACAATTAAACTCTAAAATGTTATTGTGTTTTGAGAGAATTTAATTTATATTTGTGCTACTTAATAATGGTTCAAGACTGTTGGTTTTATACATTTACATTGGCAACACTATTAGACTATCTAGATTAGAATAATAATGAAGATGGCGTAGACGTTAGTACAAATGAAATGTCATTATAAGAATGTGCTCCAGTTCATCAAAAATAAAATATTGTTTAAAACCAAATAAGTGTTTTGTTCATTTAATTATATTAACAATATTAACATGGTAGCAGAGCGTGGTTTCGCTGAAAAATAAAAGTAGATAAAAATAAAGTTATCAAGTATAAAAGTTAAGAAAAATCAAAATCGTTCGAGAACATAAAAGAAGGAAAATATTAACGTAACAATGGCGGCGAAAAATAGTGATATTAATATACCAATATTTGATGGAGCAGATTATGCAAATTGGAAGTTACGTATGCTGAAATTTCTACAATTTAAAAAATGTAAAGAAGTTGTTGTAAGAAAAAAATTGAGTACAGATGATGAAAAATGGGAAGAACGTGACATACAAGCTACCAACTATATTTATAGCGCCATAACCAACAAACAGCTTGAATATATAAGTGAAATTGAGTCAGCGTACGAAATAATACAAAAGTTTGATGAAATGTATATGAAAAAGTCAACTGCCTTACAAATTGTATGTCGACATAACCTAGAGATTTGTTAAATTGAAAAACTATTCAGATGTTAGTGTATTCTTCGATGAGTTCGAGAAAGCAGTAAATGAATTAAAGCAGGCAGGTGCAGTAATGGCAGAACAAGAGAAACTAAATTACATGCTTAAATCGCTACCACAAAATTACAGTCATATTGGCGATTTAATTGATTTGCTACCTGAAAAAGAAAAAACAGTTGATTATCTCAAAAGTAAAATAAAATTAAAAAATACAGAAGAAAAATTTAATGAAGTGTCAAACGAACGAGCAAATGTTTATCGAGCTGAAGCCAGGCAATCACACCAGTATAGTTTTAAATGTTTTAACTGTGGAAAACCAGGTCACTTGAAAAAAGATTGTCGTAATGGGTATGAAAACCGTAGTCGAGGTCGTGGCTTTTCTGGTTTCGGTGGACGTGGAGCATACAATAATAGAAAATTTTATCGAGGACGAGGAAATCAAAATCACCATAACAATCAAGAAAATAAAGGTAATATATTTTTTACTAGTATTGCAAATAATACCTACACAACAAATAAAAATGACAACAAGCAAGGTCAAATCGAATGGTTATTGGATAGTGGTTGTACGGATCATATTATTAACACAGATGATTACTATGAAGTCTGTGAGACTTTGAAACAACCGGTAAAAGTAAAAATTGGTGATAGAAGAGTATTAGAAGCTACAAAGATTGGAAATTTTAAAACGTATTTCACGGTTCATGGAGAAAAATCTGAGGTGACATTGAAAAATGTTTTTTATGTAAAAGAGATGAAAGCAAATTTGTTAAGTTATTCTAAAGTCACGGAACAAAATTCAATTGTGTCAAAAGGAAGATTGTCAAAAATTTACAACCAATATGGAAAGTTTATAGCTGTTGCAATTAAAGAAGATAGACTTTATAAAATGAAAAGTTACGTTATTGGAGAAAAATTTCAAGTCAACATGAGTAAAAGCAATTTAACTATAAAAGAAAAATTACACCGTACGTTTGGACATGTAAATTTTAATAATTTGAAAATAATGTGTGAGAATAAATTATTAGATGGGCTACCTAAAGAGATAGAATCGGCATATTTAAAATGTGCAACGTGTATTGAAAACAAAATGCATAACCTACCGTTTCAAAATAATCGAAGAAAAGCAAAGGAAATATTAGAGATTGTGCATACTGATTTAAATGGTCCACATCAAACTACAGGAAATCATGGAGAAAAGTATTTTTTGAGCTTCATTGATGATTATAGCAAATTGGTTAAAGTTTATTGCATCCGGACAAAGGATGAGGTATATGAATGCTTGGTACAGTATGTTAATGAAGTACAAAACTTAACAGAAAAGATTATAAAAGAACTGCGATGTGACAACGGGAAAGAGTATATGAATGCGAGAGTTTTGGAGTTTGCAAAAGAAAAAGGAATAATAATAAAACCTTGCCCAGCATATGTACATGAGTTAAATGGGACTGCAGAGCGATACAATCGATCATTAATGGATATGGGAAGGTGTCTTTTATCCGAAGCGAAAGTTGAAAGAAAGTTTTGGCCAGAAATAATTAAAACTGCTGCATATCTTAAAAACAGAACCCTGAATAATACCATTGAGAGAAAAACGCCATATGAAATATTTTTTAAAAGAAAGCCATCGGCAAAAAATCTAAAAATGTATGGAAGTAAAGTGTTTGTGAGAATTCCAGAGGTAAGACGAAAATCTAAATGGGACAAGAAAGCGGAAATTGGAATTTTACTTGGATATAGTGACACTGGATATAGAGTATTGATCAATCATAAAGTAATAATAGCTAGACACTGTGACATAATAGAAGAAAATGTACCCATGTGTGGTTTTGAATATAAAAAAGAAGAAGAGATTAACGAAGAAGAAATACAAAGGAATTAGGACAAAACAGAAGAGAATGAAAATTTGACAAATTCAAACCATGATGGAAATGAAACGACAAAACAATTACAAAATGATAATATACATGAAGTTAATAGTGATGATGAAATAAAAGAGAATGAGGAAACAACGAAACGAAAAAGATCAGGAAGGCAAATTAAACCTCCACTTCGTTTTGATGAAGAATATAGTTATTACTGTATAAGTGCAAATTACAGTGACGCTGTGATTCCAGTAAATTATCAGGAGGCGATGCAATGCGATGAATCAAAGAATTGGAAAGCAGCTATGGATCGTGAGATGGACAGTCTTGAAGAAAACAATACATGGACAATTGTAAACCAGTATCCTGAGGATAAAAAGGTAATTGACGTAAAGTGGTTATACAAAAAGAAGAGTGAAAGTGAATACAAAGCCAGATTAGTGGTAAGAGGCTTTCAACAAATTGATAGCATAGATGACACTTATTCCCCTGTTGCGAAAATGCCGACGTTAAAGCTGTTATTGTCTTATTGTTGTCAAAATAATTTAAACATACATCAAATGGATGTAGAAACAGAATTTTTAAATGGTAAAGTTCTATCAGAAGTATATATAAAACAACCAGTTGGTTATGAAGATGGTACTGGTAGAGTCTATAAATTAAATAAGTCACTTTACGGTTTGAAGGAAAGTCCTCGTGCATGGTACGAATGTTTTAACGAATTTCTGACAGCCCTTGGTTTTCAAAGAAGTAAATATGATTATTGTTTGTACGTTAAAAGAAACAATGAAATAATTGTTTATATTTTACTATTCGTTGACGATCTTTTAATTTGCTGTAAAAATATAAATACTATTGTCAACATAAAAAATAAGTTATCCAAGAAATTTAAAATGAAGGACATAGGAAAAGTAAAAAACTACATTGGTATTGAAATTGAATATAACTATGAAAAAGATAATGTTCTAACACTAAGTCAGAAATCCTACATTGAATCTTTAGCTAAACGCTACAATATTGAAAATACAAAATTATATAGGACACCAATGGAAATGAATTTGAAACTGGAACAATCCAAAGTAAACGAGGATGTAAAGTATAGGAATTTAATAGGTGCACTATTGTATATTAGTTCTGGTACAAGACCAGATATATCGTTCAGTGTAAACTATTTAAGCAGATTTCAAAATTGCTATGATGAGATACATTTTAAATATGCTATGCGAGTTCTGAAGTATTTGTACTTAACAAAAAATCTTAAATTGAAATATCGTAAAACTAATAATGCCGATATATTCGATTGTTTTGTGGATGCCGACTGGGCAGGAGATATTTTAGACAGGAAGTCTACAACGGGATTTGTTATCAGATTGTATGGAAATGTTATTTTTTGGAAATCAAAAAAACAAAACAGTGTAACAAAATCATCTACATTTGCTGAGTATATCGCCTTATCAGAAGCTGTAACAGAATTAAATTTTCAAATCTGTCTTGTGAATGATGTGTTTACCAAAGTATCTAATCCAGTAAAAATATTTGAAGATAACTCAGGAGCAGTAGCCATTGCTAAATATGGAAATTTTACAAAGAATTCCAAACATATAGAGGTGCACTATCATTTTATACATGAAAATGTCCAAGAAAGAAAAATTGAAGTCTTGACGATAGATTCCGAAGAAAATATTGCCGATATATTTACTAAAGCATTAGGAAATACTAAATTCATTAAATTTAGAGATGCATTAAAATTAGAATAAGTTATATTAGTTATTGTGTTGCAATATAAATGTAAGGAGGTGTGTTGGTTTTATACATTTACATTGGCAACACTATTAGACTATCTAGATTAGAATAATAATGAAGATGGCGTAGACGTTAGTACAAATGAAATGTCATTATAAGAATGTGCTCCAGTTCATCAAAAATAAAATATTGTTTAAAACCAAATAAGTGTTTTGTTCATTTAATTATATTAACAATATTAACAAAGACCATTAGTGAATGTGGAAGCTAATGTACCTGAAGAAGTTTGGAAATAAATTTAATTCCATGATATGGTTGTTACAACAACATTTTATCTGCTGCCTTTTGTGTTTACTTTACGTGAACATTATAATTGTTAAATCATAATGAAGATTCAGCTTAATCAACGCATTCAAAGTAACTCATAATATTGGATACAACATCTCGTATCATCATATTCATCTCCTGGAGAATTCAACGCCACTAGCAGCCAATCTATATATTAAAATCTATCCTCCACTCAACGCAGTATCATCCAAAAATCACATGAAATATTTATGCGAAAATAAAATATAGTTCAATTAATCTCAAATACTTAAATTTTAAAAAGATAAATTCATGATATAAGGCCAAAGAATAGTAGATTCTTGTATGAGCTTAGAATGAAGGCAATTCTTCACGAGGATGAAGTTTCCCGGAACGAGCGTAGCGAGTAGAGGATACAAGATACAAGATACATGATACTATTTTACAAGATACAAGATACAAGTTACTATTTTATCCACGACTACAAATATTTCAAATAATTTTATTCAAGTTTTCCTGTAAAAGTTTATATCGCCATATTGAATGAAATGAAAGACAAAACCAAACATGTTTGTTTATTTTAGATTTTATATATGTATTGTTCTTGTTTTATCTGGTTTATATTACTATACCAACAAATCAAGTTTTTAATTTGTTAGGGGAATTTTTAATAAATAAAGTGTAATGAAATAAATAAAGAAGAATTTTACATATAAAAAGGAATGAATACAATTACAATGAAAGATATACGCATGGAAAGTATATATTCTTTAGTAGTCGTGGATAAATATTTTTTCATGGAAATAGTTATTAACTTTATTCAACTACTGTTATTTTGGATATAACACCTTATATTTTAAATAAACCTTATTCTGTTGTCAGGAAAATGTTACTGAGTACTAAGTAGTTGTCCCAATCACGGTGAAATTGTTTGTAAATATCTTTTCTCTGTATGAATAATAAACTGCCAGCTTCGAGATGAGGTTGTCATTATTTCAATTTCTTTTTCAGTGTAAGAATTTCATCGCTTAAATCCCATGTAAAGGAAAAAATCCTAGAAATACTTCTTTGATTTCCATTTTTCTACCATCAATTTTCACATAACGAATCACTTCTGACATTTGATCAATAAGTGAAATGTGCTATCAAACATAATTCCAAAATATTTAGACGGTTTAATTTCGTTGACAAGCTTAAACTTTACGTGGTTCGCTAAAACATTTATGAACTCATTTTGTATATCTGGTGACAAATATGATACTTTTGGTGTTTTACCATGCTCCAAATTCAAAATGTGTTCTTTTAACACTACATCATACTTTGACAATAGATTGACTAGTTCTAAAAAAATTGCCTTTATTTGAAGAACTTTGTCCTTCATCATGTCAACAAAATGCTAGGTTGTGTTTAGATAAAAACAAAGTTATATCCAATAATCTGGATAAAAGATGTTTCTACTTCTGTTTTTCATTATATATTAATTGCAAGACTGCGTCTCCAATCGTTTTATGAATTTTTAACCTCATTTCCAAAGTTTGCCACTTTTAAAAATTCTCCAGATGTTCATTTGAAGTTTCATGGTCGGTTACTTTGGGATTTAGTTTCCACCACTTCTGAAATCCAATCGTAGATTTTGTATTATTACTATTGGTGACAGCTAATATACGACAGAAGCAGCAGTACAGGTTATTATTTAAAGGAGAATAAACTATCAATGACCGCAGAATTTTTTCACCATAAGGCATCACTTTACAATACCATTCTTTAGAAAGATGGCGAACATCACCTTTTATGTCCAACCCGTGTCTAGATACAGTAGCAAACGACCGTTCTCTATTTTGAAAATGTTCACTTCCTTTTTTTATGATTTCAATGCGAACATTATCAGAGACGAGTATATTCCAATGTGATGCATCTCTTAAGTCCTGAAGTGATTCATGCATGCAAATACTGTCTTCGATAGTAGAAGCATTAGTAGCATTATCACTGTCATTTTCAGTATTTCTTTCTCATTCATCTTCATCATAGGTTATCATTATTAATTCTGTATTGTCGCTGTTACTTTCCGAAGATGAGCCAATATTCTCTGAAACATTCGTTGCATCACCGTGAGAATCAGTTTCTTTTGATGAACCTTGGATATCATCGGGTTTTGTAACATATTTATAGATGGATCCAGAAATGCTCTGAAGTGCATCTATTTTAGCCTGTTTGGTCTATCTCTGCTGGAATCCGCTTTTTCTTTAGGAAGTATGAACTCCTCGTGGCATACTTATTTTTGGGATTTTTGCTAAATGAAATCTAAAAAAAATATTTTTAATTATAGTAGGTATCAGCAAAGCATTAATTCTAAATATATTTGTAGGATACATATATGTCTAGTTCATAACAAGTACACTGTGTTAACGACTAAATACACCGCCAAGAAAATTAATTTATTTAAATTTCCTTGTAACAGGAATAAATTGTAATAAATTTCCTTATATTAAATAATATTTGATAAAATGGAATATACAAATCATATGCCTAATATTATAAGGAACTATTTAAAAAAATATAATATAAAATCCTAAAATATATTTTATATAAAGAATTGAAACCAAAATTAAATATCCAATTAGAATCATGCTCAATAATTTACAAAGTTAAATGTGATTTTTGTGAAAAATTTTACATCGGGAAAACCGGAAAATGTTTTAAAGACTGATTTAAGGAATACCTTCCTAAGAAGAAAAATGAACAAAATTTAAGGTCTATTTTTGCAAACCATTTACATAGTCAATAACACCACTTTTAAAAAAAAATTGAAGGCTTTACATTTATGTAGCCAAGGATCTTTAAAAGAATAACTTGATGAGTTTGAAATTTGCAAGGAATTTAAAACCCAACAAAATGTAATTTTTAATGAAAAACTTTCATTTAATTCAAATATATAAATATATAAAACTGAAAACAAACAGTATGAGTATGTATCTACCTATAAAAATTTGCAAAACTGCAGTAATTGCATAACTGCCATTTTATTCCACAGTAATTATTTTTTTGTCCATTGAAAAACGATCTATTCCAATTTATTCCTTGAGTTTCAAGATAGAGGAAAAAAAATTATTTTGAGATCATTTACAAACACGGTGATTTGATTGTTTATTAGTTGCCTTGTGTATTTGCAATTAATTTGTTTGAAATGTAAAACATATATTAGGTAGTAAAGTTAAGCTAATATTTTAGAAATAATTTTGGAATAGAGACATTGTAACTCAAGGGTGCCACCCTATCGACAAAGGGTGCCACATTATCGACGTAAACCACTTTTTCTATACATTATTCAGCATATGTGTTTTCAGACCTGGTCGTTAAAGAATCATTCTTGCATACTAAATAAAATATCATAAAAAAAGTCAATATGGTATCTATAGGAATATTCAAAGCTATTGAGTAATTGTGGTGATGGTATTCAATGCTCAACATGTTGTTTCGATTAATATTGTTAAAACTTTATTTCACGTAATAACTCAAAAATTTTAAAAGGTAGAATAGATTCTTTTTGAACCAATAACACATTTATAGGACAAATTTATAAGTTATCACAATTTATAAATTAAAATGATATGGATAACCTGGTTAAAATGGTTTCTAAGTGATTTATCGTTGCAAACATTGTGATGGTTTGTTTAAGTTTTTTAAGGTCGGGTGTCACCACAAAACGGGTGACTGTTGGAGTATGCAATATAAACGTGCCAACTTATGCTGAATGTATTTCAGCATAAACTTACCTATTGTTTTATTTTGACAGTTCAATATGTTCATTGTATCTTTTCACATGTTATGTTAAAACTTAAAATCAATTAAATAAAGAAAACTAAATTGTTCTTAATATCAGTATTTATTATCGTCGGTGTTGTCCATCGAATATTGTTTCATCTTCATTCCAAAAGGTTATGGGCCCAGAAGTCGCCCTGAAACAATATTTTTCGATATAGATAAATAGAACGAGTTTTATTGTATTTGTGATTTTAATTGTTTTAAATCAGTGCATCGTATCTCGTATACATAATGGCGGCGGAACGAGTTTTTTTCTCGTTTACTAAATTAAATTCAACTAATTATTTTACATGGAAATTTCAAATGCGTTTGGCATTGTTACGTGATGAATCATGGGAGGTAGTTGAATTGGAAATTAAACCTGATAACGTTTCTACATCCGATTGGGCTAAAAAGGAAACAAAGGCATATTCTGCGATTGGTCTTTGTATTAAAGCTGATCAATTGGTTCATATACGAGATACGACTACAGCAAGAGCAACATGGATAGCACTGAAGGATTATTATGAAAAGAGTACAGCACAAGGCAGAATTCGTTTAATGCGAAATTTAATGCAGCTACGTTTTCATGATGGTGATGATATGGAGGCGCACATTGCGACCATTAATCGTTCGTTCCAGCAAATTGTTGATTTGGGAATGGAAATGACTGTTGATGATTGGAGATCGGCAACAATGTTAGGTAGCTTGCCAGATAGTTACGATAATCTTGTAATGTCCATAGAATCACGGCCGGTGAATGAACTTATGGGATCAAAAGTGCAATCTATTTTGATTGATGAATATCATCGACGATTGAACAACAATCATGATGAACAAAATTCTAGTGCAGTTATGTTTGTTGGCAAGAAAGTTCGAGGTAACACAAACAAACCAAATATTTTTTGTTTCAAATGCAGAGCAAAGGGGCATAAAAAGCATGAATGTCCGAACAATGACGTCAATACACAAAAATGGAAAAATACCAGCCAATCATTGAATAAGGACGATAACAAGCAAAAGGCAATCTTGATTGTCTGAAATGATAATGATAGCGACGCGTATGAAGAACTGTTTCACGTAGGTATAACAAGCAGACAGGAAGGTTGGGTGATAGATTCAGGGGCTACAAGCCATTATTGCTCAAATAAAGATTTATTTTGCGAAATTGATATGAATTTTACCGACAAAGTTCTTGTGGCAAATCATCAACTTGAGGAAGCAGAAGGCAGAGGGTGTATTGAAATTGATGTTATAAACAGCAATGGTGTTAAAAATCGACTTCGTTTAAGTAATGTTTTATATGTACCGACACTTGGCACAAATTATATTTCTGTTCGCAAATTAAACGTAGAAGGATTTCAAGTGGCTTTCTGTAAATGACATGTGAAATAAATTTCAACAAAAATCAAATTTGTGTAGGACATTTGTGTGGTGGTTTATATATGCTAAAATTACCAAGATTTGCATATTCACTCCAAGGTCATCCAGATAAGTGTATACATTATTGGCATCGTGTTTTAGGACACCGTGATATAGAGGTTGTTAAACGATTGGTTGTCGATGGTCTGGTTGAAAAAGTCGAAATCGTGGACTGTAATATCAATGAGTCATGTAGTGTTTGTTTGGAAGGAAAAATAACTAGGGTTAAAATTCCAAAGCATGCAACGAAACATTCAAAATGCGTTTTAGATTTGATACACACAGATCTTTGTGGACCTATGCAAACCGAAACACCATCAAGAAAAAGATACATATTAACATTTATAGATGATCATACGCGCTATACTGTTACATATTTAATACGGGAAAAATCCGAGGTTTATACAAAATTAAAAGAATACATCGAAATGGTTGAGAATCGATTCAACAATAGAATTAAAACACTACGTTCAGATCTTGGTGGCGAGTATACGGGAAAACAGGTTAGTAATTTTTTAAAATCAAAAGGTATTGAAATGGAATATACAACTAGCTACAGTCCTTTTCAAAGTGGCGTTGCTGAACGGAAAAATAGAACGCTAGTTGAGATGGCTCGTTGTATGCTCTTTGATGCTGATTTGCCAAATATGTTCTGGGGTGAAGCTGTTATGATGGCAAATTTTCTTCAAAATCGTTTGCCTACCAAAGGTGCAGATGTAACACCGTTTGAGGATTGGTTTGAAAGGAAACCAAACATTAAGACATTTCATAAATTTGGATCTGCGTGTTACGTATACATTCCGGCAGAAAAGCGTCAAAAGTTGGATAAAAAGGCAACAAAAATGATACTTGTTGGTTACGATATGGAATCAAAAGCATATCGTTGTTTCGACCCGATTAAAAGAAAGGTTCTCATTAGTCGCGATGTTCGTTTTGGTGTTAGTAATTCATCACAGTTTCATGAGGTGGCTGATTTACCAGATCTAATTTCTGTAGGTGGTGAACATGATTTTGTAGTAGAAATTGATAGTAATTTGGAAAATGAACAAATTACTGATGGCAATGTAAATGTTGATACCGATAGAAATAACATTGAGGAAGAGAATATAGCAGCAGACAATGTTGTTCAGGTACGGTGTTCAAAACGATCGAACCTTAATATCCCTCCGAAAAGATACATCGAAGAAATAGTTTCGATTGAAGTTATTTCTGAACAAAAATCATTCAATCAGGCCATGTCTAGTGCAAATAAAAATCAATCGTT
Organism: Diogma glabrata; assembly: GCA_963693315.1. Lineage (NCBI taxonomy): Eukaryota > Metazoa > Arthropoda > Insecta > Diptera > Cylindrotomidae > Diogma > Diogma glabrata. The sequence goes on along the minus strand of OY856187.1, from coordinate 284,179,773 downwards.
AGATGCAAATTTTGCAAAAGATAAAATTGATCGCAAATCAAATAGTGGCAATATATTCTTCGTATTCGGTGCTCCAGTGTCATGGAAAAGCAGCAAGCAAGATCTAGTAACATTATCTAGTACCGAGGCCGAATATGTTTCATTAAGTGCAGCATGTCAAGAGGTTAAACGGTTACGAAATTTGTTGGGTGATTTTGGTCTACATCAAGATAAGCCGACGGCTATTTTCGAGGACGACCAAGGCTGTTTAAAAATGGCAGCAACAGAAAAACGTTCCAGAAAAAGATTCTTTGTTAAATCATTTCAAGAGGAAGGTATTGTGAACTGCACATATTGTCCAACTGAAACCATGTTGGCAGATATGTTAACAAAGCCGTTGAATGGAAGCCGAATCAAAATATTGCGTGAATATTGCGGACTATAAGGTACTGCTGCAGTTTAGATTGAGGAAGAGTGTTGGAGTATGCAATATAAACGTGCCAACTTATGCTGAATGTATTTCAGCATAAACTTACCTATTGTTTTATTTTGACAGTTCAATATGTTCATTGTATCTTTTCACATGTTATGTTAAAACTTAAAATCAATTAAATAAAGAAAACTAAATTGTTCTTAATATCAGTATTTATTATCGTCGGTGTGATCCATCGAATATTGTTTCATCTTCATTCCAAAAGTGACACCCGGGATGGACCGCCCCCCCTCGCCCCTCTCCCCCTAGCTACGCCACTAGATATACATCTTAAGCCGGGCATTCACATAGAAGAGAAACAGGATTTCATACAAATTTGACAGCAAAAAATTCTGTTTCTGCAAAATTTGTATGGAATTCAGTTTCTGTTGTGTGTGAATTTCAGCCTTTAGAAGAATTAATGGCCCTATCAGATCTAACGACATTTAATTTAATATTGTAAAATCAAACTAATCTAACAACAATTCAAATTATGTGGCTGTTTATCATTGACATTTAAAACAAAACATCGTTATGATCAAATCAAGTTTCACATTTTATTTCTCGTCACATATAAATGTCGTGTTCTTTGGGTAAAAAGTTGAACTTTATGTAACAATAACAAAACAACCGTCGGGGTTGGACTCACAGGCGTTCACCACACGCCTGATACCTTCTACAAACGACTTAGTCCGTCATATCAATAAAAAGCTCAATGTAACATTAAAAATAATATCTAATCAAATTCTTACATTTTTTTAACTTTACATATTCATTTTTTTGTAGTCTCGAGGTCAATTATTTACAATAGCTTAATCTACTTTCAATTTTTGAAACTATAAATTTTAACAATTTAACCGTTTCAAATATCCTATAAAATATAAAGTTTTAATCCCCTTCTTTTAACAAATACATCAGCACACACACACGTACATTTCCACTTTCATCAACAATAGAATTTAAGTTCATTGGTTAATGTCAAACGTGGAAGAAAAAGAAATATTCTTATGTCAATCATAAATACAAATAATAAAAATAATTGAGTTTCAGTGTATTTTGTATTTTGATTTTCAAATATGAAAAATGTTGACTTTCTATTTGAATTTTTGAACTGTATAAGAAACTCTAGAAACAAATTGGATTTGTGATTATTGTTTAATTTTTTTGTTATTGTTTTGAATTTTTATAAAATAACAAATAACTTTAAATTTTTATTTATTTTGATGTAAATTATGTGAATATAAAAGGTGGGTTTTTTACACACTTTTATTTACTTGAGATTTTGCATATTATAATAGTGAATCCTTTTCGACTGTGACCGAACAAATTTGTATATTTTGTGTTGTACTCACTTCATACTGCATTTCAATACAAAAAAATAACTCGGGGTTGGTTGGAACTGTACTGAAATTTGCTCGGTACATTTGAAAAGAATTCACTATATAAGTTTTGGTAGTTACCGTTGCTATGTAAGAGAGAAGTGCCGCTTTTTACTACATACTGATTCTTATCTGTGTTAATATTCTTAATGAAATAGTTATGAAAATATTACAATTAGAGATTAACATGTTTTATGAACGAAACAAAACAAAACCCACGTAATAACACTGTTAGTGTATTCCTATGATTGGCGATATTTGTTACATATATGTATAGTGTATTTGTATAAACCTATCAGTACCATGTTACTGCGTACAGAATGTATGAAACCAGAGTGAGGATTCTGATCCTTATTGTCAATTTTTTGTCAACGTTTAGACAAAAATTAGACAAAATAAAATTTTGTTTTTACTTGATTTACACGGTACAAAAGCTAAACGATAATCGTTTGGTGAGAGAAATTCATACAATATAATGTTTTGATGTTTATAGGTAGTTATATATTTATATTATATTATATGTAATGTAATAAAAAACATTCGGTTTTTTGCTCTATTATTTAGTTTTTATATACATATGTATTACAAAAACATTGGCGCTACGCGTTTCATTACGTCTCCCGTAACGTCTTCAGACGAAAATACATAAAATAATATAAACAATAAAACAAAAACTTTAAAAAAAGCAATTTGTCATAAATTATTCTCCCACAAAATTATTAGAAAATAAACAAAACCATTTAAAAAACAACAGCACAATATAACTTACATATAAATTAAATAAAATGGTCCATTATGTTGAAAACTAATAATTAAACAAAAAATAAATTAAAATACATAAAAAATTTGAAAACATGAGCACTATTTTCTTGCTCGAAGAAACGAGCTCCCATATAAATCTATGTGTAGGCTTTAATTATTGAGGGAGACAGTGCATCACATAATCAAAGTAATATGCCAATAGCAGCTAGCTGGATTATTGGCAACCCCATTTACGTTTTGTTTCTCCAAATTTTTAAAACGAATTTGCTTTTTTCCATTTGTTTTACTTTTGTTTTCTCTATCCTATCATTAAAGTATGGACCTATGTCACATTTTAAATTTAATGGGATTTAAGGTTTAGTTGTTCATTCTTTAGCAAGAAATATAAAAAAAAAAAGATTTTGCGTCTATCAACATCTCAGAACGCATGTTATTGTGGGACCTTGGTCTTAAAAGGTGTTTATGTGTACAACACATTTTATTAAAAAAAAAAAGAAGGCAGTGTTAAGGACTGCCGACAGAAGTGAAAACTTAAATCTGTAAAATAACTGTGTTTTTCTTCTTGTGTATCTTCCAATTATTGTAGCATCGCAAATTAAAATTTCAGAATGTTTAAATTAAAATCATTAAAATTATTCTGGGTTTCACATCTATCAGTATTCCAAGCAACTATTATATACATTTGTATATTTAAAATAATCAAAACATATCATATAAAAATTTGCGTCTATCAACACCTTAGAAAGCATGTTGTTGTGGGACCTTGTTCTTAAAAGTTTTTCGTGTGTTGTTGTGACTCATCTTGTAATTTCTACTACCAAACACATTTTATTTACAAAAATATAGTGTATCATCAAAGAATATTCCATAACTTAGAGTAAGGGATGGTATCGTTGATTGAAAATACTTCATCCATCAGCACCCCTAAGATATCACTTTGGCTAATGAGATTGCATTGCTATTTCCAGTGGTGTACGATATCTCAAGATAACTCAAATGCCAATAGCAGGGACTAAAGTACGTGTTGTTGTCACACCCATAGATCAACAAGTTTAAATTTTACAAATATTCATGCGGAAAGCTAAGCAAATTCATTGGTATTAATGCGCATTGTTGCCGTTTACAAATCACTATCGGCTAAGTGCCACCATTTTTAATTATTTTATCATTATTGCCATCCATGTTTAATCATACATAAGCTATGCTTCTTTGTAAAGAATTTATGCAATTTTCGTCTCGTAATTGTGAGCTTAAAATCGATATAATCGATGTTATCAAGTATCAAGTTACAAGTATTAAGTCTTCACTTAATTTTAGAAACATGTATTATATACAATTCCAAACCGACAACATATTTGGTAAAGATGATAAAATTTGTAACATCATGTTAAATTTCAACACATATAATTTTGATATATATATATATATATATATATATATATATATATATATATATATATATATATATATATATATATATATATATATATATATATATATATATATATATATATATATATATATATATATATATATATATATATCTGTAGGTGGGAGGTAAACTACACCAAGTCACATTTTTAAAATTTTACAGGAAAGCCAAAAAACTGTTTGAAAATGGACTATTTACTATGGAGTAGGACTATTTAAAATTGTTCTATCTCGAAAACTACACTAGTTAGGACTTAGAACTATTAGACTCGGACGCTTTATGATCCAAAACTTATTTTGAAAAAAATGTGTTGTGTAATACGAATTACAAAATTTGTAACAACACATAAATACCTTTAAAGACCTAGGTTCCACAGCATCCTTAAGATATTATCTTGGCTAGAGACATCTAATTGCTATTGTGGTGATATCAGGTAAAATTGTATGTCAATATATAGCTGGGACTGAAATAGACGAAGTTTTCGCATCCATGAAAAAAATTAACAAAACATTTACAAACCAACAAAAACTGTGATCTCTCCATGCGGATTGAAATAAAACTTCGGTCCGTGCTAATCCAAAATAAATCTTGGTTTGAATTATCGTGCAATAATATGCAACCTCACTGTAACAAGTTCTGACTTTTGATTATATGGGTTTCTTATAAATTACCATAGGAATATACTGCAACTTAATACTAAAATTTTAACAAGCTATGTAACTATCAAATTATCAAATTAACTATCAAACCCGAATCATCCTCTAATTTTTATTCTAATAACTCTGTCGTTTCAGATTCTCGAATTCCAACTTTAACCGACAGCAACTTTAAAGCATACACTAATCTCAAAACCACCAACAATCACTATTATCGAAACAACAAACAACAAAATTATGATAAAACAATTTAATTTTTTTAGTTTTTAGCGTATTTTTATTATAAAATTATTTTAGTCGTTACTTTCACTTTGTATTGAATGGTTATAAAAGTAGTTTTTCAAATAAATTAATTAAAATAAATTTAAATACACTTAAATTTGAGAAACCAAAGAATAAGAAATTGTGAAGTGTTTGCAAATTATAAACTTAATTAATTAAAATTGATAAGTGATAAACAAAATAAATTTATTTTAAAAAAATGTTGTTTGAAGAATTAAGAAAAAAACTTGAAAAATATAACCAAGAACATTTACTGAACTTTTGGAACGAAATAAATGATGAGGAAAGAAAAAAGTTATGTTCAGATTTAGATGAATTAAATTTTGGGGAAGTGAATCATTTCTTCAAACGAGCTACGATAGATTTTGAAAATAATGAAAATCTGAAATTAGATGATCGTTTGGAACCGATACCTGAATCGAAGTATATATCAATTAGTCGAACAAGTAAAGATATTTTGGAAGAATATAGAAATGCAGGCTATATACAGATTGCTAATAGTAAAGTTGGTGTATTACTGATGGCCGGTGGGCAAGGAACTCGTTTGGGATTTGATCATCCCAAAGGAATGTATGATGTTGGCTTGCCGTCAGGAAAGTCACTTTTCAGGATTCAAGGAGAACGTATTAAAACATTGCAACGATTGGCTCATGCATTTACTGGAAAATCAGGATACATTGCGTGGTATATTATGACCAGCGAACATACTATGCAACCGACAAAAGAATATTTTATGAAACACAATTATTTTGGATTAAGACCAAACGATGTAATATTTTTTGAGCAAGGAAGTTTACCCTGTTATGATTTTGAAGGCAAAATTATTTTAGATCAAAAGTGTCAGATTGCTAAAGCTCCTGATGGTAATGGAGGGTTATATCGCGCTCTTCGAGATCAAGGAATTTTATCAGATATGTCAAATCGTGGCGTGCTTTATTTACATGCACATAGTGTTGATAACATTCTAATAAAAGTTGCTGATCCTATTTTTGTTGGTTATTGTGTTAAACAAAACGCTGAGTGTGCAGCTAAAGTTGTTGAAAAATCGCATCCAAACGAAGCTGTTGGGGTTGTTTGTGTTGTTGATGGAAAATATCAAGTTGTTGAATATAGTGAAATAAGTTCGAAAACAGCTGAACTTCGTAACTCTGATGGCCGTTTAACATTTAACGCTGGCAATATATGCAATCATTTCTTTACTGTAGAATTTTTGAATAATATTGCAAATGTTTTCGAAAAAGAATTAAAACTACATGTTGCTAAAAAGAAGATTCCATATATCTGTCTTAATACGGGTAAAAGAATTAAACCAGAACAACCAAATGGTATAAAGATTGAAAAGTTTGTATTTGATGTTTTTGAGTTTTCAAAAAGATTTGTATGTGTAGAAGTGCCACGAGATGAAGAGTTTAGTGCGTTAAAAAATGCTGATTCTGCGGGCAAAGATTGTGCATCAACAGCACGTAAGGATATTTATCGATTGCATAAAAAATATATTGCCAAAGCTGGTGGTGATGTTGAGGGTGAGGAATGTGAGATATCATCGTTGCTATCGTATGATGGCGAAGGTATTAAATATATGGTAAACGAAAAACATTTCAATGCTCCAGTTTACCTAAAGAGCCCCGAAGAAAGTTTAAATGGCCATTTGTAAGTTATTTTAATCATAAATATAGATTTTATTTAATGTTTTATAAGACTGATGTATAATGTTTTATAAAACGAAATATTACTTATAGTTAATTCGATTTAATTTTTTATTTTGTGATGTGATTTTTTTAAAATTAAATTTCAGTTGAACTGAATTGTAAAAATAGCAAAAACTATATAAATCCTATAAATGTTAATTTAATTAGTTAATTTATTTAGACAATTTGGAATCAATCAATTATGTTTTATATTGAATATAAATTATTAATATAATTAGATTTTAAAAACCTTTTGACATTTAATATTCTTCGGAATAAAAGATATAACTTTGATATTGACATATCTTACAAATTTTTCCAATATACATATATAATTATCAACGAACAAAAATATTAACCTTGAAGACACTATTGAATAATTTAAATGTTAAATTCTTTAGATGTTATTCAAAAAGAAACAAAATCGGTTTTATTTCGTTATTAATATTATACACCTATATACTTTTCTTTTTTAAAATATTGTGTTTACAGGAAAGGTTGTTAATTTATTAGGTACTCCTTTTTACAACTACAATTAAATTTAGTCACGTACGTTTTACAGAAATGTTGGTCTCTTTCGCTTACAACTACGATGTGCCTTTAAAACCAAATAGGTATTTTATATTAATTTTACGAGTTTCTTATAAATTAAATCTTAAAATTTAAATCTTAGTTGAGAGTTTTAGTGATCTTTTGCATGGTTTGTGTGAACTGAACGCTCCCAGGTTCTGTTTTCGCTATTCTCTAATGCAAAGATTATAGTTCTTGGTGATTTTAATGTCCACAATAATGAATGGCTTACACACAGCTCTAAAACTGACGAGGTTGGTAGACAGGCTGAGTTGTTTGCTCTTTATCACAATTTTACTCAAATAATAGACCTGCCAAACAGAGTTCCTGACATTCCTGGTCAAAGTAGTAATTTACTTGATTTATTTTTGACAAACGATCCATATCTGGTTCAATTTAAAATATCAGAACCATTGGGTGGTTCAGATCATAATTTGATCTCCACACAACTAAATATACAAATTCCAAAACAATTTAAAGCGAATCCTCGTAATGTTTGGGATTACAAAGCTGCGGATTGGCAAGGACTTAAAAGTTTTTTTAGATGTTTTCCTTGGAAACGCTATTGCCTTACCGGTCAAGACCCAGACATAGCTGCATCAAATTTTTCTGAAACTGTAATTGATGGTATGCACAGATTTATTCCTAATAAATTGATCATTCCGAAAACTGATCTATGTTTTTCTAGTAAATGCAAAAAAGCTATAAAAGTTAAAAAAAAAGGCTTTTCGAAAGTTTAATCAAAACAAAACCGATGAAAAGCTTAGACAGTACCGTAAAGAGAGAAATTTATGTCGTAAGTTAATAGATGAAGAGAAACATCTATTTAATAGGAAAAAAGCATCTAAATTCGCAGAACATCTGACTGGTTCACGCAATTTCTATAAAGCCGCAAAGGCTGTCCAAAGCAACTTTTGTAAATCTTCCCTACCGCCTCTTGTTAATAGAGATGTCCCTATCATTGATCCAAAAGAGCAAGCTAATTTGCTTGGGCATTATTTCTCTTTAAATTCTACTTTAAAAGAACCTAATTTCCAACCTAAACCTATTTCTAAAGTTTCTTATAAAATGAGGCGGATAATTTTTCGGAAAAACATTGTTCGAAAAATGCTTTTAAAAATCAATACTAACAAGGCAACAGGCCGTGATTTTATTCCTCCGATTATACTTAAAACATTTGCTAGGGAGCTAGCACCAATCCTCACTAAAATCTTCTATTTGTCATATAAGAAAGGAATTTTTCCTGAAATTTGGAAAATGGCTAGTGTACAGCCAGTTTCAAAAAAGGGCAGTAAGACTGATCCTACGAATTACAGACCCATTTCAATTTTATCGGTAGTTGCTAAAATGTTTGAGAAATATGTCAATTTTAATTTAATGAGCTTCTTAGAGTCTTCCAAATTAATTAATGAGAGACAATATGGATTTCGAAAAGGAAGAGCGACGGGAGATTTGCTGTCTTTTGTCACTCATATCTGGAACAAGTCGCTTGAAAACTTTGGAGAAACATTCGGTGTTGCTCTTGATATTTCCAAGGCATTTGACAAAGTTTGGTATAACAACCTTATATGCAAATTGAGATCCTATGGTTTAGACGAGCAGCTTATATCTTGGACACAGAGCTTTATATCTGATCGAAAATTTCGGGTCAATGTTGACGGTGTATCATCGAATACTTTTTCAACTAATGCAGGAGTTCCTCAGGGTTCCGCTTTGCACCAACTCTTTTTCTTATCTATATTAATGATTTGTTGGACTCAACGGTTCATCCTATACATAGTTTTGCTGATGATAGCACGCTTCATGCGTCTCATGAAGCACCTAAATTATATACACCCTTAGCGCTTAGTGAGTGTAGATCAAAATTGATAGATTCCCTTAACACTGATCTTAAAACAATTATGGATTGGGGTATTGCTAACAGTGTTGAATTCAATACAAGCAAAACACAGGTTTGTCATTTTTCTAGGATAACGACACCCAATCCTTTTTCATTAACGTTTGGCCCGAAAAATCTTTTAGAGAATGAGTCTGTCAGACTTCTAGGAGTTGAGATTGAAAATAATATGAAGTGGAATTCTCATATTTTTAACCTGGCTAAGAATGCTGTTCAAAAGTTAGGATTTTTGGGCCGATGTCGTAAGTTTTTCGATAGCGAACAACTTCTTTTAGTTTATAAATCTTTTATACGTCCCTGCATGGAATACTGTTCTCACATATGGGGTGGAGCTTACTTGAGTAGTCTCAACTGCTTTGATTCTGTACAGCGTAGAGCTATTAAACTCATTGGTAACCCAAGTCTTACTAACGGTCTTGATTCCGTGCAGCACAGAAGAAATGTTGCTGATTTGACTATATTTTATAAATATATCATGGATGAACGAGCTTCTGAAGAGATCAAATCGATTTTACCTAAATCAGCAAACCTTTCGTGTCACACCAGAGCAAACGTAGCAGCGCATCCCTTCAGAGTTCAAATAATTAGGTGTAGAACTGTAGCCTTCCAACGTGACTTTTTCAACAGAGTCTCTCATCTTTGGAATGCCTTACCTTCCTGGGTTTTCCCTGATGAATTTAATCCTCAAGGCTTTAAAGTTAACGTTCATAAATTTCTCAGAGAATCTTAATTTGCATTCCATTCTTATCCCTAGTTGGCATGGTATCTTCGGATATTCAGAGACGTTAATTTATAATTTATTATAATTAACACTAAACATGCCTAACTTTGAATAAAAAAAAAAAAAAAAATTCTCTTATAGTAATTGTTTCTATTAAAATTATCAAAAAAAACTGTGTTGGGCCTTAAGGATTTGAAAAGCCTCAAAGCTATTATCACCTTCTTTCTCCTCGACAGTCGACGTCGGTTAGTGCAATCAACCATAACTGTCAGAATGCAAGAACGAAAAACGTTTATCAACCTCAGAGCACATCTATACCATTGTAGGTTCAAGGTCTTAAAAGGTATTTATTTGTTGTTGTGGCACATATTGTAATCACTATTAGAAAAAAATTCTAGTTAAAAACACACTTCTATTAGGTAAATGGCTATTAAAAATTCAACATTTTATACTAGTGTACACAAATTTGAAATAATTTAAAGTCAATCTAACAACCTGTAATTTATAATGAAATCAAATCCTCTTTGAACTTTTACAACACAAAAAGCTTGCTTGTACGTCTCATTTGTACAGAAGAGCAATTCAAAATTTATTTATACTTGTACTGAACACCAATATACATCCGTTTGAGCGTTGTTGTTTCGTTAACAGTAAACCACAAACTATTAAACTTGACTGCATTTCGTTTACTTCATTGTTCTCGTTGTCTCTACTAAATTTATTCTGATATTTCTTGCATAAATTCGTCGTATTTATACCTAATCTACAATACTGCCTAAAACTTCCATTCCAAAAACATTCCAAAATAGCTAACAAATTCATGGTAATTTATTTAATGCATTTCCAAAAACTAAAATTAGATCATTTAAGTCATGTATCTACTAATTATAGTAGACGCTCTTCTGGTCACCCACGTTGTAGACTGTAGAGCAACATTTAAAAACATTTGTTCCTATCTTTAGAATTTTCAAGTAAGTTATTTTTATGGTAATTTATGCATTTTTTATAATCTGTTGATCCTTTTATTTGCACTCACTTTAAAAAAAATTGCTTTTATTTTTATATATTCAACAGGCTCACTAGTTTTGTATTCGTTTTCTAAAAGAAAAAAACAATTTATTTAGTCTAATGAATTAATACTTAGATAATCAATAAATAAACAGAGTATGCTTCTTATAATTTTTATATAAGGTTATTAATAAACAAATATTCGTTATATCATTCGAATAAATAAAATTTTAAATTTAAGATCAGGAAATAAATGTGTGAATTGGTTTTTACGGTTAGATTAAAACAATAAAATTTATGCACTGTATTAAGATTTAGTTGAAAAACAGACTTTCCTTTAAGAACGAGGCTACTTAATGCCTGTTTATTTTAATGAAGCTCTCAGTCAAACATATGTTTTAAATTTTTAATTGTTGATGAACTACTTAAAGTGTTAATCTAATGAATATTTTTTGATTAAAAGACTTCTTATACACTTAATAATATTTTATTTTTCTAAATATATTTTCGGTTTCTAAGAGACCTTTTCAGAGAATGAATTCTGATTTCTATTATCTAGAATAGAAATCAGAATTCATTCTCTGAAGAAGGTCTCTTAGAGACAGAAAATATATTTAGAAAAATAAAATATTATTAAAGTGTATAAGAAGTCTTTTATTCAAAAAATTTTCACTATATGTTTTAAATTAAACTAAATGTTGGTTTGTAAATTAATAAGATACCTCTACTTGCATAAACAAATTTAAATTGCTGTAAAAACAATAATTATGTCCTTAAATTCATAAGGCAATTACGATTTTCGTCAATTTAATCATAACACAGCATAACAATAATTTACTGGATCTGTTTTTGACAAACGAACCAGATACTACGACGACAAAAGTTGAACAACCCCTCGGATCATTGGACCATTTACTAATATCAGCAATAGTACAATTTACAACACCGACACCAATTAAAGCAAATCCTCGTCGCGTTTGGAATTATAAACGCGCTGACTGGGAGGGAATGAAACTTTTATGATGAAACACCTTGGAAAACTATTTGTTGTGTTTAGCAAGATCCTAGCACATCGGCAATAAGAGTTTCTGAAATCATAAAACACGGCAAAGCATCTAAAACCTATAACTCAAATAAAACACTTTAAACCCATAGGCATATAAGAAAGCTAGAAATATTAGTAAACACTTTCGGGCAGTTAAATCAGTCCAGAGCAATTTTGCTCGATTCTATATTCCAACCTTAGTTCTGAGTGACATTCCGTGAGCGACTCGAAAGAGAAGGCGGATCTTTTGGGTCGTATTTTCGCAGAAAACTCAAACGTATTTGAACCTCTCCATTCTCCTACACTCATTTCCCCAGTTGAAACGAAAATGAAACCATTTATTTTTCGTTTCAATATTGTACGGAAAATGCTTCTTTCTACCAATAACAATAAATCTGCTGGCCCCAACGGTATTCCACCCTTCATTCTTAAAACTTTGCTAGGAACTATAGCTCAAATTTTAACTAAAATTTTCTAACCGTAATATTTCCCGATTCTTGGAAGCTGGCCAGCGTTCAACCCATATCAAAGAAAGGTAGTAAGATAGACCTTAACAATTACAGACCAAGTGCAATTCCTTCGGTTTTGGCTAAAATATTTGAAAAATATACGTCCCATCTCTGGAACAAATCACTGGAAAACCATCGTGAAACATTCAGTATTTCACTTGATATTTCTAAAGCATTTGATAAAGTGTGGCATAGAAATCTCATAGCTAAATTAAAATCTTATGGCATAACCATCTTACTGTCTCACGGATTCATAGTTTTCTTACAGGTCGCCAATTTCATGTTAATTTAGATGGTATTGCATCCAATATTTTCACAACCAGCAATGGTGTCCCCCAAGGCTCTGCACATTCACAAACCTTGTTTCTTCTATACACTAATTATTTACTTGTTTCCACATTTCCAAGCCATAGTTTTACGGATGACAGCACATTGCATGCATCAAACTCATATCCTAAATTTCGATCTAATACTGCAGTCACCACTGATAATTAGCTGCTAATTGATTCTATCAACAAAGACATGGCATAATGGAATGGGTGATCGTAATCTTGTTTCATTTAATCCAACCAAAACCAAGCTTTCACGAATAGAGCGACATAAAACTTCCCTATTAAGATAAACCAAGAGGAATTACGTGAGGTTGAATCAGTTAGACTTCTTGGAGTGGATATTAAAAATAACCTGAAATGGAATAAACACATGTTCAACCTCGCTAAATCTGCAATGCAAAAGTTAGGATTCTTTAGTCGATGTAAAATAATAAGTCCTTTATTCGTCCATGTATGGAATACTGCTGTCATATTTGGTGCTTGTCAGTCAACAATAAAATCTCTAGACTCTGTACAGAGAACAGCAGTACGGTTGATTGGTAATACCGAACTAACGGATCAGCTTGATTCACTCCAGCACCGATGAAATTTGGCTGAATTGTCAATCTACTATAAATATAAGTTTAGTGAATTCTCCTCTAAGGAAATTCAAAACATCCTTTCATCGTGTGCGCATTACAATCGACGAACAAGAGCTGCCGAGTTATCCCATCCATTTGTTGTCCAAAAACCTCGTTGTAGAACTGTGTCCTTCCAGAACGACTATTTTAATAGAGTGGCCAAATTGTGAAACTCAATCCTCCTCTGTATTGTCCGATGAATTTGCCCCTCAGACATTTTAAGGAAATCTCCATCGTCATTTAAAACAGTTAGTATAGTTATCCTCATTCCTTCCATTTTCCTCATCTCCTTCCTTTATAGTTGATATGGTATCTTCGGATATTCAGAGTCTGAATAATGAATATTTCATATTTAGTGTGCTAAACATATCCAACTAATTATTAAAAAAAAGTACGAAATTTATATGGCTTTTATATGGTTTTCTATTAACAAATAAAACAAAAAATTATTTGCCCGAGTGATGATCGAACTCACGGCCTTAAGATTTTGAGACTTACCCGCTACCGACTGCGCTATCGAGGCTATATAATTACCAAATGGTAACAAAAGTTATATTATTAAGTATTTTTTTGCGATTTGAGTCCGTATCATAACATCGAAAAATCAAATCATCGAATCGTGTCACACAACCGAAAGCTCATTCCACCGAATTTCATATCATCGAATTGTTTTGAAATTGAAAAATCATTACATCGAAATATCATATCACCGAAAGTTCATTTCGTCGAAAAGTCATTGCAACGAAAGATCATATCACCGAAAATCGAAAATTTAATTCACAAAACCGAAAAATCATACCATCGAAATTCGTAAAATCGAATAAAAAATCATTACATCGAAAAATCATATAATCGAAAAAACAGGGTATACTCATTACTCACAGATAAAAATATTGTAAATTGGAATACGTTCAAAAACTTTACTATTCGTGTTTTCTTTTATGACGCTCACAAATAACCCTGACACCAGGACCAGACAAAATGGCTGTCAGAAGCAAATGACACCGTAGAGTTATGATTTTTGTTCCTTTATTATCGAATTTAAAAAAAAAGTCCAAGCGGCACGTATATCCGCTAGAAATAGGTAGATTTCGAGATCAGACAGTTTTGTGTGCCAGTAGAATCTGATGTATCAGATTAGTTTAAACAACTCAAACTAATTTAAAACAGATATCGGACAAATTTTAAAAAGAAAATTAGCTACATATAAGCAAAACTATATCTATCCAATTTTGCAACAAAAAAATATCAAATCTACCACAGAACATGTGTGTGACAATTTATGACACAAGCCTACGCTATATCGTATGTCGTCCAATAACTGCAAAATATCAAAATAGTTTATTTCTAAGAAAAAAAATTAATTTCTTCCATTCAAACCTTTTTATTTTTTTTTCATTGACTGTTATAAGGTTTTTGGAAATTGTAGTTATGGATTGTTGCAAACTTTTTTGTTTGAAAGCCAACAAGTCAAAAACCTCGAACTGCAGAGGTTTATATTTATAAGAAACGGATTAAAATGTTTCCACAGATTCTAAATTTATGAAGTTTTTAAAAATATTATACCGCATTCACAGCGACATAGCAAATTAGTAGATAGTATATAATAATTTGCATCTTGGCATATTTAATATGAGTTTAAAACGTAGATGTAAGGCCTAGATAGTAAGCCTAGATATCAAATTAGTTGCAAGATTTTAAAATAAAAAGTGTTTACAGCACAGATTTAAATTACATCTACTAATTTGCTATGTCGCTGTGAATCCGGTATAAGTATCCAAACGGCCGTTACAACGGATTAAAAAAACGAATTTTTTTTCTAGTATAAAGCCCCTAGTTATTTAACCATGTGTCAAATTTTTCTGATTTACGAACTTGTCCAAGATATTAATAAAACACACATGTTTACGGAAGGTTTTTTGATCTGGCTCCACAAATGCGACCGTGAGAGTGCCGGTTGATTCAAACGCATTTGGTGTTTTACAAGCTTTTTTGTTGGAGCCGCTCACTCAGAAACCTCCAACTGCAGAGGTCTTTTTTTAAAAGAAACTGATTAAAAAGGTTTTAAAAATTCTAAATTTATGAAGTTTTTAAAAATATTAGAATCTAAACGGCCGTTATAACGGATCTAAAAAACAGAGTTTTTTTCTAGTATAAAGGCCTCTAGTTTCTTAACCATGTGTCGGATTTGGCTGATTTACGAACTTGTCCAAGATATTAATAAAACGCACATTTTTAGAAAAGGTTTCTTGATCTGGCCTTACAAATGCGACCGTGAGAGTGCCGGTTGTTTCAAAAAAAAATTTTTTTTTGCAAACTTTTTTGTTGGAGCTGCTCACTCACGAACCTCTAACTGTAGAGGTCTATTTTTAAAACACATTGATAAAAAGAATTCCAAAAATTCTAAATTCATTAATTTTTTTAAAATATTAGTATCCAAACGGCCGTTATAACGGTTGTAAAAAATCAATTTTTTTTAGAAAAAAGGCTCTAGTTCCTTAACCACGTGTCGGATTTTGCTGATTCACGAACTCGTCCGAGATATTAATAGAACACATATGTACAGAAAATTTTTTGATCTCCCTCAACAAATGCGACCGTGAGAGTGCCGGTCGTTTTCGTTATATCTCATATCGTGTATATATAGATATATATATATATATATATATATATATATATATATATATATATATATATATATATATATATATATATATATGTATATATATATATATATATATATATATATATATATATATATATATATATATATATATATATATATATATATATATATTTATATATATATATATATATATATATATATATATATATATATATATATATATATATATATATATAATATATATATATATATATATATATATATATATATATATATATATATATATATATTATATATATATATATATATATATATATATATATATATATATATTATATATATATATATATATATATATATATATATATATATATATATATATATAATATATATATATATATATATATATATATAATATATATATATATATATATATATATATGTATATATATATATATATATATATATATATATATATATATATATATACATTGTTTTTTTTATTTTTTCGTCTCCGTTTATCATATATAGTCGTTTGGCACAAAAATTTTTCCGAAATTCCGAGATGAAGCCCATTGCAACAGGTAGATTTTTATATGAAATCTACCTAAAACTGAAAAAAAATATGGGTTCACGCTTTAATGTTATTATCGCTAGAATTATTGCAATTTATAATTACATATTTATTTCAAATAAAATAAATGACAATTGACCGTAGGAGTGATGAAAATAATTTAGAAGACGAAATGGTTTTGATAATTGCATTTAATCGACAAAAAATATTAACACATTAATTGTTTAAGTTACAATGTCATCAACAAAAATATATTTGTTTCCATTTTGTAATTACTTCTTTTAAACTTTCTTTTGTTATAAAAATAAAATTAAAAGCTAAACAATTATATTTGTTTTAGTATACCTATAAACAGAAAGTTTTCATTTAAATTAGTAAAAAAAATAAAATTCTCAATAAAAATTATAATAAATATAATTATGTAATAAATTAAATAAATATGTAAAAATAAATATTTGGTATTATTATTAATTATAACCGTTTACATATTTCTAATAATTTGTAACTATTTGAGATTTTTTTGTTTTGTATTTTTCCATTTATACTCATGGTAAAATATTCGTTATACCATGATTTATACTTATGAATTTAAATTTGACATCTTGACTAATAATGCTCCCAAAAAATTTAAGAGTCATCGGAGTTAACTCTAGTGCTATAAAAGAACAGAAAACGTCAAACTTCAGGGTTATGAGTAATAGGGTTACAAAGCTTTATTTCCGAGCGCAAATTTCGGGTCAATGTTGATGGTGTTTCATCGAATATCTTTTCAACTAATGCTGGTGTTCCTCAAGGTTCCGCTTTATCACCTACTCTTTTTCTTCTCTATATTAATGACTTGCTAGATGCAACAGTTAATCCCATCCATAGTTTTGCTGATGATAGCACACTTCATGCGTCACATGAAATGCCAAATTTATATGCACCATCAAATCTTAATGTCGCTAGATCAAACTTGATAGAGTCATTAAATATTGATTTAAAAACCATCTTAGATTGGGGCGTTGCTAACAGTGTTGAATTCAACACAAGTAAAACTCAAGTTTGTCATTTTTCTAGGTTATCAACACCTAATCCGTTTTTATTAAAGTTCGATTCAAATGATCTTCAAGAGAAAGAATCTGTTAGACTTCTAGGAGTTGAGATTGAAAATAATATGAAATGGAATTCTCATATTTTTAACCTAGCAAAAAACGCTGTTCAAAAATTAGGATTTTTGGGTCGTTGTCGTAAGGTTTTTAATAGCGAGCAGCTTCTTTTAATATATAAATCATTTATTCGTCCCTGCATGGAGTATTGCTCTCACATATGGGGTGGAGCCTACATAAGTAGCTTAAAATGTCTTGATTCTATACATTGGAGAGCTGTTAAATTGATCGGCAACTCGACTCTTACTAACGAGCTTGATTCCTTGCAACATAGAAGAGACGTCGCTGATTTGACGGTATTTTACAAGTATATTATGGACGAACGGGCGTCTACGGAGATCAAATCGATTTTGCCTGAACCAGCAAACTTCGCGCGTTCTACCAGGGCATCAATAGCAGCCCATCCTTTTACGGTTCAAGTGACAAGGTGTAGAACTGTCGCTTTTCAACGCGATTTTTTTAACAGAGTTTCTCATCTCTGGAATGCCTTACCGGCGTGGGTCTTTCCTGATAATTTTAATCCTCAAAACTTTAAGATCAACGTTAATAAATTCCTCAAAGAAAATTGAATAATACTTTCGAACCCTAGTTCCCTAGTTAGCATGGTATCTTCGGATATTCAGAGACGTTGATCTACATTGGTTAACACTAAACATGCCTAACATTGAATAAAAAAATAAAAAAAAAAAAAAAATAAAAAAACAGTCTATTTTGACTCCAGGTGTCACGGAGTTAACTCCGAGTAATGAAAGAAAACACGATATAGTCAAATATATTTAAATGATATTTTATTTATTTAGCGTATGGTTTTTTTTGTGACACATTAAAAATTAAACTTAAAAAATAGGTTGACTCTTCTATGAAATCTACCTAAAACAAAACATGGATACATATTAAATGAACTTACAATCGATTTGATTGCGCGTCTTTTAAGCAAAAATTAAAAAGTAAAATATTTTAACATTGGGCAGTACATTTGAACATTAGATGTTTACATCGAGCGAGTCTATCCATGCTACTACATCGGGAGTTGCCAAATGGATGTCTGAGATGTTGCCATTGTAACGTCGAATTGGACACACAGTTGCAATGTGTTTTATAGTTTGTTGTGGAGCGCCGCAGTCACACTCAGGGGACTCTGAAATGCACCACTTGTAGAAAGAATCAGCACAACGTCCATGATTCGTTCTTATTCGGTTTAATGTAGTCCAGGTATGACGTGGCAAATCGAAACCAGGTTGGGTAGAAGTCGGGTTAGTAATAGAAAGGCCAGTTGTGTTGTAATGTTGCCAGGAGGTGTCCCAGGCATCCAAGATATTAAAATTAGTTGCCAGCAGGTTGCTGGCAGTTTTATGTGGAGGCTTTCTTGACTTCAATCGACAACGAGTGTGGTCACCGTAATATTCGTGCAAAGGTAACGTGATGTTGTTGGTTACCTTTTTATGTTCACGCATGAGAGCATGCGAGCGTCTGAGTGCAGGTGGAGCGATATTGCTTAACACAGGGAGCCAAGGTAAAGGGGTGGATCTGATAGTACCACTTATAGTACGCATCGTGGCATGCAGCTGGCAGTCAACTTTTTGAGTATGTGTGCTATTCAACCAGACTGGTGCGCCATACTCAGCCACTGAGTAAACCAGACTTAGAGCAGTTGTTCGGAGGGTAGCTGGAGTAGCACTCCATGTAGAGCCTGCCAGTTTGTGCAATATATTGTTTCTCGTTTTAAGTTTTTTGGACGTATTTTCTAGGTGGAGTTTAAAAGAATGAGTTCTATCGAGAGTAATGCCCAGGTACTTTGGCTGTTGATTGTATTTAATGACAGTGCCGTTAAATAACACTGATAGTTCGTGTTTTGCCAGTTTGTTGTTTAAGTGGAAACAGGAGCTCTCGGTTTTACTTAGATTGGGAAATAAGCTCCACGTTCGAAAATAGTCATTCATTATCGCTAGGTCAGTTGAGAGCAAATCCTCCAAAACACCCATGTCTATGTTTTGAGTGGTCAGGGTCCAATCAGCAGCGTAACCAAAGTTCTTTGATGTTGTGTCAGGAATGTCATGAATGTACAGATTAAAAAGTAATGGTGCCAGGACGGAACCCTGTGGTAAACCATTGTTAAGCATTTTAGACCTACTACAGGAATTATTTAGATGAACTTTGAATACACGATTACTCAGCATGTTGTTAATTAAACGCGAGATGGTGCTACAAGGTATTGCATTGAACAGCTTATATATAATCCCAATTCGCCAGACCGTGTCATATGCTGCAGTAAGATCGATGAATACTGTGCCTGTTTTTAGTTGTTTTTGATACCCAGCTTCGATATAGGATGTTAGAGCGAGCAGTTGGTCAGTGCAACTGCATTTGGGACGAAAACCAGCTTGTTCGACTGGGATCTGGTCATTCAATATCGGTGCGATACGATTGTATATGAGCCGTTCTAGCAATTTATAGCAGGTGCTCAAAAGGGCAAACGCCTGGGGTGTGTGAAATAGATAAGCTCCTCGTGCTGCACCCTGGGTTACGCAAATAGTCTATTTCAACTTGGTAGCCAAACATTTCATTTCGAACTCTTGGCTGTGATACAAAAAAAAAAAAATTAAATGATATGATATTAATTATCGTCGTTCAAAAACGAAATAGCAAATTTAACTATTTGACAGCTGTTTTCGTACAGAAACACGCTAGTCTCCGCCCACATTTATTAAAAAAATAATGTGGTTTTCTTTTCACTTTCTTAAATCAATTTATAAAATATGGAGGGGCTGAAATCTCACAGCTCTGAGATATCAAGACTTCGGTCTGGGTTAAGGATTTTGATATAGTTTTCGACAAAAAACTTTTATGAGGACATGGTTTTTAGTTTTGGGCAGCGATGTATATCAAACATAACTCTTTGTTAAAATACAAGTATGTTTTTATCTCTGTTTAGAAATTTATTACAAAACTAACACGAAACATCAATACGTTGCCGAAAAATTATAACAGATCATAAATTAACATAATATAGTGAAAAGATGATACAATCAGCAAACTGCTCAAAAACCTCTCCATTTAGCGTTTCGAGAAAATATTACAAAATCACAAATTCATATTTCTTCCAAAAATATTTTAAAAATGAAATAAATTTTTTCAAAATTCCAAAAATATTCCAAAAATTAGAATAAAATCAAATATTTAAACTTTTTCTAAATTCCAATAATATTCCAAAAATTCTTAAAAATTCAAACTTTTGCAAAATTCTAAAAATATTGCAAAAATTATTACAAAATCAAAAATTCAAACTTTTTTCAAAATTCCAAAAATTATAATAAAATCAAAAATTTAAAATTTTTCAAAATTCTAAAAATATTCCAAAATTCTAAAAATATTCTTACAAAATTAAAAATTGAAACTTTTTTCAAAATTCTAAAAATATATATAAAATTCAAAAACTCATTTTTCTTCAAAATTCTAAAAATATTGCAAAAATTATAACAAAATCAAAAATTGAAACCTTTTTCAAAATTCCAAAAATATTCCAAAAATTAGAATAAAATCAAATATTTAAACTTTTTCTAAATTCCAATAATATTCCAAAAATTCTTCAAAATTCAAACTTTTTCCAAAATTCTAAAAATATTGCAAAAATTATTACAAAATCAAAAATTGAAATTTTTTTTCAAAATTCCAAAAATATTTCTAAAACTATAACAAATTCAAAAATTGCCATGTCCAATTTCATTTTCAATTACATATACGTCATAAAAACAGCTACATTTTTTTTTCCAAAAAATGGCTAAAAAAATAAATGAAATCATTTTTTGACACACTTGACATTATTTTTTTGACAAACTTATAATGCCATAATTCTCAATAATAATAATAAAATTTCATTTCAAACAAATAATTAATTTTATTTTTTTTCCAAAAATTGGGTAAAAAAATAAATAAAAATCTTTCTTTTACACACTTGACAACATTTTTTTGACAAACTTATAATCTAGCAATAATCTAGTTTTATGTTCCTACTCGTAATCACTTAAAATGAACGTTTTTTAAGCCAAAAATATGAAAATTTGTTGTTTTTGACACACTTAATGATTTTTTTGACACACTTCCGGTACAGTTATTGAACACAGCGTCCTTTCGGACCTATCCCTTGAGTATACCTGTTTTTAGAAAAAAAATTTTTTGAAATCCCTCCAGCGGTTTTCTCTGCAGCGTAGGTAATGACGGACGGCAGACAGACATACATTTTTTTTTTGTGGCTGTTTTTAGAATCAGTAGGTCCGAAAACGTTGAGAAATGCAAAAAAAGTGGGGGTAAGAATTTCACTTTTGGCTCATGAATGTAATACTTAGGTCTTTCAGACCGAAGTAATTATGGTCTGAAAAGAACAAAAAACAAAAGTTGATGTGAATTATGTATGTATTAGTTTAGTGATATTCAAATGGTTGTTTACTTATAAATTTGAAAAATTTCGTGTAATAGCATATTCTGCGTATTGAAAGATTTATAAAATATTTAATAAATTTGTAAATTAAATAATTTTGTTTTATTTCATTCATATTTGTTTTCAATTTAAATTACTTCATTTTAGAGAAAAGCGTCTTCGTTTTTTTCTATGATGTATCTTTTTTCATCCGCCCAATTAAAATAATATAGTATTTTAATTCTAATAAATCCATTTTAGAGTTTTTTTTATTTATTAGGAGCTATTTTATTAAATGTTAATAACATTACTGTATAACTTTTTATCCGCTATCATAGAAAAACATTTTTTTTCAATTATAAGTGTTGGATAGAAATTACAATATGTGTCACAACAACATATATATACCTTTTAAAACCCAAGGTTTAAAACGCATGTTTTGTATGCGTTAAGTGTTGATGGACGCGTTTTGTTAAACCTGTGTGGATTGAAGGCACTCGAGAGTATTGATTCGAACAAAGTATTCCATTTCCAAAAGAGCCAGAATGGAAACAGATACAGTGATCCAAACTTGACAACAATACTCCATACAAGGACGAATATAGGACTTATAAATGTGGAGTAATTGATACAATGTGAAATAGTTTTTACTTCTATTAAGGAGGTTGAGTTTCCCCGACGTAAGGATATGTATAGATTTATTATGATATTTCCTTCGAGCTGCAAAAACGAAAATGATAATGAAACTTCCCATAATGAAACTTCTGAGATCCCTAATAATTACCTTCATGTTATTTTCAAATCTAATTTTTTGGAACGAAGTTCCTTATCGCGCGTTGCGAAACGGGACTAGACGGAAAAAATTAAGACCAAAAGTTGTAACGACACTTTTGTGATGAAATGAGAAAATGATGATGAAATGATGATCAACAAGCTACAATTTCAAATATTATCTGGTTTATTATAATATTTTTAAACCAGATAATATTTCTATATTTCTTTATCTTGATATATTGATTTTTTTAATTTCATCATCTTTTCATCATCTATTGTTTTTTGTCATCATTTTGAGTGATTTATGATTTTTGATTTTATTACAACTCCTTCACTAATTAATCGAACGGAACTTCGTTCCATCCGGGTGTTCCTTGACACCTCTCTTTACTTTTTTTGTTCATAATATACTATAAAATTAATGTTACCAATAAAAATGTTTCTTTAACTAAACCAATGGACTCTTAATTAAATGATAGCCCTGGCAAAAATTCTTGTAAGAAAATTATATAGGAACTTACATGATCATGATCATTTCTTGTAGAGAATTGGGACAAGAAGTTTACAAGATCATACACGATTTACATAGGATCTTTTATAGTTCATGTAAGATCCTAACAAAAATTCCTACAAGAATTTACAAAAATTCCTACAAGAATTTTTGCCAAAGTAGGAACTTACATGATCATGATCATTTCTTGTAGAGAATTGGGACAAAAAGATTACAAGATCATACAAGATTCACATAGGATCTTTAAAAGTTCATGTAAGATCCTAACAAAAATTCCTACAAGAATTTTTTCCAGGGACTTGACTGGTCTTTTAATGAAATTTAAAAAAAAAATGATTTATATTTATCATATGGTTATGTTGGTTTTTTGTATTCCAAAAATTTAGACGATCATCAAAAGAGTTTTGCTAACAATCAATCAAAATTCAATGAGGTATTTAAGATAGGGAACAGGAAGTTTGAGTTATAAAAACAAGTGCTCACAAATTTCTAAGATAAAAAGTGTTTTTGTTTAATGATAATTGATAAGATATATAGTGTTTTGGTGTGCAGGATGACGTTTGATTTATTGCTAATATTGTTTTTTTGCACGATCAGGCGATTTTGCTTGTTTACTGATTCGCAAATAAACATAGTAAGTTTCGTTTACAAATCACTGGTCGGTAAGTAATTACTTACCGATCATGCAGGTGGTAAGTAATTACTTACCGGTAAGGGAGACCTCAGGGTGTGAATGAAAACGATTTTTAGTTAAATAATCGTGTACGTCTATTTACTAGCTTCAAATTTAAATAATATTCTTTTAAAAATATTGCAATTAAAAGATTTAACAGCAATTTATTTTGAAAAAATATTCGATGAAATTAAGTTTTGCAACAAAAAACCTATAGAATTGTGATGAAACGCAAAGCTTACTATTTTGAAATGACATTTTAAGAAATTTTCTTTAAAACATTAAAACTTGAATTTTGTGAATGAATTTTATTATTTAAATAATTTTAATTGAATTTTTATTGATCGTGCAAATAATGTAATAAGCATTTTGGGCATTAAGAGTATTACCGATTTTGGATATATTAGAGATCTCGACATCGTCTCGATCTCAAAACATATATCCTCAATTGATCGTAAAACACTCTTACTGCCCTTAATACTTAAATAACTATTTCACATGCTTTAAATGAATAGGCAACCAGTTTAATATAAAATATTGTTATACGTTGCTTGGGTTTTCATAAGTTAATCGTATTTAATAAGATATATATTTTTTTCCAATGTCAATGTCTTACAAAGGCTAGAGAACTGATTAGATAAGTGAAATAAAAATTACATACACTAACGATTTAATATATATTATTGATAACGATTCACTTTCTAATTTTGTTTCATTTTATTTATTAATAAATTTAGTTACTAATAATCGAAAATTAACTCGATTTTTTGTTCACAGTAACTTAAGGTCTAACCTTAGTACTTTAGTTTAATCTAAATCTTTCAAATAAAATGAACATATCTTCAATAAACCAACTGCATACATTATACTTATGAGCAATTTCACGAAGATTCAACAACGTTTTGACTTGACCCCTTTTAATTTTGATTATTTTTTGTTTATAGATAGTCTTTGATAAATAAAAATACAAGTTCTCTTAGAATTTTTTTTTTCGACCAGGGGTCTTCACAGGGTGCCCCTCAATTTTTGTTATTTTGTGATGTGAGTACATTTTGACGAGCGATTGTAGAAAAACTACTCAATCGATTTTCATAAATGATATGTCGTTGAATAGGTATTAGAACAAAGTTTTTAAAAATGTACACTGTTAATTTGTTTAAAAATAAGTTTTAACGGTGTAACATAAGAAAAAAATGGTGTAATTGAAAAAAAGATGGCATAGCCTTTTTTTTTTTTTTAAACTAAATTGAAGCTTATTTTATATCTAACAACTTGTGAAAGTTTAGGACTAGCATCATTTTTTGTTTTAGAGATAAAATTCGTTGTGCATATAACTGTCGGGAATCAGTTTTTTTTGTTCTGAAGGAAAATTATAAAAATGGCGATTTTTAGATTCAGATTTTTTTTATGTTAAATATCAAATATTTTATTATATAATGAACTTTTTAAAAAGCAATTTCAGTCAAGTTCAGCAAAATTTTGCGACATTTTGACTCGACCCTTTTTAATTTGGTTTATTTTTAGTTTATAGATAGCCTTTGATAAATGAAAAATACGGCTTCAAGTAGAATTTTTTTAAATATAGACCAAAATAAAACCAAATTAAAAAAGGGTCGAGTCAAAATGTCGCAAAATTTTGCTGAACTTGACTGAAATTGCTTTTTAAAAAGTTCATTTAATAATAAAATATTTGATATTTAACATAAAAAAAAAATCTGAATCTAAAAATCGCCATTTTTATAATTTTCCTTCAGAACAAAAAAAACTGATTCCCGACAGTCATATGCACAACGAATTTTATCTTTAAAACAAAAAATGATGCTAGTCCTAAACTTTCACAAGTTGTTAGATATAAAATAAGCTTTAATTTAGTTAAAAAAAAAAAAAAAAAAAAAAGGCTATGCCATCTTTTTTTCAATTACACAATTTTTTTCTTATGTTACACCGTTAAAAATTATTTCAAAAAATTAATAGTGTACATTTTTAAAAACTTTGTTCTAATACCTATTCAACGACATATCATTTATGAAAATCGATTGAGTAGTTTTTCTACAATCGCTCGTCAAAATGTACTCACATCACAAAATAACAAAAATTGAGGGGCACCCTGTGAAGACCCCTGGTCGAAAAAAAAAATTCTAAGAGAGCTTGTATTTTTTATTTATCAAAGACTATCTATAAACAAAAAATAATCAAAATTAAAAGGGGTCAAGTCAAAACGTTGTTGAATCTTCGTGAAATTGCTCTTATATAGTTTACTCTATTTTTTATCCATTTAATATGGTATATTGCAAATTTAATTAAATACTTATATACGTAATTGTAATAAATAAATAATGCTTAAGACGATCGTTTCATGGCGTTGTAAGCTAAGCATGCCAACATCATATTCGTGACGTTGTAATTTTGACTATAAAACTTCAAAGCATTCATTGAACAGTACTGTATTTTTTCATAATTCTAGATCGCAAAATATGGAGGGGCTGAAATCTCACAGCTCTGAGATATCAAGACTTCGGTCTGGGTTAAGGATTTTGATATAGTTTTCGGCAAAAAACTTTTATGAGGACATGGTTTTTAGTTTTGGGCAGCGATGTATATCAAACATAACTCTTTGTTAAAGTACAAGTATTTTTTATCTCTGTTTAAAAATTTATTACAAAACTAACACGAAACATCAATACGTTGCCGGAAAATTATAATCAAAATTCCAAAAATATTGTTAAATTAAATAAAATCAAACTTTTTCAAAATTCCAAAAATATTCCAGAAACTAGAATTAAATCAAATATTTAAACTTTTTCTAAATGCCTAATATTCCAAAAATTCTTAAAAATTCAAACTTTTCCAAAATTCTAATTAAATTGCAAAAATTATTACAAAATCAAAAATTAAAACTTTTTTCAGAATTATAATAAAATCAAAAATTAAAAATTTTTCAAAATTCTAAAAATATTCCAAAAATTTTTACAAAATCAAAAAATGAAACTTTTTTCAAAATTCTAAATATATATATATGTATATATAAAATTCAAAAATTCTATTTTTTTCAAAATTCTAAAAATATTGCAAAAACTATAACAAAATCAAAAATTAAAACCTTTTTCAAAATTCCAAAAATATTCCAAAAATTAGAATAAAATCAAATATTGAAACTTTTTCTAAATTCCAATAATAATCCAAAAATTCTTAAAAATTCAAACTTTTTCCAAAATTCTAAAAATATTGCAAAAATTATTACAAAATCAAAAATTGAAAATTTTTTCAAAATTCCAAAAATTATAATAAAATCAAAAATTAAAAATTTTTCAAAATTCTAAAAATATTCCAAAAATTCTTACGAAATCAAAAATAAAACTTTTTCCGAAATTCTAAAAATAATGCAAAAATTATTACAAAATCAAAAATACAAACTTTTTCAAAATTCCAAAAATATTTCAAAAACTATAACAAATTCAAAAATTTCCATGTTCAATTTCATTATCAATTACATTTACGTCATTAAAACAGCTACATTTTTTTCCAAAAAATTGGCTAAAAAATAAATAAAATTATTTTTTGACACACTTGACAACATTTTTTTGACAAACTTATAATGCCATAATTCTCAATAATAATAATAAAATCTCATTTCAAACAAACAATTAATTTTATTTTTTTTCCAAAAAATTAGGTAAAAAATAAGTAAAAATCTTTCTTTTGACACACTTGACAACATTTTTTTGACAAACTTATAATGCAATAATTCTCAATAATAATAATAAAATTTCATTTCAAACAAACAATTAATTTTATTTTTTTTCCAAAAAATTAGGTAAAAAATAAATAAAAATCTTTCTTTTGACACACTTGACAACATTTTTTTGACAAACTTATAATGCAATAATCTAGTTTTTGATCTCACATACCAATCCCTACCATCAAGATTTCTCCAAATTTAATGTTCCTACTCGTAATCACTTAAAATGAACGTTTTTTAAGCCAAAAATATGAAAGTTTGCTATTTTCGACACACATAATGGTTTTTTTGACACACTTCCGCTACAGTTATCGAACACAGCGTCCTTTCGGACCTGTCCCTTGAGTATACCTATTTTTAGAAAAAAAAATTTTTGAAATCCCTCCAGCGATTTTCCCTGCAGCGTAGGTAATGACGGCCGGCCGGACGGACGGCCGGCCGGCAGACAGACATACATTTTTTTTTTTTTGCTTTTTTAGAATCAGGAGGTCCTAAAACGTCGAGAAATGTCAAAAAAAGTGGGGGTAAGAATTTCACTTTGAGCTCATGAATGTAATACTTAGGTCTTTCAGACCGAAGTAATTTGAGATTATGATTTATTTTGTGTTTCAAATTTTAATTTTTCAAACATTGTTCAATATTCTTTGTACTTTAATTTTTATTTTTTTATTTTTATTTTATTTTATTCAAACTAGAGTAGCAAACAGGTAAAAACCCAATAACATGCTACTACAATTTACAATAATGATACATTTCGAATTTCATTAACAAAAAAAAAGATTTAAAAGAAAAAACAATAATAATAATTTATATAAACCCCCTTTCAAACTGCCACTAATAGTGTATTCTTTTCGGCTGTACCGAACAAGTTCCAACACCGAATTATCGAATTTTGTATTCTTTTGGAATGAATTTCAATACAAAAAAATAATTCGGTGTTGGAACTGTACTGAAATTTGTTCGGTACAGCCGAAAAGAATACACTAAATGATTCTAAATATTAATACTTTAATTCAGTAGAAATTTTACTCAAATAAATTACTCTTACACTAAGTTATTATATAATTATCCAAACTATGTTAATTGTGTCTTAAAAACACCAACAGAGGTTGAAAACAAATCAAAGTCGATAAAAAACTGGTTATGACTGTTTTGCATAAGACTTAGCGGAGAAGCAAAACCTAGGTTTGTTTTGGCCGCCACTGGGAGAAATAATTGATTTAGCCTAGTATTGTAAGCAAGAGCATAAAAATTAATGTATCTTATGACATCAGTATCAATAATATTATTTATTATTTTAAAAAGTAACGTTTCACTGGCAATGATGCGTCTTGATTCCAGACTAAACATACGAAAGTGTATAAGACGATTTCTATATGTAGTTGGTAATTATAACTTAAATTTACGGAATAGGAATCTCGTGAAAACTCGCTGAACTCGCTCAACTTTAAAGGAATAAATATCAAAAATAACACCAAGATCACGCATACTTTCAACTCTCTCAAGTGAAAAATTTTCATTTTTGTAGTTAAAAAAGATTTTATTGATTTTACGCGTAAAGGTCATTATAAAACATTTATCCAAATTCAGTGGTAGTTCGTTTAAAACACACCAATCATTTAACGACTCAATATCATATTGAAGTTCCAAACAGTCCATAACTGTTATATCCTCATTTGCATTTGTTGATTATTAAATAAATATATTATTCAGAAATATTTGGTTTATTAAATAATTCCGTCTTTTACAATTCAATATCTATTTTATAATGATTTACATTTTGATAAAATAAAAGTAACATAACTTGCTTGGATATACAAATAATAATATAGATTACTTGGATATCAACTTCAATGAAATACATCACAATACTTCCCTCTCAAATTACTGCGTACCAAATCTTTGGGGAGGTCTTCTAGCTCGCTGTGGTCGAGCTTCATCAGCATGAACTTCAATTGACACAATATTTTCATTCTCAATTTTTTCGAGATCCAATGGATTATTACTAAACTCTTCATTGTTTATCTTATATTCCCCAGATGAAAAATTCCTTTTAGAAAATTTGATATCTGATGCTATCTCCTTAATCTCTGCCATTATCTCTTGACTAGATTCAGAAGGAAAACTTTGTAATTGGTTCAAATGTCTCTTAACACTTCTTTTATTTTCCAACTCAATAATATATGTTTGTCTTCCAACTTTTCTCAACACCTTCCCCTTAATCCAACCTTTTTTATTTGGATCAGTATAATCTCGTGATAGTAATATGTCACCTTTTTGAAATATAATTTTTCTTTTAATGCGAATATTTACATCATTCATTATAATATCCTTATTTGGCAATATTAAATCTAAACGTATTCTCATTGACCTATTAAGCATTAATTCTGCCGGGCTTTTTTTTTGTAGTCGAATGCTCCACATTTCTATATGTTGATAAATATCTTGCCATTGTTCTATTCATTTCGTCATCAGAACATGTCGAATTCAAAATACGTTTTTTAATCCCCAACTTAAAATTTTTTACAGCATTTTCAGCCAGTCCATTTGATTGTGGATGTCCTGGTGGCGATGTTATATGTTTAATTCCATGTTTTAATATAAATATTTTAAATTCTCTTGATGTGAATACAGAACCATTATCTGTTACCAAAGTTTCAGGCAATCCATATCTAGCAAACGTTTCATATAATTTATTAATTGTTTCTGAAGTGATCATGTTTTTCATATTAAATACCTCTACCCATTTAGAGTAAGAATCAATAATTATAAGATAAAATCTACCTTTTAGCGGACCCAGAAAATCCATATGTATCCGTTCCCAAACTTTATTTGTTTTGGGCCATGGAATGCAATCTTTTACAGGATCTGGTCTATTTATACCACAATTTAAACACGAATTGATCATATCTTCAATATTTTGATTTATCTCTGGCCACCACATATAAGCTCGAGCTATCGCTTTTGATTTCACTATTCCCATATGTGACGAATGAATTTCCTCTAACATTTTTCTTCTTAATGATGATGGTATTATCACTCTATGTCCCCACATTAATATCCCATTATCATTTTCAATATGTGCTCTTCTATTTGAAAATGGAAGTTCATCTCCAATACATTTTCTTGGCCAACCATTATTTACATAATATGCTATTTTGGTTAATACAAAATCCTTTTCCGTTTCAATTTTTACTAAATTTACATTTACTGGCATATCCTCATTTTCATTCATATAATTTATATAAGTTTTTTCAATTTTGTGCATTTCATCACTTGATTAATCGACTGATAGCCTTGACAGAAAATCAGCCACATAATTTGTTGTCCCCTTCTTATACTCAATTGTATAGTTGAAAGTTGACAAAAATAAAGTCCATCTTTGCAAACGATTTGCGGCAACCACAGGGCAACCAGCAATATTACAAAATATTGCACTAAGTGGTTTATGATCTGTTCTTAAAATAAATTTTTGTCCATATAAATATTCATAAAATTTCTTTACTCCAAAATAAATAGCTAATGCCTCTTTATCTGTTACACTATAATTTTGCTCCGCTTTTGTCAATACACGTGAAGCAAAACCAATCGGTTTTTCAACATTATTTTCAAATCTATGAAATAAGGCTGCTGCTACACCATTTTTACTAGCATCACATTCTATAATTATTGGTAATTTTTGGTCAAAATGTGTAAGACACACATCTTCAATTATCAATTCTTTCACTTGTTTGAATGCACCATCACAATCATTATCCCACAAAAACCTCACATTCTTTTTTGTAAGATTATAAATTGGTGACATAATTTCTGCTAACTTCGGAATATATTTACCATAATAATTTATGAATCCCATCAATGCCCTAGCCTCTTTTACATTTTCTGGTATCTTTGCATGCATTATTGCTTCTACTTTCTCAGGAATTTTTCTTAAACCGTCTCGGTCTATAATATGACCTAAATATTTAATCTCATCCTTAAAAAAATCACATTTTGATTTTTTTATCTTTAAACCAGCTTCATTAAATCTTCTAAACACTTCCATTAGATTTGATAAATGTTCTTCCTCATTTTTACCTGTTACTACAACATCATCAATAAATACTGTCACACCATCTATACCTTGTAATATCTTTTCCATTGCTCTTTGAAAAATACTTGATGATGGTGTTATCCCATATGGCAATCTATTAATTTTATAAATTCCTTTTGTTGTACTCCAAGAACACAATAATTTACTTTCTTCATCTAACTCTAATTGTGAATAAGCTTAAACTAAATCTATTTTCGAAAACTTAATCCCCCTCTTAATTTGCTAAAAATTTCTTCAATACGCGGAAGTGGATAATTATCAGGCACTATATGTTTGTTGACAGTACTTTTATAATCTCCACATAATCTAATTGAACCATCTTCTTTTACTAAAGGCGTTCCCCATTGACTTGTATCTATTTTTGTAATTATGTTGTTTCTTTCCAGTCTATCAATTTCCTTCTCTACTTGACATTTAATTGCAAACGGCACAATGCGTGGTTTTAAAAACACTGGTTTCGCATCTAAATCAACACTCAATTTTATTTTTTCAAACTTGTACAATCCTGGTTTAATCACATCAAATAAAGAACTAAATGTTTTTAAAATATTTTCTAATGTAATCTTTTCAACATTATTCAATTCTTCAAAACGAATATCATATAATTTTAAAAAATTTCTTCCTAAAATTGGTGGTCCTCCATTCTTGACTACATGAATTTCAATTTCTTTTTTTATATTTTTGAATATAATACTACTATTTAATTTTCCCATTGGAATAAAATTTGTTCCTGAATAACCTCTAAATATTATATTGCTATTTTCCATTCTTCTATCCAAAAAAAAATTGATCGTATGTTCTATCAGAAATTGCATTGATAGATGAACCAGTATCAATTTCCATATTTAAATAATGTCCATTAACTATAACTTCAATTTTAATTGGATCCATTCGTCCATCATTGATGTTAAATAATGGTACCTCTTCTAATACATTTTCAATTTCTTTCTTCTCTGGATCAATATAATTGTGAAAACTTTTTTCTTTTATCTTACAAACATACGATACCCAGGTAAGCAGAGAGGATTGTTTTAACATTGAGCCAAGCTTGTTTCAAGGTCGAACAATGTTGGGACAAGCTTTACAATAAACTTGGTTGAATGTTGTTTTAACCTTAAATGATAACCACGTACCATTATTATTTTTACACATTGGAACAATATTTAAATACAATGCTGGCCCAATTCTACCCAGGTAACCAGAAAGGATTGTTTTCACATTGAGCTAAGCTTGTTTTAAGGTGGAACAATGTTGAGACGCAAGCTTTAAAATAAAAATGGTTGAATGTTGTTTCAACCATGATTAAAAACCATGTACCATTATTATTTTTACACATTGGAACAGTATTTAAATACAATACTGGGCCAATTCTAAAACAAATAAATCGAATTCATAGCTTTTTAATTTTTTATTCAATGCATGTCCCGAGTAGGAGCTGCCAATATTAAACAACGAACCAATATTGGCCCAGCATTGGCGAGCCAAGCTTTGGCTAGTTAACTTTGGTTTCAGTCTGGGCCAGTTGTAAATGCCTAGACTGAACCAAGATTCAGTTTATTATGTTACGCATTATTCATTAGTCTAATGTAGTGTAAACATGTGCAAATTATTAAGTTTTTCTCTAATTTTATATCTGTTACTCTTTCCAAAACTTCTTTCCACACATTTAAGGAGGTCTGGAAAAAAAATTTGTTTGGTAGACTTGGTCCAAGTCTTATTTGCCAGACTTGGCCCAAGCCTGGTTTGCCAGACTTGGCCCAAGGACATCAGTTCACACTTGGCCCAAGCTTGGGCCGTTTGTAAATATTAAGTCTGGCCCAAAACCCAAAAGCTGTGTAGGCTGGGCCCAGGTCTGGCCACTTAGCCTTTTTTTACCCGGGCCTTGTAATGGAATTCCCTCATATATTGTAAATTTTGTTGGTTACATTCCATCATTGCACTGATGAAGGCCTTCTATACATTGAACTTAAAAATATAAAAATGCTGAAATTATATAACGATTACAATAAATTTGTTTCAACATTGGACCAACCTTGGCCCAAAACTAAATATAGTAGTCAAATGACAAACTTATTTATTTATTTTAACCATTGGCTTAGTATGACAAAGTGTATCAGACTAAGACTTGGCCATACCTTGATAATCATTTCTTAGTTTTCCAAGCTTGAGCCAAGCTTGGCCCATTCGATAAGCCTTGGTATTTCTAACCTGGGTATATGCCCAGGCTTTTTACATATATTACATGTTGCATTTTTAAAATAACATTCATTCATCAAATGGTTATTTTTTCCACATATACTGCAATACATTTTTCTTTTAGTCCAATTTTCATTTTTAAAATTTTCGCCAACATTTTTTTTGTAAGTCATAGCATTCCTTTCCTTTTGATCATAATTATTTTTTTCCGTTTTTGTTTTCATATAATTGATATTTGTATTTCGATTAATTAAGCAAGCTACAGACCTACAATCTACCCAGGTAACCAGAAAGGATTGTTTTCACATTGAGCTAAGCTTGTTTTAAGGTGGAACAATGTTGAGACGCAAGCTTTAAAATAAAAATGGTTGAATGTTGTTTCAACCATGATTAAAAACCATGTACCATTATTATTTTTACACATTGGAACAGTATTTAAATACAATACTGGGCCAATTCTAAAACAAATAAATCGAATTCATAGCTTTTTAATTTTTTATTCAATGCATGTCCCGAGTAGGAGCTGCCAATATTAAACAACGAACCAATATTGGCCCAGCATTGGCGAGCCAAGCTTTGGCTAGTTAACTTTGGTTTCAGTCTGGGCCAGTTGTAAATGCCTAGACTGAACCAAGATTCAGTTTATTATGTTACGCATTATTCATTAGTCTAATGTAGTGTAAACATGTGCAAATTATTAAGTTTTTCTCTAATTTTATATCTGTTACTCTTTCCAAAACTTCTTTCCACACATTTAAGGAGGTCTGGAAAAAAAATTTGTTTGGTAGACTTGGTCCAAGTCTTATTTGCCAGACTTGGCCCAAGCCTGGTTTGCCAGACTTGGCCCAAGGACATCAGTTCACACTTGGCCCAAGCTTGGGCCGTTTGTAAATATTAAGTCTGGCCCAAAACCCAAAAGCTGTGTAGGCTGGGCCCAGGTCTGGCCACTTAGCCTTTTTTTACCCGGGCCTTGTAATGGAATTCCCTCATATATTGTAAATTTGTTGGTTACATTCCATCATTGCACTGATGAAGGCCTTCTATACATTGAACTTAAAAATATAAAAATGCTGAAATTATATAACGATTACAATAAATTTGTTTCAACATTGGACCAACCTTGGCCCAAAACTAAATATAGTAGTCAAATGACAAACTTATTTATTTATTTTAACCATTGGCTTAGTATGACAAAGTGTATCAGACTAAGACTTGGCCATACCTTGATAATCATTTCTTAGTTTTCCAAGCTTGAGCCAAGCTTGGCCCATTCGATAAGCCTTGGTATTTCTAACCTGGGTATATGCCCAGGCTTTTTACATATATTACATGTTGCATTTTTAAAATAACATTCATTCATCAAATGGTTATTTTTTCCACATATACTGCAATACATTTTTCTTTTAGTCCAATTTTCATTTTTAAAATTTTCGCCAACATTTTTTTTGTAAGTCATAGCATTCCTTTCCTTTTGATCATAATTATTTTTTTCCGTTTTTGTTTTCATATAATTGATATTTGTATTTCGATTAATTAAGCAAGCTACAGACCTACAATCAATTTGTCAATCAATTGAAAACGAAAATTAACGAAATAAAATTTAGGGGATTTTTACACAAATCTTCGTATATTTCTTCTGTTCAATCTTATCCGGAAATGATAAATCAATTAATGTTTTAAATACATTTGTCGACAATTTGTTTAATAAAAACGATGATTTTTTTTATCATCTTTAATTTCTTTATTTAAAAAAAAAATGTCGATTTTTGCTTGATAAATATCCCATTCAATTATTTCTGGATTAAATTCCATAATATTACTATCTTCCATTGTATTTAATTTTCTAATGTTTATCCTCGTCGCCAAATGTTATATCCTCATTTGCATTTGTTGATTATTAAATAAATATATTATTCAGAAATATTTGGTTTATTAAATAATTCCGTCTTTTACAATTCAATATCTATTTTATAATGATTTACATTTTGATAAAATAAAAGTAACATAACTTGCTTGGATATACAAATAATAATATAGATTACTTGGATATCAACTTCAATGAAATACATCACAATAACCGATCGAATTGACCAAAACAATTTTAAGTCGTCTGCATATAAAAGTATTCACATTTAAGTTTATCAGTTATATCGTTAATATATATACAACAAAGGGCCCAATATAGATCCTTGAAGGACGCCGGAAGTTGGACTTAGTTTGTACGATTTATGATTATTATATTTAACGTACTGTGTTTTTTCAGTCAAGTACGATTTAATCCATCTCTGCAAGTCATGTAATAAGCCAGCTTTTGTAAGCTTCGTAATGAGAATCAGGTGCTTAACTTTATCAAATGCTTTGGAGAAATCAGCATATAGGCAATCAGTTTGACCATTACCATCTAACTCCTTATGTAGAATATTGGAAAATTCAAGCAAGTTACTAACAGTTGATCTTTTCGGATAGAAACCGTAAAAATTCGCAGAGCTAGGAAATTTGGTAAATTTTGTATGAAAATTATAGCGAGGTCTCAAAAAATTATAAAGGTCTCATAAAAATTATATTAATCATATGTGTTTAGGGGACAGGGCTAGAGAGGGTAAAAAAAAACCTTTTTGACCCAAGCGAGTGGGGTGTCATTTGAAAGAGCACCTAATTTAGAAATCATTGCATTTTTTTTAGAACTTTGCGATGCAAGGTTTTAGAGTTATTGTCAAAAAAGTGCAAAATTCAGATCGTTTCGCTCCCTACGTTTCGACGGTGATTGACAGAAAGATTTGAAAAAATTCACAGAGACGGGAAAATATGTAAATTTTGAATGACCCAAGCGAGTGGGGTGTCATATGAAGGAGCAGTGGCGTAGCCAGAATTTTCCATTGGGGGGGGGGGGGGTATCAAGGATTATTTTATAAGACTTAATTTAATAGTTTAACCCAATAAACCAATGAATTAGTTTTATTAATAATTCATTACAATAATATATACTTCATTTTAATGTTTCCTTAATTTTAATTTTTTTAATTAATGATTTTTTAAAAATAGATTAATGATTATTTTTAACTATCTTAAATTATTTTACATTAAATAATTAATTTTAAAGAAAAAGATTTCTTACCTTGTAAACTATGTAAAATCTAAATCTATTTGTAAAATTTAAAGACGCAAGAACACAACTTCTCTCTTCAAAATGAAATTAACACTGAGCAATAAATGTTTAGAGTAACGAAAAAAAGTAGCTGATTCGTTCAAATAATTAATTTAAAATAAAAAGAATACCAGTACGAAGAATAGTATTCCTGCATTTCCCTGGGAATTGAGAATTGAGAAAAAGTGCAATAAATGAAATAAAGGAAATTTTCTAATACGAAGTTGTTATTTCCCGCGGCACGGAATACTAGTTATGAAAAAATTGCTGTAATTTATTTCTCAATTCCTATTTCACGATGTACAGGGCTACAGATGGGGCTACAGATGTACTCATAAAGAAAGAATAGTCGACAAAATAGTAGACCAGTGGGCATAAATAAAAGACGCCAGAATAGTGCATTATGATGCTAGGACGTAAAGCTAAAGATTTTAGACGTATCTGGAGTTTGCAAATCGAGGCGCTAGCCGAGATTTGCATCCACATTAAGTCCAAAATAGCTTACGTCCGTGCATTATATACTATTTTTTATTCGCCGTAAGCAAAATATTTTTAAAAAAATGTTTATGTTTATTCTAAATTAAAATTATAAATTTTCATAAATTTTGAAATAAAAATATGTGGAACAAGTTAGCTTTGACATAATATTTGTTATTTTTTCCAAATTATTGTATCACTATTTTTTTTATTTAGCGTATGCTTTTTTTTTTGTGACACATTAAAAATTAAACTTAAAATAGGTAGACTCTTCTATGAAATCTACCTAAAACAAAACATGGATACATATTAAATGAACTTACAATCGATTTGATTGCGCGTCTTTTAAGCAAAAATTAAAAAGTAAAATATTTTAACATTGGGCAGTACATTTGAACATTAGATGTTTACATCGAGCGAGTTTATAAATGCTACTACATCGGGAGCTGCCAAATGGATATCTGAGATGTCACCATTGTAGCGTCGAATTGGACACACAGTTGCAATGTGTTTTATGGTTTGTTGTGGAGCGCCGCAGTTACACTCCGGGGACTCTGAAATGCCCCACTTGTAGAAAGAATCAGCACAACGTCCATGATTCGTTCTTATTCGGTTTAGTGTAGTCCAGGTATGACGTGGCAGATCGAAAACAGGTTGGGTAGAAGTCGGGTTAGTAATAGAAAGGCCAGTTGTGTTGTAATGATGCCAGGAGGTGTCCCAGGCATCCAAGATATTAAAATTAGTTGCCAGCAGGTTGCTGGCAGTTTTATGTGGAGGCTTTCTTGACTTCAATCGACAACGAGTGTGGTCACCGTAATATTCGTGCAAGGGTAACATGATGTTGTTGGTTACCTTTTTATGTTCACGCATGAGAGCATGCGAGCGTCTGAGTGCAGGTGGAGCGATATTGCTTAACACACGGGCCAAGGAAAAGGGGTGGATCTGATAGCACCACTTATAGTACGCTTCGTAGCATCCAGCTGGCAGTCAACTTTTTGAGTATGTGTGCTATCACTATGACAACAGAGTGGGGGGGTGGGGTTCTGTGGAACGAAAGAAAGCAAATGTTCAATTCATTCGTAAGATACCAGGGAAAAAATCATAATATTAGAATATTAGAGCAATTCTTCTAGATTATAGAAACTTTAAAATTTCAATGGGGGGGCTACGCCACTGTGAAGGAGCACTTAATTTAAGAAACATTACAATTTTTTTTTAGAATTTTGCGGTGCACAGTTTTCGTGTTATTGAAAAAAATATTTTAAGTATGTCGCCTCTCCACCCCCCTAAATTTCAACTCTTGATTGACCGAAAAAATAATCAAATTTAAACCATTTACAAGCTGATGTAATTGAATCTTTGTTGAGTTACCATAAACATCTATGGATGAGATTTAACCTAAAGTAACATTTTTTGAGTCATTTTTGATCAATGTAGATTTGATTGTAATTTACTATTGACATTTACGATTAAACATTTATTTTGTTATGCGTCTATGGTCTGGAAATATAAAGACATTACAACACAACTTTTGTCAATAATTTTTGATATTGTGTTCTTTTACATTCACGGAACCCTTGACGAGCGAATTTTATTCGCACTTGTCTGACTTTTAATTTTTTGAACACGTATATAACCTGTCCATGCACTAATAGTTACAAATGTTGTCCCTAACCTATACAAAAACTCCCAAAAAGTCTTTCTTTTTTATAATGGACACCCCACGCCATTTACTGTAGAAGTTTAAAAACGAGCGAATTTTATTCGCACTTGTCTGACTTTTTATTTTCTGAACATGTATATAACCTGTCCATGCACTAACAGTTACAAATGTTGTCTCTAACCTATACAAAAACTCCCAAAAAGTCTTTCTTTTTTATAATGGACACCCCACGCTATTTACTGTAGAAGTTTAAAAAAACCTTATTTCGATGTA
>OY856187.1:283970098-284139915 GCA_963693315.1 Diogma glabrata | reverse complement strand
TGGTCGTGTTGGTTATGGTGGTCATGGTGGTTATAGTGGTTATAGTGGTCATGGTGGTAATGGTGGTCACGGTGGTCACGGTGGTCATGGTGGTTATGGTGTTCATGTTGGTTATGGTAGTCACGGTGGTCATGGTGGCCATGGTGGTCATAGTGGTCATGGTGGTTATGGTGGTTATGGTGGTCATGGTGGTCATGGTGTTCACGGTGGTCATGGTGTTCACGGTGGTCATGATGGTCATATTGTTCATGGCGGTCATGGTGGTCATGGTGGTAATGGTGGTCACGGTGGTCATGGTGTTCATGGTGGTCATGATGGTCGTGGTGGTGTCACGGTGGTCATGGTGGTCATGGTGTTTAAATTTTGCATCCTGGGCTTTCCCGGGCGGGAAAAAATGTTTGTGTTGATTAAATTTGTTTTGTTAAATAGAAAAATGAGTGGTGTAATCTTTGCACGCGGTTAAAATAAATTTCTTTGGCTACTGTGGCAGGTATTAATAAAAAGATGAAATATAAAATAAATATGTCATATTGCAATTTAGAGTTGCATTTCATGATAATATAATTTGCAGCATGTGTAATAAAAAGTAATATTTACATAATGTGTTACAAAGTCAATTCAATTATTAACATAATTGAAATATGAAATTAGAGGTTTATGACAAATTTGCTAAATTTTTTGAAAAATGCATCAATTGTTGTA
This sequence comes from Diogma glabrata, assembly GCA_963693315.1. NCBI lineage: Eukaryota > Metazoa > Arthropoda > Insecta > Diptera > Cylindrotomidae > Diogma > Diogma glabrata. Next base: position 284,139,213 of record OY856187.1, on the reverse strand, counting down.
CCAATTGTTATATTAAGTGGGCATGCATTCATCGTGAAATTTAATTTGTAATACGTTGTAAGACTTTGAAAAACATGTAAATATGGCTTTTTATTACACATTGTTGCAAATTATATTATCAAGAATATTAGAAAGAAACTCTAAATTTCAATATGATATATCTATTTTATTTTATATTTAATATTTTTAGTAATACCTGCTGCAGTGGCCAAAGAAGTTTTACTTCAACAGCGTGTAAAGATTACGCACTTCATTTTTTTTTATTTATATACTCCTTAAACGAATGCTAATAAGACCTATTTAATAATCTGACTCTAATTCATGTGGATGTTCTGATCAGCAAAACTATCCTGATGCTTAGTTTCAATTTACTTCACCTTCATTCGCTACCGGCTACTGTATTTAAATTTTTTATTCAGATTGGATCCTTACCATTTCCCGTGAATAAACTGTTAGCGGTCTTAATCATGTTTGACACAAACGAGATAATTACTTTTGGAATGATCTAGGCTGCATATCGAAAATGATGTGTCTGTTACAGTAAAATAAGCAGAACAATACAAATTAGAAGATGATGCATTCTGAAGAGCCACATACTCTATTCCATCAAGTTATACAATAAATACAACTGCTATCGTTTTCATAATGGGTATTTTGAGATTTTTGTGCATGGTTGATATATCTGAACGTATAAAAGAAACGTTCTACATATTATCTTGGGCTACTCAAAGCTACTAAATTGATTTGACAAATCCATGTTTCAAAATTTTGATTTGCTCCATTAAAAAATTCACTGCAACGGTTGCTTCTCAGTAACTATAATTGATTGTTGATATTTGTGTTCTATTGATATTAGAACAATCTTGGTACAACAGAAATTTAAAACTTATTTAGAAACGCACACTAGCAAGGCGTACAAGTAATTTATTTCCTCGGCGTCGTTTATATCTTATAGATGTAATAGTAGACATATTTTCACAGCTGTAAATTTTTTCAATAATCCACGCGCAATTTTAGTAAAAGGGCTGTTTGCTACTCCACGCGCCATCAGAATAAAATATATTTTGTTTAGTAAAATACCTTGTATTTTACAACGTTTTGGACAATACGGTATTTTACGTATAATACCGCGTATTATACATTTGTATTAAACACTATTGGATGTTTGTGGAATTATGGGTAATTAACTTCTGATGTTTAATGCACAACAAGATTTTGTAATAATAAGCCAATAAAGTAATGAATAAAAAAAATATGTTCTTTATTTCTCTTTGACAGATTATTTACTACAATAAACAATAATGAATACAGCAACGATAATACATGAAACTGAATAGTGCTGCCATCTATTGAATAAACAGCAAATGATATCCATAAAACATAATCAATCTAAAACAACAATTCTGACACTCCCACTGTTTTCTGGAATATCAAAATTACTCAAGATCGAACAAACAAAGGTACAGTATTTAATAAGTTATGCATCCTCTTCAAGTTTGGAGCATATTTTGTTGCGATGAACTTCGAAGATTCTTCTTTCCAAGGGTTTGGTGAGGATATCTGCTGGCTGTTCTTTGGTGTTGATGTATTTCAGTTGAAAAACTTTCTTTTCATATTGTTCTCGGATGTAGTGATATTGTACGTCAATATGTTTACTTCGTTTGTGAAGAACAGGATTTTTAATTAATTCAATTGTACTTTGATTGTCAATATGGAGAGTTGTAGCAATATTTTGATAAGGATAGATCTCTCCAATTAACTTTAAGAGCCACACTATTTCCTTGACTGTTTGAAAGGCTGCAATGTATTCCGAATAAGTGGTAGAGGTGGCAACTGTAGACTGTTTTTGAGAACTCCAGCTAACAACACATCCACTCCAAACAACTATAAATCCTGTTGTTGATTTGCGTGTTGCAACATCTCCTGCAAAATCTGCATCACTGTAGCCAAATAAAGATAACGTTTTCTTCTTCTTAAAGTGCAAACCATAATCAACAGTTCCTTTTAGGTATTTCATAATTCTCTTGACTGCATTCCAATGCAATTTCGTTGGTTTTTCCATATATCGACTAACCATACTAACCGAAAAGGATATATCTGGTCTCGTCCCTTTTGATAAATATAACAAGCTGCCCACAGCTTCTCTATAGGGAGCAGTTGTTAACTCAGTCTTCTCATTATCATTTAAATTTGCATTCAACTGTTGATGTGGATCGGCTGGTATTGCAAGAGCATTTGCTTGCTCTAAATTAAATTTATTGATAATTTTTCTTGTGTAGGCACTTTGACGTAAGAGAATAGAGCCATCGTTTTGTCTTTCAATCTGTAAACCAAGGTAAGTATCAGCATCTCCAGTAGTGATATCAAATTCTTTCTCAAGTGCACATAAGAATTCATTCACAGTCTCTTCGTCGATTCCAGCTACTAGTCCATCATCTATGTAGATGCTCACTAGGAGTATTATCAGATTATTTTTGATCAAAATGTATATGCAGGGATCAGCTTTTGATTGTTCGAGTCCATTGTTTGTTAGAAAAACTTTTATTCTTTGGTTCCAACATCTAGACGATTGACGTAAACCATATAAACTTTTTAGTAGCTTACATACTCTTGTTGTACCATCGTTAAATCCTGTTGGCTGCCTCATGTATATAACCTCTTCTATATCACCATTTAAAAAGGCAGTTTTTACGTCAAACTGTTTGAGTACTAAATTTTCTTGAACAATCACTGTTAATAATATTCGGATGGAGTCGAATCTTACTACAGGGCTAAAGGTTTCATTGAAGTCTATTCCTTCACGCTGAGAGAAGCCTTTGGCTACTAATCTGGCTCTAAATTTTTGTATGGTTCCATTCGTATCAGTTTTTAATTTATAAACCCATTTATTTTCAACTATGGTTGAGTTCTTTGGTACTTCAACGAGCTCCCACACGTTGCTGGTTTTTAAGGAATTCATTTCCTCTTCCATTGCTTGTTTCCACTCTTGTGCATTCGTACCGTTTACAGCTTGTTGAAAAGTCAGCGGTTCTTCTGGGTTTTCAATGCAATAATCACAGACATTATCTAAATTTACTTCGTAGTCTTCTAATTTCTTAGGTTTATTTAGTTTGGATCGATCTCTCAGTTGTATTCCTGTACTTCTTTCGGGTTCTGGCGTACAAAATGTCTCATTTTCTTCTTCTGAACCAGATAATTGGTTAGGTAACTCAAGATTTTCTAAATTTTCTTCAATTTGCTCGTCATCTTTTCTTTCAGCCTGACTATTTTTGAATTGTTTATTTTCTTCCTCAGGTAGATACAACAGTGCTTGATTCTGAACTCTTTCAGTAGACTCTATTAATTTTCCTGTATAGATAATATGTTTTCTGACAAAAATATCGCCTTCCTCTGGAATCCAAATTCTGTTACCTTTTACTGTATCGCCGTAGCCTACAAAGTAACCTATTTCACCTTTGAGGTCTAGCTTCTTTACTTTATTTTCAGGCAACTTTACGTAAACTTTCTCTCCAAATATATGAAATTCCTGAATATTTGGTCGCTTGTTGTACCAAATTTCATATGGTGATTGATTCTTAATGCTACTGGTTCCTGTGCAGTTCAAAACATAAACGGCAGTGTTTACTGCTTCTGCCCAGAATTTAAGTTCAAATTGTGCAGCATGTAGCATTGTTCGAGCAGCTTCTACAACAGTTCTGTTTTCTCGTTCTATTTTGCCATTTTGCTCAGGGCAGTAGACTACTGAGTTTTGGTGAGAAATTCCATATTCTTTCATCAATTTTGTGACTTCTTGATTGACAAATTCCAGGCCATTGTCAGATCTAAAAATTTCTATTCCTCTGGGGCAATGTTTTTCTGTTTTCTTTACATAGTCTTTTAGACACTCCAGCACATCTGATTTTGCACCCAAGAAATATACGGTTCTATAATGTGAGTAATCATCCTTCAATAGAAGAAAATACTTAGCTCCTGTGAACGACTTTTCTGGTAGAGGTCCACACACATCTGCGTGTATTATTTGGCCAATACGATTGGTATTTGTACTGCTTTGCTGAGGAAAAGGTAGTCGATGGATTTTACTCAATGCGCAAGGCTCACAAACTATTTTGTCATCTCCTTTTGGATTTATGTCATAATTTCTTAAAATATTTTTAACTTGAGTGTAGTTTTGATGAGCTAATTTTTGATGCCATTCTTGAAAAGAACTTTTCTCAGCAATACATGCTTGATCCTCATCAACACTTTCTTTGACATTTTCGATTGGCGTTATCTTGATTTTCATTTCAAATAGTTTATTTTGTCTCTCACCTACTGCTATGGTTTTGCCTTCTTTTTTGAATTTACAGATTCTTTTATCAGCTTCTAGAGTTAAATTTTTATCCAAGGCCACACCGCCAGAAAAGAGATTGTATTTCAGCTTGGGCACGTAGAGTACATTTAAAAGGTGACATTCTGTCCATTTTTCTCCATCAAATGCTGTAATGTTGATGCTACCTCGACCTTTGCCTGAAATGCTTTCTCCGTCTCCAATTTTTATTTTGATGTCTTCTTTCATTGGTGTGTATTTTATGAACCACTCTAGATTATGAGTCATGTGATCGCTCGCTCCAGTGTCCATATACCAGGCCTCGACTGTAGTTTTCGCTGTCTTTTGTACAGAGGCAAATGCTTCGCTTATGAGAGCTTCACCTTTCTCTTGTCCAGAAACTTTGTAATTTTTAAGTTTATATTGTTTACTTTCTGGATTGTTCCAACATTCTGCTGCCCAATGTCCGGGTTTATGACAAAAATTACATTTTCCATGTTTTCTCTTTGTGTTTTTTCGGTCATCGTCTTTATTCTTAACATATCGAATATTTCTGTTACCATTATAATTCTCGGAAAAACGATTCTTACTGTTTACTCTTACATTAGAAGCAAGTGCATTGACTTCTACTCCTCTTTGACTTTGTCTCATCTCTTCAATTATTAATCTCGATGTTAGGTTGGCTAACGTTCTATCGGCGATAGCCGTTGATTCCCAGGCACTGATGAAATGATCAAAATTTGGTGGCAAAGTTAGGAGAATTTTGGTCATTACTCCCTTATCTTCAATTTTCTCCCCCATTGCCTGTAGCCTATTAGATATATCTTCAATTTTTGAGATATGTGCTGCTATATCATGTGAAGGATCTTTAGCCAATGTAAACCATTTTTGTTGTAAAATGTGGATTGTCGATTCTGATTTTTGTTCATATATATTCGTTAGCTTTTTCCACATTGCTTCAGAATTCTCTGATGTCAAAATATGCATCATCGTTTGCTCAGATATTGTGGTAACGATTACCTTTTGCGCCATTCCGTCGGTTTTATTCCATTTACATAATGCTTCTGCATTTTCCTTTTTCTCAGCAGCCGTCGCTTCTGTGCCCACGGGTGCAGGTTGTTTTCTTGTGCCATTTACTATGTCCCATGCTTCAATTGACTTCAATATTATCTGGATCTGGAATTTCCATAGATTCCAGTTGTCAATTCCTTGTAATTTGCTTACTCTGGACAATTCTGAATCCATTTTCTCAACTATTTTGCTCTGCGGTTACAATTTTCACTTCGCACACGGCTGGATATAACCTCACAAAAATGTGTCTTAATGTTTTTAATTTTTCTTTACTTCTTTTTCAGAAAATATTACCCGAAACACTGTCCTGGTCCCATAACCTATTGGATGTTTGTGGAATTATGGGTAATTAACTTCTGATGTTTAATGCACAACAAGATTTTGTAATAATAAGCCAATAAAGTAATGAATAAAAAAAATATGTTCTTTATTTCTCTTTGACAGATTATTTACTACAATAAACAATAATGAATACAGCAACGATAATACATGAAACTGAATAGTGCTGCCATCTATTGAATAAACAGCAAATGATATCCATAAAACATAATCAATCTAAAACAACAATTCTGACAAACACTTTTACATCACTATTTGTAGCCAACAATGTTTCCTCTAGAGGTAAGTTGTGCTTCATCTGCTGCATGCGTTTCTTGCAGAATTACAACGTCGATGTCGAAGTTTTTTAATACTCTTTGTAGATGTTCAGTTTTTGACTTGCTTATGCCTTCAATGTTCAATTGCAAAATACTGACTGAGGGTCCAATATTTTTTGTCTTATGGTGCTGAGAAGTACCGATGTTATTGTGATTTTGGTTCATTTTTTATTTTTTTTTGTATCACAGCCAAGAGTTCGAAATGAAATATTTGGCTACCAAGTTTGAATAGACTATTTGCGTTAACCAGGGTGTAGCGCGAGGAGCTTGTCTTTTATCGCAACCCAATCATTTTATTAGTAATTACTTTATTATTAATTAGTAATTTAAAGGGGATATTACTTTTACTTAGGCGCCAAGAATTTCTTTTTTTATTTGATAGAGAATTACTCACTGAAGTGAATAAAACCAAAACGAGTTGTATAACGATCCACTCGCGCCTAAGATAAAGTAATCTTGCCAATTTAAATAATAGTAAATTATTTTTAAACAAAATAATAACAATTATTAAAATGGCGGTTTTTCTTTGTTTACATAAATTTGACAATTAAAAATAACATTTCAATGTATTTGTAAAATCTAGATTTTTAAAACTTGATTTAGATAAAAAAAAATCAATCTTTTTTGCCAAAGATACAAACTGACAGCTAATTTGATCTGACAGCTAATTTTTTGGGTCTCAGATCAATTTTTTTTGCCAAAGAACCCGACATAATTTAAAAAGCCGGTGTAAAACATTTTACGATATTTTAATTGATGCTAACTTCATATAATGTCAAATTATTTAAAGTATATTTATTTCAAATTTATGAAAATCAATTATTTCCAATACAAAACAATAAATTTATATTTATTTTGAATTAGAAAAATTCAGGTAATCACAAAATTAACTAAATTTTCTAAATAATATTGAAAAATAATTATTTTTTAACTTTCCCATAGTAACAGCACTTCACCCAAATAATTTTGTTACTCTTAAGGAATTGCAAGGAAACAAAATGTTTACAAATTCCATAAAATGACATTTCACCTATAAAATAATAATTACGTTTCACACCGTCGATATTATACTTTATTTGATAAGTATTATATTTACTATGTAGATAGCTAGCAAATGAAAATAGCAAATTTAAAATATTGTTATGACAGTTTGTTTTCACACCGTTGCTATTATATACATACTTTATTAAACTATACTATGTAGTTAGCAAATTGCTACGGTGGGAAACTAGTAAAAGTCTACATAAATAAGTTTCAAATAAGTCGTCGTTTAGAATACAGCCTTAATCTTAATCGAAATAAAAATAGTCAAACTATCAAGTAGAGAAGTTATACTATAGTTCAATCAGATGTTTTTTACGAAGGGCGACCACACATGCATACTAATAATGTAAAATGTGGAAAATCTATTTATATCAAAAACAAAATAATATTTTTACTTCATTTCAAAAGAAAATATTAGTTCAATTTAGTGGTTGTTATCAGTTAGTTGTTTTGTGAAAACGATATTACCATAAGTTTGATTGATTGAAATAATATATTAACAAAAGATTGTCAAAGATGTTGTTTCTTCCAACTGGTAAAGAAAATTCTTATTTAAAATTATTTTGTAATCATTTTTATTTTATACAGAGCATCAACACTCGCGTTTTAATCCTTTAAATGGTGAATGGATATTAGTATGTCCTCATCGTATGAAACGTCCTTGGAGCGGCCAAGAAGAAAATCCGCAGAAAAACGATTTACCGGATTTTGATCCAAACAATCCTTTATCTCCAACTGTGACACGTCCAAATGGCGATATTAATCCTGACTACAAATCTACTTTTGTATTTCGAAATGATTTTCCGGCTTTACTAGAGAATGTACCATCTCCACCAGAAAGTGATGATCCACTTTTCCAAATCAGAGGTGCACAAGGCGCATGTCATGTAATGTGTTTCCATCCAAAGTCTAATAAAACTTTGCCGATTATGAGTAAAGAAGAAATTATTACAGTTGTAGATGAGTAAGTTTTTGTTGATTTTCAAATTCGATTATGCAATAATATTTCTATTTTATATGGTGTTTTCGCCAACTTGAATCTTGATTGACTAAGTGAAAAAACTAATGAGCAAGAAATCGATTGTTTTTTACGAAAATCGTTCGTTAATTTACGAAAAATAATCGGTTCATCGCAATATGAAAATAGTCCTGAATTGTTGCTTTCCATCAGTTTAAAATTAAAATGAGGCATTTGTTTTTTATTTTTAGATGGATAAAACTATATAACAAACTTTCTCAAACATATCTATGGGTACAAATATTTGAAAATAAGGGAGCCGCAATGGGTTGTTCCAATCCGCATCCTCATTGTCAAGTTTGGTCTTCTTCATTTCTACCAAGTATACCACAAAATAAAGATGAACGTCTCCGAACATTCTACAAACAATACAAAAAAACCCTACTTGATGATTATGTTCAAAAGGAGCTAGTAAAACGAGAACGTATTGTCGTTGAAAATGATGATTGGTTAGTTGTTGTACCTTATTGGGCCAGTTGGCCATTTGAAACTATGTTAATTTCGCGTAATCAAAATAAACGTATAAACGATTTGACACAAATACAAAAGGAAAATTTAGCCGTAGTTATAAAAGAATTGACAACAAAATACGATAATTTGTTCAAATGTAGTTTTCCATATTCAATGGGGTGGCATGGTGCGCCAACTGGTACTTTAATGAATGAAGATGCGTCACATTGGACGTTTCATGCTTCTTACTATCCACCATTACTGCGATCAGCAAGTGTCCGTAAATTTATGGTTGGATATGAGCTACTGTGTCAAACACAAAGAGATTTAACTGCTGAGCAAGCTGCAGAACGTTTACGCCAAATGGACGGTAAAGTTCATTACAGTGAATTATGATACAAAGAAAAATATTTTGCACCAGATATACATATGTCGTTTTCTTTTTACCAAAAAAATTTCACTAAACACGCCCATTTTCGATCTAGATCGATTTTTTTTGACATTACGTATTCTATTTGACCAAAAAAAGCACTCTTATTGCACTAGATCTAGATCTAGATTTTTTCGTAAAGTAAGTTCTAAATACAATAGTGTTGCACAAATACATTTACACATCTCTCAAAATTTGTAAACAAACAAAACGCCATTTAGTTATTATTATTTTTTTTTAAGTGAAATAGTTATTGTTTAAATAAATCTTATGTTTAAATCGTGTTTTAAATTAAAAACTAATACAAATTATTTAATTAAATACAATTAATTACTAAAACATTAAATGACAGTTTCACAAACACAACTACAAAACTAGATCGAATTTTGTCATATTCTTTTTATGAAAAAAAAAATATATATATATATATATATATATATATATATATATATATATATATATATATATATATATATATATATATATATATATATATATATATATATATATATATATATATATATATATATATATATATATATATATATATATATATATATATATATATATATATATATATATATATATATATATATATATATATATATATATATATATATATATATATATATATATATATATTATATTTCGGAAGAGACTTTGTATTAATTAAAACACGTAATTAAATGTAATGTATTTTATTCATATAAATGTGCACAACACTATAGTTTATATACGAATGAAGTATTACAAATTTTGTTCAAGAAACTTCTTGTCATTTAGTGTTGCCAAATGTAATAATTAAATATATATCGTTTACGCCATCGTAACTTTTGCATGTTTATGTCGTAACGATATAACAGTTCTTTTCCCCTTAAATTTATTCAAATACATTATTATAATATTTATTCAAAATTACATATTTATTATGATATAAAGAAATCAGATGTATATCTCCAATTAAATATAAATTATTTTAATTCAATTACTTTTATTTAACATTCATCAAAATTTAATTTCATCAATTATTATCTGCATAAAATATCAGAATCAACCTTTAATTTAAATATTTTATTCAACACAAATAATTGTTTGTAGGGTAATTTAATTTTGGTTAAATTTCAATTTCAATTGACGATTGGAGGAAACTTCTGGTGGTAAGAATCAGAACTAGTACTCCAATATAAATTTTGACATTTAGTTCATTTTTGTATACATTCTAAAATTTGTGTTTACATTAGTAAGTTTTCAAGCCGAATAATAATAATTTAATCTAAATCCAAATGTAATATTCATTTATAATACTTGTGTTTTTCCAGGTGTTTTGTTACAATTACAGAAAAACTACCAGAATTGTATATAAAAAGAATATTAAAACAGCCACCACGGCAACACAAAATCTAGTTCACAAAAGAACTTGGATATTACATTGTGGGGTAAAATAAAAATTTAAAGTAAATCTAATTGAAATATACATTTATAAAACTTGTGTTTTTCCAGGTGTTTTGTTACAATTACAGAAAAACTACCAGAATTGTATATAAAAAGAATATTAAAACAGCCATCACGGCAACACAAAATCCAGTTCACAAAAGAAGCTTCATTGAGAGTTCGAACATTAAATGCTGTTAATTACGATTCTAAATTAAAATTTTGGAAAAATGCCATAACAAAATATTGTTTGTATAAAGGGAAAAGCAATATAAATATAAAAGAATTGAAAAATGCATTTCAGCGTAATAATCCAACGGTATTAGAGGATATGTTTCAGAAAGAAGTTAAATTAAAAAATGATTTCATGGAAATTCGACAGTATACATGGAGTGGAAGGGGGTTTTAATTCGTTGATAAAAAAGTATTTCAAAGAGTCTCAATAAATTTAAAAATTTAATGATACAAACAAAAGATGATTTCACAGAATATGTTAAAGGTGATTTTTTATTTAAGATTCTGTTGTCTCGAGGTTTAATTTTTATTCTTATTTGTAGAATCATTCAACAAAAATCCAAAGGGAAATGGAATATTTAACCGAATCTGTTATGTCCTTCAACAGTTAGAAAACGAACAGAGTCGATAGATAATTACTCAAAAATTATAATAAAATTCGGTGCCACCGCACAAAAAGTCACACCAATCAATGAGCTTGAACGTGCTATTTATAATCTAGAAAAAACAGAAAAACATTTATTGAAAATTATTGATAAAATTGAAAATGAATTAAAAGATTTAGACATAAAAATATGAGGGTTGATTAGAGACGGCAAACGAAATTCAGCGAAGTTTCATTTTCGTTAGATCAAATACAATTACTACAATCTCGAATTCAAGATACAACGAGTGATGCTAAAGTGTTGGAAGCTTTTAAAATTGGTTCTAAAACTATCAAAAATTTGCTTTCTGATTCGGGAACTACGCTGGATATCGTTGATGAGGCATTGGCAGATGTCCAAGAAAAGCATGAGGTACATGATGATATCCAATCAACGTTGGGCGGTGGTAACACATTTAATATAATTGATGATTCCTTTCTGGAAAAAGAATTAGAGGAATTGTTATTAGAAGATGCTGATGAAGAAGATCCCTGATGTTGTACTGATATTAATAAAAACGATGAAAATGAAAAGGAGAAACCAAAGGATGCAATAGTTAGTATGGATGACTCGATAGAACGTCGTATGAATGAATTAAGCATTGAGTTTGGTGATGGATGTTTCTTTTAAAAAAAAACAGCCTCAGTGATGATAATTATCTCCTATACTGATGTAACACCTCTTTCAAATATTCAAGCGAGAAACAGGAACTAAATTATATTAGCACCAAAATAAGAAGCAATGGCTGATGACGCTCATTCAGTGTGGTGATTTAATTCTAACAAGTATCATACACCTCACCATCAAATAATCGGAAAAAAATAATACGTGATTGATTGATTGTATTTTATTTAGTAATTAATTACCAATATTATAGTTACATATATTTGTACTTAATATTCATAAATTAGTTAAAGAGCGAAAAACAAAATGTAAATATATCACATTAAACAAATAAAATTTTTGATAATAAAATGTATAAATCGTTTAAATTTGTTGGTTCTTATTCTTCATTTTAACAGTAAGTCTCACTAATCCACTTTAACATTTCGAAAGTTGAATGTTTTATTGTTTATTTTTAGTAAGTCATTGTATTTTTAAGTTGTTATGAAATTAAAAATATTGTACTTACTTTAATTGAAATTTAATTTTGCCCTCAAATACACAGAAAATATACTTCTGTAAAATCTTATATAGGAGTAGTAGTTACAAAACCTGCCACCAGCAGCGCGATTTTTTAGATTCCAATCGTCAATTAAATGTCAAATTTTTTGAAAACAAACAATATTTGTTTTTCTTTTATTTTAATTTAATTATAAGAATTGGTTTTAATAATAAAATAAATCTAATAGTTATTATTTTTAGTTTTGAAATAGTTTAGCATTATAAATTTAATTTCTGTGGTGGTCTTACATTTCGGTTTGATTTTCTCGGCTCAATATGAATTTTCATTTTGTCTTGGACTTCAGAACCATCGCAAGATAAATCGACATCTGTCTTATTTTGGTTCAATAAAATTGAATCATTATTTGTGGACAAAGTCGGTGAAGTATCGCTTGGAGTGTCATTTGGCTGAGATAAAGATTGGGAAATATCCGATAGATCAGTTAAAGGGTTTTGTGACATTTCATCAATAAATTCTCTGCTTAATCAGTATTTATTTCTGTACCTGCAGAACTATTTTTCGATTCTGATCCTGCGTTAGGACCAACTGATCGTATTTGATCAATGTGTCTTTTCCATTTTCGACCGTCATCTAACTCTATCAGGTAGTGTAGATGTCCGTATTTTTCTATAATAGTACCGAATTTCCATTTAGTGAATTTAGATAGATATTCTCTTACTATTACTCTATCACCAAGATTTAAAGTACGAATACTTTTATGTGTTATCTCTTCCTTCACATTAGAAATTTTCTTTGGTATTAATAAGTCAATCCGTGTTTTTATTTGTCTATTAAACATTAGCATAGATGGTGATTTACCAGTCGCTGGATGTACCATCTTACGATACATTAATAATAAATTACATAATTTACTATGAATATTTATGTTTGTCGTATCCAGAGAACTTAATTTGTCTTTAATGGTTTGTACATAGCGTTCAGCTTGTCCGTTTGTAGCTGGATGGTAAGGTGCAGCTAATTTATGTACAATTCCATTCATCTTAAGGAATTCTTGAAATTCATTAGATAAAAATTGTGTTCCATTATCGGAAACTAGTACCGATGGAATTCCAAATGTACTGAAAATTTCACGACAATTTTTAATTGTAGTATCTGTAGTAATGTTTCGTATAATTCTTACTTCCGGCCATTTAGAGAACGCATCAACCAAGATAAAAAAATAAATTCCCATAAATGGTCCAGCAAAATCACAATGTACTCTTTGAAAAATCTCAGTTGCTGTTTCCCAACAATGAGGAGGAGTTTTGGTAGGATTCGATTGTCTAAGTTGACAAATCGAGCAATTTTTGATCATATTTTCAATATCTTTGTCGATATTCTCCCACCAGCAATAGCCACGAGCAAGTGATTTCATTCTTGTGATTCCAAAATGGGCCGTATGCAGCTCATCAAGGACTTTAGATCGCAAGATTTTCGGAATGTAAACTCGAATGCCTCTTAATAAGCAATCTTGTTGTAATGTAAATTCATCCTGACCAATGCCAAAACGATTTTCAGATTTAACAATTCGTCCGTATTTTAATCCTTGAATTAAATTTGATAATTCTTTATCAGCTAACGTAGCTTTCGCTAATTCTTGGACAGTGATAGGTAATGTTTCTATCATGTTTACTTCTACTATGTCAATTTCTTCTATACTTGAAGAAAAATCTTCCGACGGTAACCTTGACATAGCGTCTGCATTAGCATGTTTTTTGGTCTCCCGATAGCGAATTTCATATTCGAATGATTGAAGGAAAATAGCATAATGTTGCATACGGGATGCGGACAAAGTAGGTAAACCTTTGTTTGGAGAAAAAATTTGTATAATCGGCTTATTATCCGTGATAAGAATAAATTTTCGTCCATAAACAAATTGATAAAATTTTCGAATGCCGAAAATTATCGCATATACTTCTTTATCAATTTGTGAATAGCGTTGTTGTGTACTGTTCAAGGTCTGACTAGCGTATTGAATTGGCTTTTCGGAGCCGTCAGGATATACGTGACTGAGAATTGCTCCAACACCATATGGTGAAGCATCTGTAGCAAGGAGAAGCGGTAGTTTAGGATTGTAATGTACTAAATATTCATCAGATTGAATCTGATGTTTCACTTCATTAAATGCTTTGTTACAAGATTGATCCCAATTAAATTCTATATTATTTTTCAATAAATTATTAATTGGATAGATCAATGTACTAAGCGATTTGAAAAATCGTCCATAGTAATTAATGAGGCCAACAAAAGCTCGTACTTGATCTTTATTTTGTGGTACTGGCATATTTTGTATGGCATTTATTTTACTTTTGGATTTATGAGTACCATTTTTATCTATGGTGTATCCACAGTACTCTATCTTCTCCGCAAAAAATTCGCATTTGTCTAGATTAATTCGAATATTGTAAGAACTAAGTCTTTTAAAAACTTCTTCAACTATTTGAAAATGTGTAGTATCATCAGGACCAGTGATTTTTATATCGTCTAAAAATACACTGACTCCTGGTAGATTTTGTAGTATAATTTCTATGTGTCGTTGCCATATTGCAGGCGCTGATGCGACTCCGTACATTAAACGATTCGGCTGGTATAAGCCTTTATGTGTGCTTAAAGTTAAAACTTCACGGTCTTCTGGAGCAATTTCCAGTTGTAAATAAGCTTTAGTGAGATCTAACTTAGTAAATTTATCGCCGCCTGCCATATTCGCAAATAGTTCTTCAATAGTTGGAAGTGGATGTTCATCCACTATTAAATTTGGATTAAGTGTGATTTTATAGTCACCACATAACCTAACTTTATTTTCAGCTTTGCGAACAGGTACTATTGGCGTTGCCCATCTACTATAGTCGACTTTACTTATGACACCGTTAGCTTCCAAATCATTTAATTCTGCTTCAACGGCATCTTTTAAAGAAAATGGAACCGATCGCGCTTTAATAAACACGGGATTTGTATTGGGTTTGATGGCTAACTTGGCCTGTATATTAGAAATTTTCCCGATGTTTTTATCGAATACATTCGGATAACGAATAATTAAATTTTCAAGCATAGTTTCGCGATCAAATTTCGATATTGTATTTATCGAATTATATTGATTAGGATCGTTTTTAATTTTATTTTCAAAAATTTGATTCCAATTAATATTTAATTCCCGAAGCCACTCGCGTCCAAGCAATGGATGTCTGTCAGACTTGACCACATATAATTTTAAAATTTTATTTTGGTTCTTGTATAAAATATTGACGTTTAAATAACCCAGAACCTGAATTTTATAATTACAATAACTTACCAGATCGATATCTGTTTTATTTAAATCTATCAAGTTAAAATATTGATTTTTATCATTTTCATTAATAATTGTGACAGGAGAGCCACTATCGATTTCAAATGTTAATCTTAAACTATTTACATTTAATTTAATCCAAAATTTTGAACGATTTGGGCAATTATTAATATTGTTAAAACTTTCAACTATTTGTACTGATTCATCTTCAATATTATGAATTTCGTCGATTTCTTGGTACGGTTCATCTTCCACGAAATTTAATTTATTATTATTTTTATTTCTTGCGGCCTTGAGACACACAGAAGCTAGGTGCCCCTTTTTTTTACAATTCGTACATTTTGAATTTATATGAGTGCACTGATTTGCTAGATGTGTTTCAAGCCCACAACGATAACATTTGGTTTTTTTAAAATTAGATGAATTATTAAATTGTTTTATACCTTGCTTAAATGGTTGTTGTTGTTTGTAGTTGTAATTTTGAGCACTTTTGTTTGATTCACTTTTTTGTTGCATATGATGAACCCGTAAATTGGTATCTGCTTTCTGGTTTTGTATTTCCGCACTTCCTTGCTGTGATAACTCCATCGATGTTGCAACTTCAACAGCTTTATCAAGAGTGAGATTTCGTATTTCAAGTAATCGGTTTCTTATTATGGTATTTTTCAATCCAAAAACGAACTGATTACGTAGCGCAGTTTCCAGATAATTTCCCAAATTGCAATTTATTGCCAATTTCCGCAATGTAGTTAGAAATTCATTAACATTTTCGTTTTCCTTTTGTTTGCTTAAGTGAAAACGAAAATTTTCCACGATTTCCAGTGGAGTTGGGTTGTAGTAAGCTTCAAGTAAATCAACTATCTCCTTAAACTTTTTTGTTTGAGGTTTTTCCGGTGCTAATTTATCGCAAATTATATCGTATGAAACTTGTCCCATGTAATGTAATAAAAGGTGAACTTTTGTTGCTTGATCTTTTACATTAAAAATTGCAAATGCGCCTTCTAAGCGATCCACCCAGCGCATCCATTTTGTTTTTGCTTTATCAAACATTTCAATTGTAAATATGCCTTGCATTTGTTGCGTATTATTTTCAGCCATTGTGAATTTGTAAATTCGTAAATTAGAATGACGCAATAAAAAATATGGAAATTTTTTTGTAATCAAATACGTACTTTTGATTTATGATGATTCGTATCTTTTATTTTGAATTTTTTAATTTGTATCCATCTCGTCGCCACTTTATTATATTTCGGAAGAGACTTTGTATTAATTAAAACACGTAATTAAATGTAATGTATTTTATTCATATAAATGTGCACAACACTATAGTTTATATACGAATGAAGTATTACAAATTTTGTTCAAGAAACTTCTTGTCATTTAGTGTTGCCAAATGTAATAATTAAATATATATCGTTTACGCCATCGTAACTTTTGCATGTTTATGTCGTAACGATATAACAATATATATAACTAAAATAAACAATATATTAATTTAAATATTTTACACTTTATTTTTTCATAATTTGCCTTCCATCTAATACATGCATTTCCCTCAATAAATACGCGATATTGAATCGTAATTTGTGAAACATGGCAATTGTCATTTCGAAGGTTCGATAGTTTTCATTTGATTCTTGGATGTTTAAGATAATTGTTGGTTGTGACAATCGAAACGTTACCCCACTATCGATTAATGAGATGTTAATTTTCCATTCGAATTTTTTCGGTGGAGTGCAAAGACATTTTATTTCATAGAAGTTGTAAGCAAGTGGATCACGATGATTTGTTAGAACTTTGGACAGATCATTGATTGATTCATCAGGAAATCTAAACATATAGATCGAAATAATTTAGAAATGATTATTTATTCTTCAATTTAAATACTTACTTAAACTCTTTCAAAACTTCCTGTAATTCATCATCTTTGACACTGCCCTTCATCTGTCGCAAATAGATTTGTATTATAATAAATATGCCAACAAACATTTCTTTATAGTAAGCTATATTCTCACATCCTGAATTATTTAGTTTTTGTATGGCTTTGTTCAAGATTTCAGAAGAAAATTCCTTATGTTCTATGTAAAAAACGCAAACTAAAATATGAACACTTTGAGAAATTTATTTACAATTGTATAATTCCATAAAAACACCTTGAATTATTGTCCTTAATATTGGTTTTTTCAAATCTAGGAAATATTGATGAAAACCTTTAGTGTGTTTTTGAATTGACAACAATTACTCATATTTACAAATTTTTGTTCAATTATTTATGATTTTGAAGTTTGGTTTGTACCAAAACCTCCGATAATCTGTGGCGAACATCTAATACTAAGTTTACACCAGGATCTAATAGGTACATACTATACTTATTAGGTCAACTACGGTCGATGTAAACAGTTATCAAAAAAGTACGTACCAAATATTTGGTAGGATGATTTGCTACGTATCAAATTAGGTACGTAGCAAATAGGTATTATTTTTACGGTGTGAACACTAAAATTAGGTATAACATTTAAAATAAAAACAAATCAACTTATTTTATAAATATATATTTATGTTTGATGTGATTTTTTTGCTGAAATTAAAAGTAAAATAAATTCTAGCATTAATATAATAAATGTTTTCAGTTTTTTATAAAAAATATATATGGAAATTATTTTTTCCTAACCAAAAAATTAACAATGAAAAGGACGCGCTAAAAATTAATATGTCATACCTAATTAATAAGAGTTTACATCACCGTATCAAATTTAAAAAGTATGATGGTGAAAATGGCTAGCAAATTTGATACGTAGCAAATTAGCTACTGGTGTAAACTTAGTATAAATTTAAAAGTTTAAAAATCAAATTTAGCATGCGAGGATTTTTCATTCAAATTAACGGAAAACAAAATAGTTTTTTTTAAGTTCTTGTTTTTTCTTCTTTAGCAAAAGAGATTTTTTTAAATTATCGATTTATCAAAAAGTTTTAAGTCTAATTATCTTGGAAGTTCCTTTAATATTTTGTTTTAATTATTTATGTGATAAACCTTAATAAGAAAAATAATGTTGATTTAAACATTTTTGTTCAGCATTTATTCTTTCAATTGTGAAGCTAAACTTAGGCTTAATTAACTTTAATTGTGGAGAACTTTAATTTATATGTGCATATATGAACTTTAAATGTAGTGAACTTAAATCTAAGTTATATTATCTTCGGATGAAAATGTTCTTATTTTAAAATAGTTATTTTGATTATTTATACTAAGTTTACACCAGTATCTAATTTGCTACGTATCAAATTTGCTAGCCATTTTCACCATCATACTTTTTAAATTTGGTACGGTGATGTAAACTCTTATTAATTAGGTATGACACATTAATTTTTAGCGCGTCCTTTTCATTGTTAATTTTTTGGTTAGGAAAAAATAATTTCCATATATATATTTTATAAAAAACTGTAAACAGTTACTATATTCTTGCTAAAAAATTTTCACTTTTAATTTCAGCAAAAAAATCACATGAAACCAAATATATATATATAAAATAAGTTGTTTTATTTTATTTTAAATGTCATACCAAATTTTAGTGTTCACACCGTAAAAATAATACCTATTTGCTACGTACCTAATTTGATACGTAGCAAATCATCCTACCAAATATTTGGTACGTACTTTTTTGATAACTGTTTACATCGACCATAGTCGACCTAATAAGTATAGTACGTACCTATTAGATACTGGTGTAAACTTAGTATAAAACATTGTAATTAACTAAATATATTCAAAATTATTTTGAAAGAAAATTAAATATTATTATTTTAAATGTGATTATCTTAAATTTTAATTCACAAATATGATTTGGGAATTTTTTAAAAAAGAAAACAAAACTGACTAAATTAGATAATCATCTGCGTATTTTGGGATTACAAATATGTTTTTTATATCTGATTGAATAGCGTGAATGACTAGCTATGTTAGAAGATTATCAACTACAGTCAAAATTTTATCCTCATTAAAATCTTTGATTTTCGATAGTATATAGCGTTAAGAAGAGCTGTAATATATAGCTTGATTGGAAAGCTATATTTTGGTGACCCCGACTAAGGACAACTTAAATTACGGATTCAACAATCAAGTATCAAATTATAATTTGTTTAATATTTTTCAATTAATTTAATTTAAAGTTTCTAATTTCTATATTTAAAATAATTAATTTGTTTATTATATTAAATTTTTGTTTTTTAAAATAATTTTATCAAAATTATGTTCATAATAAGGGAATTTCTGGTTTATTTAGGGGTGTTGTTGGTCACTGTGTTTGCGATTGTTGTAGCGACACAACATACGGTCGTGATTTTATTCGCTGCAACATTTTTTTACCTAGTTGCTGTCATTACTAGGCTTAATCGCAAGGCGTTCTCGTTCCCAGCAGTTTCAGCAAGTCCACCAGAACCTGAGGAAACTGCTGCATCTTCTGGACCCCCAACCTTTACATTTACACAAGACCAGCTTCAGGCACTGGTCGCAGAGCAGGTCGCAGCTGCTCTTGCTAATATGAACCTTGGAGATACATCTTCAAATCCTCCACAATCTCCACCACCTCCTGCTGCGTTACCTCCACCTCCCACAGCTTCAACTTCTTCGGCAGCTATGCCACAAATTGATCAAGTAGCTATCAAAATTCCTCCTTTCTGGTCTGAGACTCCAGACCTATGGTTCATTACATTAGAGGGGCAATTCTTGTTGGGACGTATCAGGTCTCAACAAACTAAGTATCGGCACTTACTTACCATGATTACTCCCACACTGGCGAAATTAGCCAGTGATATCTTGGTTAACCCCGACCAAGATTTCCCATACGATAGGCTCAAAGAGGCTCTTATAGCTCGCCTATCCGGTAGCACTTCAGATCGCATACACAAAGTGTTACGCGGTATGGACCTTGGGGATCTTAAGCCCTCACAATTACTCCGGGATATGACTACCGAATCCCGTAATACGTTTTCAGAGGCAGCTCTTAAAGTCCTTTGGGTGGAGAAACTTCCACCTGCTGTCCGCGCTCCTATCGCTACTGTCAGTGAAGATCTTCAGAAGACAGCAGAGATAGCAGATAATGTTCTCAATGCCCTAAGGGGTTCGCAAGTTAATGCGGTATCTAACCCTGTCGCTTCTTCTCTTCCTTCTTCTTCTTCTTCCTCAAGTGAAATCATATCACTTGAGGAAAAATTCAAAAAACTGGAGGCACAGAACGGGCAACTCCTCAATGCCATTCAAAGGCAAAATTTTTCCCAACCTCGGTCCAGGTCTCGCGTGAAAATGTTTGATGGTATTTGCTACTACCATCACTACTACAAGGGAGATGCAAAAAAATGCTACCCTGAGTGTAAATATTATTCTGATCACTCAAATTCCATTGCCTCAAAATCTTCAAAAAACTATTAGATTTATCACATGTGACGGCATGTGATGACAATCATTCTCAACTCCGTCTTCTGGTTCTCGACATTTCTTCATGCAAGACTTTCCTCGTTGATACAGGTGCCGAAGTTTCAGTTCTCCCCGCTACTGTGGAGGAAAAATTCTCCAGAAAATCAGACTTCTACCTCTACGCCGCTAACGCGACTAAAGTTAGCACTTATGGTCTTAAAATTTAAACGTTGGTCTCAGACGAGTGTTCTGTCAGACCTTTGTTATAGCCGATGTTACCACTCCTATCCTAGGAGCTGATTTTCTCAATAAATACGGTCTTTTAGTGGACATTAAAAACCGACGTCTTGTCGATCCACTAACTTCTCTATTTACTTTGGCCAAACTCTCCACTTTTCCAGCACCTTCTTTAGCTTTGATCAACGATTCGGTCAATGTAGAAATTCTTGATTTACTCAAAAATTTCAAGGACTTAACGTCCAAAAATGATCTTATTAAACATGTGAAGCGTAACGTAACTCACGTTATTGAAACACGTGGTCTTCCCGTTTCTTGTAAGTATCGTCAACTTGCTCCAGACAAATTGGCTATCGCAAAGGCAGAATTTAATCTTATGTTATCCCAAGGCATCTGCCGACCTTCTAACAGTCCTTGGGCTTCTCCTCTCCATCTCGCTAAAAAGAAGAACGGCGAGTGGAGACCTTGCGTTGACTACCGTGCTCTAAATAACATTACAATTCCGGATCAATATCCTATTCCTCATATTCAAGATTTTTCGCATCAGCTACATGGATGCCAATTTTTCTCTACAATTGATCTCGTCCGCGCATATCATCAAATTCCTATTGATGAGCGCGATATTGCAAAAACTGCAATTTCTACTCCGTTTGGACTCTTCGAATTCGTTCGAATGACTTTCGGATTGCGAAACGCTGCGCAATCCTTCCAACGGTTTATGCATTCCCTTCTTCGAGACCTAAATTTCTGTTTCATCTACATAGATGACCTCCTAATTGCTTCTGAAACCTATGAGGAACACCTAAAACATCTTAGGACTGTTTTTGAGCGTCTTTCTGACGCTGGTCTCAGTATCAACGTTGATAAATGCAACTTTGCTAAAACCAACGTTGACTTCCTTGGACATTCCATTGATTCAACTGGAATCAAACCTACTTCTGAACGTGTCGATGCTATCAACTGTTACGAACGTCCCGAAACAGTAATGCAACTCCGCCGTTTTTTTGGAATGATTAATTTCTACCGCAGATTCATTCCTCACGCTGGTGGCAATCAAGCCATCTTAAATGATTTTCTCAAAGGTTCCAAAAAGAATGACAAACGCGTCATTCAATGGTCTGAAGACGCCATTCAAGCCTTCGATCTTTGCAAGCGGCAACTCAGTGAGGCTACAACTCTTTCTCACCCCTCACACTCTGCCCAACTTGCCGTTATGGTCGACGCTTCCGACAAGGCACTTGGCGCCGTTGTTCAACAAAAAATTAGCGATTGTTGGACACCACTTAGTTTCTTCTCTGTGCGACTCAATGAAACGCAACAGAAATACAGCGCTTATGACCGCGAACTCCTTGCAGCTTACTCTGCAATTAAACATTTCCGGTATCTCCTTGAAGGTAGAACCTTCACTCTTTTCACCGATCATAAGCCACTCATTTACTCTTTGTCGCAGAATCCTGCCAAAGCTAGTCCTCGCCAATTCCGTCATCTTGATTTTATCAGTCAATTTACGACTGATATTCGTCACATTTCTGGAATTGATAATGTAGTTGCCGACACACTTTCTCGTGTTGAGCAAATATCAACGATAACGAACTAAAAGAATTAGTGGACACTAGTCCCACACTTCAATTCCGTTCCTTTCCATTATCGTTTGGCAATTCTAGTGCCAAAACAATTTTGTGTGATACTTCTTCTGGTAATCCACGACCATTTATTCCAAAGCAATTTCGTCAGTCTGTTTTCGAAAGTCTCCATAATTTATCTCACCCAGGAGTCCACAGTTCTGTCAAACTTCTTTCTGAAAAAGTCATTTGGCCATCCAATAAAAAGGATGTACGACAAATGGCACAGAACTGCCTGGCTTGCCAAAAGGCAAAAGTCTCTCGCCATACCCAATCTCCTTTAGGTAATTATCCTCAAACTTCTCAACGATTTTCCGAGATTCATATGGACATTATTGGTCCACTTCCTACCTCTGAGGACAAACGTTATTGTGTCACTATTATTGACCGTTATACTCGATGGCCTGAAGCCATTCCTATCTCGGATATTACAGGTGAAACGGTAGCATCAGCTCTCTACTCCAATTGGATCGCTCGCTTCGGAGTACCTTCAGTAATCGTCACTGATCAGGGCTCCCAATTCGAATCCAATCTCTTTAACGAGTTGTCAAAACTTATCGGTTTCGAACGTAAACGTACTACTAGTTACAATCCTAAATGTAACGGACTAATCGAACGTTGGCACCAAACTCTTAAATCCGCAATAATGGCCTACGACAGAACGGACTGGACACGAATTTTACCGTCAATACTACTTGGCTTTCGAACCACTTTCCGTGAAGATTTCCAATCTTCATCGGCTGAGCTCGTCTACGGTACTAACATACGTCTTCCAGGAGAATTCTTTAGCCAAAACTCTAACTCCACTCCACAATCTGATTTCGTTTCACAGTTGAAACAACATTTTACTCATCTTCGTCCATCTACTGCGTCAAGACACACTTCTCCTAATGCTTTCGTTTCCAAAAATCTCCAGTCTTGTTCGCATGTCTTCTTACGTACGGACTTAGTACGTAAAGCATTACAGCCTCCATACGAAGGTCCATTTAAAGTCATCAGTCGCGATGATAAAATTTTCGTTATTGACCGTAAAGGTCAACATATTCGAGTTTCCATCGACAGATTAAAACCTTGCTTTAGGGAACAATCTGAAGATGACTCAACTCAAAACTCACCTACTTCGAGTACTAATCTCAGTCGCGCAGACGAAACTTCGTCTTCTACAGATATTGTCTATACTACTTCTTCGGACACATTCCAGTCTTCTCCTTCTACCTCCGCAGAAACGATAAAACGCGACGCTAAGGCAACTGTATCTTCTAAAAGGGTTAGATTTAATCTCATTCCTCAAACTCTGATATTCCATCCTGCATCCACAATTACGCGAGCAGGTAGAACCACTCGTACCCCTGCTCGTTTCCTTCGTGCTGTAGCACAATAATTTCTATATCGTCCCATCTTCGATGGCACTAGGGGGGAGTGTTGTGGCGAACATCTAAATTTAAAAGTTTAAAAATCAAATTTAGCATGCGAGGATTTTTCATTCAAATTAACGGAAAACAAAATATTTGTTTTAAGTTCTTGTTTTTTCTTCTTTAGCAAAAGAGATTTTTTAAAATTATCGATTTATCAAAAAGTTTTAAGTCTAATTATCTTGGAAGTTCCTTTAATATTTTGTTTTAATTATTTATGTGATAAACCTTAATAAGAAAAATAATGTTGATTTAAATATTTTTGTTCAGCATTTATTATTTCAATTGTGAAGCTAAACTTAGGCTTAATTAACTTTAATTGTGGAGAACTTTAATTTATATGTGCATATATGAACTTTAAATGTAGTGAACTTATACTAAGTTTACACCAGGATCTAATAGGTACATACTATACTTATTAGGTCAACTACGATCGATGTAAACAGTTATCAAAAAAGTACGTACCAAATATTTGGTAGGATGATTTGCTACGTATCAAATTAGGTACGTAGCAAATAGGTATTATTTTTACGGTGTGAACACTAAAATTAGGTATGACATTTAAAATAAAAACAAATCAACTTATTTTATAAATATATATTTATGTTTGATGTGATTTTTTTGCTGAAATTAAAAGTAAAATAAATTTTAGCATTAATATAATAAATGTTTTCAGTTTTTTATAAAAAATATACAGTCAGCGTCAAAAAAAAGTGTACAGCAAATAGTTCATTATTTACGGACTAATATATCTTAAAAGAAGAATGGAAAAATAAAAAACATTTCATTTTTAAAAAGTGTATTAAGTATTAGTTTATTTTAACAAAAACAAAAATTCAATTATTTTTTGTTATCCTTGTAATTTTAAAAAAATTGCAAAATGCTCTGATTTTACGCGTCAAAAAAAAGTGTACACTCTCACATTGTTTGATTGTTTTTTGTTATAACGGGATTTCCGATTTTTTCAACTAATTTGACCACCTTCGTGTCAAAGATCCATGCAGCTATTATTATCCCAATAATAATAATTTAATATTATTCAACATGGCCAAACAAACTACAATAGAAACACGTAATTTAGTGGTAAAATTAGCATCTCAAGGCAAATCTGTGAGGGAAATTGCTAGTATTATCGACAGAAGTCATAATATTGTGAAAAAAAATACTATTCAAATTCAAACATTTGAGAAGTGTAGAAGATCTTCGCCGTTCTGGGAGGCCGCCAATTTTGTCAGTTGTGGACAAAAGAGCGATAGCGCCAAGGGCTAGAGCTAATCCCTCTGAAAGTGCAGTCAGAATAGCTGATAAACTCACAGAAACATTAAGAGCAGGAATAAGTGCCAGTACCGTTTGCCGTGCTCTGCATGAAAATGGGTTACATGGTAGAACTCCGAGAAAAAAATCAGTTAATTCTAAGAAAAACCAAAAAAAGCGTCTCGAATATGCAAAAAAGCATATATTTGAAGACATTACTATTTAAAATAAGTGCTTATTCATTGACGAGTGTAAAATAGACATTTTGTAAAATAAAAATATGCTTTTTTGCATATTCGAGACGCTTTTTTCGGTTTTTCTTTTAAAATTTTAAAGACTTAACGTAAACTATATGTAGTTATTTTACTTTTTAATTTCAATTTATGTAATTACGCTATTTTGATAAAAATTTACGCTTAAAATAATAATATTTCTTCCAAATTTTTACAGATATTCAACTATAATAGCGGCTAAAAAAGACGAAACGATTGATAAGATTTAACGTGGAAGGCGTATTCATCAAAGAGCATGTATAAATACTTAATTCAGTTCTGTTCGATATTACATTAAACTAAAATAATTTTAAAATTTATTTCAATAAATTATTTTTATATTTTCAGATACATAGCAAAAAAGCTTAAAACTAAATGATAAATAAGCTACAACAATATGTTTTAAAAACATTACTAAAGTTAATTTAAATGTTTTAGTTTACCTAACTTTTGATTACAGTTAAGCGAAAATTGTTAACAATATAAATATATGTACAAGTAAAAAAAATTATTAAACATGTTACTATATATAAAGATATATTTTAATTATTTCAATATGCTTTATTCAATTTCTTCTCCGATTTCTACCTATAGAATCGTAGGTGAAAAATAACAAAATTTCGATAAAGAATCGTTAAAGAAATTTGCTTAAATTTCACTATAGAATCGTTGGGGAATATTCCATAGCGATTCAAGTGGTAGTATTACATGATGAATTGTAGTAGAGCATTCGTTCACGAATCTAGCGGACATTTTATTTTTTTGCATACAAATTTCCATACCGTTTCCATCATGATTCTACTGCTCAGAAAAGAAGTTTCTTCAACGATTCATGAACGAATCGATAGCAATTTATTCGCTGGGTGACAATTAATCGGTTGATTTCATCCGGTTGAGATGTTGTATAGCCTGATGTAAACTATGTTTGAAATGTTAACACCCCTTCTCAATTTTAACTTGTTTATAAATTGAAATTTTTTATCTTGTAAATTGTTTTACTTAATACAAAGACCACTTCGTAAATTGTTGAACTTCACAGTATTAAGTGGTTTTGTCATTATATCTGACAAGTTTTCGTTCGAGGCAACATATTCCAAGCATATAAGCTTTTGATGTACTAAGTCTTTGATGTAGTGATATTTTATCTCGATATGCTTGCTCCTTCTACTATTTTCAAAGTTACTTAACACAAGACGTAAATATGACATCACACAGAGGTTTAACACAAGACGTAAATATGACATCACACAGAGGTCATATATATGTGATGTAGTTGTTACGCAAATTTGATATAAAACTGACACTCGTCATGACTATATCCTGGTATCATTTATATGATGCTTTCATGACATCACACTGATCTTAAATTTGACTTTGATATGATGTCATAATTTGGACTTAAATATGACCTTATTATGATTTTGTTAAATTTCACTAGAGGTATATCCATTTTAATTGTATATAGTTTGAAAAATTTTGCGAAAAGTTAGTTATTGCTTCCTAGCAGGTTTTAAAACAATAGGTAAGTAGTGACCAATGAATGACTGACGGGTAAGTGTTTTTGTTTAATTGTTATTAAATTTGTTTTTTAAGTAAAAAAAAGAATACATCACAAAAAAATTTATATTACTATGATATCAACTTTATATCATAACAACGTCACGAATATCTCCTAAGACATCACATTTATGTCATAGTTATATCATTATTGTTATGTCATGTTCTTACGTAAACAAGTGGGAAATAATGATATACATATGACTTATATATGACCCAGATCTTACATAAGATGTGACCTAGCGTGATGTCATTTTGATATCACAATGACGTAAATGTGTTTTCTGGGGATTGCTATACAAATAGCGCCTCTGTTGTCGATTAACAATTTAGGAGTATTTTCATCGTTTAGGTCTTTACAAACTGCCTTTACAGACATAATTTCAGAACAAACTGTTGCTGCCGCGATATATTCGGCTTCTGTAGAAGATAACGAAACACTTTGTTGTTTTTTGATATCCATACGACTGGATTTCCATTGTATAAAACTACCCCTCCTGAAGTACTTTTTCTATCTACGTGATCACCACCCCAATCTGAATCAGAGTATCCAACTATTTTTTCTTTCAAATCAAAGTCTTTCTTGAAATATAAACACAAGTGTTTGGTTTCCTTTAGATATCGAAGAACTCGTTTAGCTGCGTTCCAGGTAGTTTGAGTTGGTTTATCCAGAAATCTGCTTAGATATGATACAGCAAATGTTATATCCGGTCTACTTCCAGTTAAAATATATATTAAGCTACCAATTATTTCACGGTATGGCACATCTATGATTTCTTTGTTTTCTGGAACCCTAAAATTTGTTTCCATCGGAGTTTTTGCGCCTCTACAATCTTCTAGATTGAACACTTTTAATGCTTTTTCAATTTGCTTCGTTTGTGACATCTTTATGATTTCATTACTTTGTTCGAATTTAATTCCGATAAAATTATTTAAAGTACCCAAATCCCTTGTTTTGAATTCATCTTTTAAATACTTGATTACTTCTTTAGTATTCTCACCTGTCAACAAGATATCATCTACCCAAAGCAACACGAAGCATCCCTGTCTGACGTATAAGCAGAAATCACTTTTGCATCTTATGAAACCCTTTTTTAAAGCAAATGTATTAAATGTTTCATTCCAACACTTCGGTGCTTCTTTTAACCCATACAAGGATCTTTTCAATTTGTAGATTGAATTTTCTTCTATGTTTAACTCTTTTGGTAATTTTATGTACACTTCACTATTTATTTCTCCATTAAGAAATGCTGTCGGAACGTCTAACTGTCGAATCTCCCAATTATTTTGTAAAGCAAGCGAAACTATTATTCTTACGGAAGACATACGAGCCACTGGAGCATAAACTGCTTCATTAATTTGTTCCTGATATCCTTTAGCTACGAGCCTTGCTTTTTTCTGCCCATTTTCTTTGGTTTTGAATACCCACTTTGTATCAATTGCTATGTTTTCAGACGGCAAATTACATTTTTCCCATGTACCTATTTTACGATGAGATTCTAGTTCCTCCTCAATTGCATTTTTCCATTTCGAATCTTTGTATGCTTCTTCATAGGTTATTGGATCTTGGTTCGATATCGCAGAATATGCTGCATACAGTTCGTAGTCTCTTAAATAACTTGGAGGTTTTAAAATTCTTTTTGAGGATGTATTTAGTGACTCTTGATTTTGAGTAAGTCCGTTATATTGTTCCTTCTCTTCTACTGATGGCGTTTCTATGTTGTATACGTTTGTGATGCCTTCATTCATTCTTTGTTGCACCTCACAAATTTCCCCTGCAACATTTTCGTTTTCTAAACTTTTATTGAATTCATCACTATTTTCATCGCCTTCTTCCATAAACGAACCCCAATCTTCCGATACTTTGGTTATATCTGTTTCAATGTTTTATCGCAACGGTTCCATTGTTTTTGCGACTGGTCTAAAAACAACATTTATAGTCATAATGATTTTTTGTGTTTCCTTTAGAAGGACTCTGTAGCCTTTTGTATTTTCCATATAACCAACTAGTATTGCTTCTTGTGCTTTAGCATCCCATTTTTTTCTCTTTTGATCAGGAGCATGAGCGAAAATATCTGTACCAATTGTTTTAAAATAGCTTATATCTGGTGTTTTACCAAACCATAACTCATATGGTGACATTCCTTCAACTGTACTTGTACCCGTTCTATTTATTATATACGTCGCTGTATTCACACATTCAGCCCATAAATTTTTTTCAAACTTGGCAGCTAACAACATTGTTCTAGCACTTTCCACAATTGTTCTCATTTCTCTCTCTCTATTTTTCCGTTTTGTTCTGGATTATATGCTATGGTTTTTTGATGTCTGATACCTTTATTTTTCAATATTTGTTCTATTTTATTATTGCATATTTCGGTTCCGTTGTCCGATCTTATAACTTTAATACTTTTGCCCGTATCGTTTTCTGCAGTTTTAATAAATTCACAGTTTTTCAGGAACTTCATTTTTATCCTTAATAAAATAAACAAATCTGAAATGAGAGTAATCGTCTTTAAAGATTAGAAAATATCTGCTGCCACCAATACTCGGTACTTCCATTGGTCCATTTAGATCTACATGTACAAGCTCGCATAATTCTGTTGAACTATTTTTGCTTATTTTGAACGTTGATCTATGCATTTTACCTTTTTTACAGAAATCACAAAAATTATAATCCATATCTCTCACTTGAATGTTTAAGGTTACCAACTCTTGAAAGCACGCGACCCGGAGATTTTATAATATACAAAAATATAATTCAACTAGGGTAGCGATTTTGTACCATTATCTCTCCTAGAGAAATAAAAGGAGAGATAAATTATATTACAATTCTTTGATTGACTCATCTAAATTGTAAATATGTCACGTGTCCATAAATGTCACGTCGTGATTGGTTCGATTTGTATTCTATTTGAATTTATCTTGAGGGGGAAATTTGAGTGTGGTTAAGTAGACTTTTTTTTAGTTTTCTCCAGGAGAGATAATTCTCTACACTAGAGAAATAACAGGAGAGATAACGGTACAAAATCGCTACCTATGTAGGGGACCCCTGTGCATTTGCACAAATTTTAAAACAAATATTTTTTTAAGCCTGAAATAAAATCACAATCTAAAATAATACGTCTATCCGCAAGTAAAGCATAAATTGAAATTGAAATGAGAACAAAATTTGGAAGAAATCAAAACCTCCTAAATCATACCCCTACTGATTCAAGCCATTTGCAATAAACAATGAACATTGCCATATGCAAAAAATTGGATTAGTGTTTTTGATTAAATGCTTTTGAATTTTTTTTATATGGAGTTTTATTTTTCCAGTTGGCGTTATGGCGATTTTTTGAATTTTTTTTATATCGAGTTTTAAGCGTTTTCGTTTCTCGATTTAAGTTTTGACTTCAGAGCTGGCAAAACTCTTTCAGTTTTGCATTTTTTTTGTAGTTTTGCATTTATTTTTTCAGTTTCGCCCTTAAAATACTTGAGAATCGAACAGAAAAAAGTCACATTTTTTAAATCAGTCAAATTTGTTTAACAAAACAAAGGAATTCAATTTTTTAATGTATATTGATATTAAACATATATGTATACATATTAAACTATTTAAACATTTATATTTAAGAAAATTGCATCATTAAAAATATAATTTCTTATTTTTTATAACATATTAATATATTTTACAATACAACATTTTTGCATCGTCTCTTGAGAAAGTCAGAAAATTCAAAAAATTGCCCTCAAAAAGTTTGAAACTTGCATCCAAATCGAGAAAAGAAAACGCAAATTTTTTCCGGTCAGCATTTTTTCGAGAATCGAACAGAAAAAATGTTAACTGAAAAAAAAAATGCAAAAAAGTCACACTTTTTTGTAGAATCGAAAACGCTATCAATTTCAAAATTGCGCTACAAGTTCACGATTTTGTTTGTGCTAAAAAAAAGTTAGGCTTCTTTATCGGGGGTTTTGAAGAAATTCAACAATTTCGTTTCGTTTATTTTAGTCTTTTTTGATTTTTGATACCTTTTTGTATTATATTCTTTCTCTTCTGTATTCTCTTCTTTCCTATGGCTACGCTTTTTCGTGGCTTGTGTATTATATATATGACAAAATTTAATTTAATTTAATCTCCATCATGCTTTATAATGAAATTAATACAGAATAATCTGCATTTTCCTGTAAATTCGTTAACTCTTTCGAGCCCCTCGTAGTTTTCATTTTTGAACCATTCGTTATTAAACGAGACGTAATAACATTTTCTTTTATTGTCATTGTTTTGTTTGGGATTATTTTCATTTGACTGATATTTATTATTTAATAGTAAAATTAAGATACGCACAGTTTTGTATGGGCAACTAATTAAATTAAAATGTCAAAACCATTCAAAATTAACAACAAAAAACTATTAACCTTAACCCAATATAGACATAAAATATCAATTAGCTTATACGTAATACGGAAAAACAAAATATCCAATGAACCAACATAAATAACCAAAAACCTCGTTGCAAAACTAAACTCGGCCGTTTTCTAATACACAGAGTTTCGTTTTTTTTTGTTTTCAAACGAATTCTGTTTATTTGAATTGAAAGAAATTTGACATTTTTTTATTTTTTATGTAATTATTATTTCGCCCCGAGATTTGCCTTCCAAACCCTGAGCCCGGAGATTTGCCGGCGAACCCTGAGTCTCCGGGTGAAAAATACTCAGTTGGTAACCCTATGAATGTTGTATTTATCCAAAGTCTTTTTACAATGTATTAAATTCTGATGACCCAATCTTTCGTGCCACGAGAATAAACTTTCACAAATTATTGCAACAGATTTGTTTTCCTTAAAATTCATTTTATATATGTTGCCTTCTGCAACTGCTGTTACTTGAATACTTCCATTTCCATCTATAATTTTGCACATATCAGCCGACCCATCAATCTTATAACCCTTTTTTAAGACAGCTCCTAACGAAAACAGATTAGTTTGTAGCTCAGGAACAAACAACACATCTACTATTTCCTTTTCTTCCCATCTTGATGCAGTATATGCTAGTACAGGAATGTTTCCTTTACCTACAGCTTTAATTTTTCTCCCATCACCAATTGTGATTTCTAAATCTGTCGCTGTAAGCATGGAAAACCACTTTTCATTGCATGTCATATACCACACATTTTCCATAAGTTTTTGATTACTGTAAAGAGCAAAACTTATTAATGCATTCGGTTTCCCAAAATTACCTTTGGTTTTTTTATTTGATTCCCGTTCAATCCTATATCTGCAATTTTTGATATAGTGTCCTGGCTTTTTGCAGTAGTGACACAAACCTTTTTGTTTTTGATAGCTATTATACTGTTTTTTAAATTTATAGTTCGTGTTTCTATTGAAAAAAGCTACATCTGTTGATGAATTTTCCGTACCATTTAACTGTGGTTCTTCTTCTACAAGTAATCTGGCGATTAGCTCTTTTAATTTTTGGTCTCCTGCCGGAACTGATTCCCATGCTGATACAAAATGTTTGTATTTTTCTGGTAAATGTATTAGCAGTTTTGTTATTATCATATTTTCCGATAATTCTTCCTGCATATTTTGGAGTTGATTTGCTAAATCTTCTACCTTTGATATGTACAGTGATATGGGCTCTTCAAATTTCAAGTTGTAGAATTTTTGTTGTAGTAAATGAACACTTACACTGGATTTCGGTTCATACACCGCATGTAGTTTCTGCCACATTTCAGCACTGCTCTGGGATGATAGTAAGTGTGTTAACACCTTTTCTTCCACTCTGGTTACTATGAGTTCTTGAGTTTTCATGTCATTCTCTTCCCATGCTGCCAGTAGTTTTTCATCCGATGGTTTTTCTTTTTCATTAACGATTTCCCAAAGTTTTCTTGTTTTTAGTATTATAATCATTTGGAACTTCCACACTGTCCAATTATTTGATCCAGTTAATTTGATAAGACTTTGTTCCTTTCTATCCATTTTCTTTTTTTTTGAAAAAATGTTTAAAGACCAGATTTTGAGGTTATAATAGCACATACACGTTTTATTTTTATTTCCACTGACACTAAACTTTTTGGTTAATTTTTTTATTTGCTAGGTGACTGGGCCCATAACCTTTTGATGTTGTAAATAAAAAGTTTAGTTTATATTCAAATACAAAGCTTTATTGTTATCAGCACTCAAACAAGAACATGTATGCTTTTAGTAAAAACTATCAGTGTAAAGATTTTCTATATGATACTAGTTTCCCACCGCAGAAATTTACTATGTAGTATAGCAAATATTTGATATTAGCTTGATTTCTCACCGTTCATATTATATTAAGATAATGTTGCGGTGGGAAACCAAACCTAACTTGACACTAGAATAAAATTGATATATCAAAATACCGTACTGTCAATTTTATATTTGATATTAGCATTATAGTTTTTAAAATGAAATTTACAACCCAGAGAAAATCAAACTAGATTTAGCCCTGCCACCGTTTTTGAACAGCATAAAATACATATAAGTTTTATTCTATAACGTCTTTTTTAAATAATTCTCTCACGAAAACCAAACGTCTACGTTGACTACGTTTTTCATGTCCTATTCCTTTATAATGCTATACTAAACATATCCATATCATAATCAACAATTACTACATACACTTTAATTTATTAAATATCAGAAATGAATCTTACAAGCTAAAAATCGCAAGAAAACACAATGTTTACAAATTTCATAAAATGACATTTCACCTATAAAATAATAATTACGTTTCACATCGTCGATATTATACTTTATTTGATAAGTATTATATTTACTAGCTAGCAAATGAAAATAGCAAATTTAAAATAATTGTTGTGATAGTTTGCTTTCACACCGTTGCTATTATACTTTATTAAACTATGCTAGCTAGCAAATTGCTACGGTGGGAAACTAGTATGACAATTAATCGGTTGATTTCATCCGGTTGAGATGTTGTATTGCCTGATGTAAACTATATTTGAAATGTTAACAGATACTCAAGTTTTTAATTTGACATGATTTTAAGTTATAATTAGAAAAAAATTTTATGATTTCATTTACTATAAATTCATTAAGTTTTCACCATAACCAATTTCTAGAACAAACAGTAGTTTTTGAATAAAATTATAAATTTTGAGAATTATAATGTGTTTCAATTATTATATGTAATGTTTGGAATGGCTTTTAGAGATATGTAAATTAAGAGTTTATCAAATTTTAATATGTTCATTAGATTTATGGTTATACATATATCCTCTTGTGAATATCTTCTTAAGACCTTGTAGATAAATTTCTCTTACGAGCGTTTTCTTGAGACAAAATATTTTGTGTAATCCGAAGGAACCCCAAACCTTCAATTACATGCGACATATCAGAAACCTGGACTAAAGACAAATCGGGTATTTTGACTTATATAATTTCACACGTTCGACTAAATTTGTGTTGGCTTATTAAAGCATTTTATGACATAGTAGATTATTTTATATTTTCCTTCTGGCATAGACTAATCCGGTGAGATTAAGATATGAACGGCACCACATATCTTAATCGTGTCACTTCAGGTGGATGTATCTGGAACAAAAAACCAGAAAAATCCAATACATTAAGGCAAATTAGGTTTATATTGACAGATCCGGTGTATGTAATAATCATAGCAGAGAGTGTTACAGGTGATTGACTTTCAATACATTAATACGTATTAGGTATATAAGGACCAAACCATTATACGTATCTCATATTTAATATGATTTTACTGAGCATCATTTTCAATATAGTCTTTGAAAAACATGTGTTATTAACATTTATGGATAATTCCATTAAGTTATTTATTATTATGATCCTTTGAACACTTTGAACTTATTAAATTGTTATTGTTATATAGTTCATTAGTGTCACTATGGTTAGATGTTGTTCGAGAATCATGTGATTAACATGCGTAGATTTATGAACACGTGTATTGAAACATTGTCCCTCTTTGTGGGTTTAAATTTTCACTATATTGTCACTTTTCATTTATCATTAACTATCACACATTTAGATAATCATTGTAAAAGATTTTATATGAAAATTTGAATTTCAAAATTAGTTATTAGAGAGCACATGTTATAAATTTTTGTCACTATATATCATGTTTTTTTTTCTTTTATTCATGCGGATTATTTCATGAAAACTATTTTATTAAAACTATTTGTTGATACAATGTTTAAAAACACTGTCAGTTTAGTTGATCTTTGTAATTTATAATATTGAGTATGGCTGTTCAGTTAAAATATATTTATATTTCAACCGAACAGCCACACCCTTTCTGTTCGGTGGTAACACAATAAATGAGACTATGGGTTCGTTCGTAAACACCAAATCGCTTGCTTATTTTCCTATTTTGACGTTTGTGGCTGGAAATGGTCATTCTTAAACTATTTCTTGCTTATTTAAGAAAGCGATTTGACAGATAAAGTTGTTCGGAAACTCCGTTTCTATTCCAAAATAGGCGATTCGATCGCTTATTTTGGACTCGCTGTTTTTTAGATCCTCAATAAGAACTGAGATCTAAAAGTGACATTTGCGGTTTTTATTTGATTTAAATCAAAACAAATACAAATTATTATTAAAAGTATAAATTTTATATTTTATTTTGTGTGTCTCATTTATTTACTAGTAATATGACAATTGTTTTTTTTAAATCTGCATCTATTTTGTTATACAAAAATTAATCAAATAAAAATTCAAAGTTTAAATCATTTTTTTATTTTTCATAATTTGAAATCTGCAAATAACTATTTTTTCACACAAACCAAACATGTTTTGAGTTGTGTTTAGTTTTGTTTTTCCTGTTGTTAAATTATTATTATTATTGTGATAAGTTTTAATACATCTTTATTAATTTTTAATACTTCATATATATATTTAAGCAACTGGTCGTTCGGAAACAAAATGCCAATTCTTGTTCTTGTTGAAGAACTGGTAGCCACGCCCCTTGGAATGACAGTTGCCTATTTTAGAAAATAAGCAAGCGATTTCGAGTTTCCGAACGAAACCTATGTGATTTTCGATTGGTAAAGTCAGATTTGATCGAAAAAGGCTTTGTGCGAACTCACGAAATAATGACAGATGACAACTATTAACTGTCAAAATTTTGTCTTTTGGAATTTATATTCACCATAACGAAACGTCAAAATTTGGTATAGCTTTTTAGCATCATCAAATTGTGACAGTAGGCATAACAAATTATTTCAGAAGGAACAACAATTTATTACAGAAGTTTTTTTAAGTGCCAAAGTAATATTTATATTAGCATATATATTATATATATTTATTAACAGCAAACAGCAAAAAATATACAAATTAAGACTAATAAGTCTTATTTACAATTTGATCAGATAAGAAAATGTAAGAAAACAGCCAACAAGACTAGCTTCAAAAGTAATACAACTAACAACAATAACAATAAATCAATTCAATATAATAAAAAAAAATTACTTCATCACTCATCTTATCAACACATACCAATTTACAACTAACCTACTACAGTTCACTTGTTCCCCGACGGTCCAACTCCACACCAATGCCAGTGCAAGAAGTAAAAAAAAAAAGAAAATGCAATAATTCAAGTCCCAATCCAGTGTTACGAGACAAGAGACTGAGACCAAAATTAAAGCAAGAAATAGAAGCAGCAGCCCACATGACAGCTCAAAACTCAAAAACAGCATCCCACAAGAAGAGATTAAGCATTAAGCAAGGCTACCAAGTGTATTGAAGTGAGCCAAGCAAAGATTTTGGAAAACACGAACAGAACTAGCCTCTCTGATAGCCAAAGGCAACCCATTCCAGAGCCTACATGTTCTCACAGCAAACGACAATTTCATAGCACAAGAAGCATGGAATGGTATGACAAGATGCTTCGTTCGATTAGAGATAGTAAACGACAACCTCTCAAATAAATACACAGGCTAACGATATTTTACAACCTTAAAGAGACATAGTACCGATCTCAACTTCAAGAACAACCCAAACTTAGTTCCGAGAAACTTAAATGCGAACACAGATAGATGATCCCTCTTCCTGAGTGAATAGATAAATCGAATAAAAGAGTTAAAACACAGCTTCAATCTATTAATAGTACCCATATTTGCCCCAAAAAACACTTCACATCCATAAAGAAAAAAGGGAATGATAAGAGACTGGACCAATTTACACCTCAATTCAACTGGAAAGAGATCTTTGACCAAATACAGACGCCGAAGCATCATCCAAACTTTCCCGATAACAAAACTCACATGATCATCCCATGATAAGGTCTCATCCAAGACGAACCCCAGACTCCTAGCACTCCGAACATAGGGAACCTGAACATCATTCAAAAAGACAGGAAGAAGACTCTTACTAATTGGATACCGATAGAAAGCAATGGCCTGACTCTTGGCAGGGTTCAAGATTAGAGAATTTGAATATGACCACTCAGCAATTGACCAAATACAGACGCCGAAGCATCATCCAAACTTTCCCGATAACAAAACTCACATGATCATCCCATGATAAGGTCTCATCCAAGACGAACCCCAGACTCCTAGCACTCCGAACATAGGGAACCTGAACATCATTCAAAAAGACAGGAAGAAGACTCTTACTAATTGGATACCGATAGAAAGCAATGGCCTGACTCTTGGCAGGGTTCAAGATTAGAGAATTTGAATATGACCACTCAGCAATTGAAGAAAGATCAAAATTGATATTAGCAACACAGGTGGAAGACTCCGCGATGGGAGCAGAGCAAGTGATCTGAACATCATCAGCAAACAAATTAACTGAACAGTTTCTCAGAGCTGCAGGTAGATCATCTATGAAGAGACTAAACAGCAAGGGACCCAAAATAGACCCCTGGGGAACACCTCTGTAAAGTAGTCTAGAGGAGGAACACTTACCACCCACAACCACACACTGGGATCGACCAGAGAGATAGGATAATATGAGGTTTGCTGCAGAGTTAGAAAAATCAAAGTAGTTTCTCAATTTAGAAATTAATTTAATATGTAAATATAATTTTAATGGGTATCGAGCCTATTTTTTAAAAATAAAACACATTAATTGTTTTAATAAATTTGTTTTTCGACGTTTCGGCAAAATTCCTTTGCCATTTTCAAAAAAGAAAGTATATTTAAAAAAACATACAACAAAAAAATGTTAGATAACATTCGTCAAATGAAAAAAAAAAAAAAAAAAAAAAAAAAAAAAAAAAAATGAACGCAATCAAATGCCTTGCTAAAATCAAGAAGAAGCAGTAAAGTCAACCTTTTACGATCCATATTACGACGAATTTCATCAGTAAGATCAATCATAGTGGACGTAGTATTGTGAAATTTCCTAAACCCAGACTGTTTGACATAGACACCAGTACCACCATCAATAAAAGTTAACATTTGAGTCTGAATCAGTCTTTCACACACTTTGGACAATGCAGGAAGAATACTGATGGGACTGTAGTCAGCAACACATAGCGGATCATTGATCTTGGGAATAGGTGTGACCAAAGCTTGCTTCCACTGGAATGGAAAAGTTGATGTGGTGAGAACAGTGTTAAGCACATGAACTAAATATGGCGAAAGCAAAGGAAAGACAATTTTCAGGAATTTAACAGAAATTTCGTCAGAGCCAACAGCATTTGATTTAATAGAAAACAGGGCTTGCCAAACCTCGTCCTCGGAAACATTCCTAAAAGCATGCGAACGAGCAGTCTCCTCTCCAAGATCAACTAGGGAAGGCAACTGCACTTCCGATTGAATAGAAGAAAAATACACATTTAGATCATCTGGCTGCAATCCATTTGTTTCTACCATAGTATCAGGAGTAATTACAACGCTCAAAGAAAGTAGCTCCAAATTCCCTCTTTGCAGTTTTGATCAGTTGGTTCACCTTATTGCGATGAGAACAGTAAATCTTCCATCGGTCTTCTGATCTGACCTCACTAAAAGCACAAAATGCTAGATCACGCATAGAAATGGCGTTACCAATTTCAGGTGAAAACCAGGGACTGGAGTTACGTATAGAGATAAACTTTGTGCGAAGAGGAACATGCTTATTAAATAGATCCAGCAATATTGCATTCAAGACACTCACCTGTTCATCAACACTACCAATAAAAAAATTCCATTAAGGATATCAAGATTTAAATCCAAAGCAAGTCGATCCAAGTTAAGATTAGCATAATCCCTAAACTGGAACCAGTTGGGTTCTTCAGGACAAACAAAATCAAAAGACGAGTAGATAAGGCAATTTTTAGAGATCGATGGAACCCAGAATTGACCAGAGATATGAGATATATCAGGATCACTAACCACAAAAAATCAATCAGGGAGAAGTTATTACGAGAGACATCAAAATGCGTAGGCAGACTATTATGTAAAACTTGCGAGTTGAGTTTCTTAAAAAAGGACGACACATCGTGCAAGATATCCGCATCCATAAGATTCAGGTTAAAGTCACCCATTAAGATGAAGCTCTGGTACTGGGGTAAGAGAGTACTCAATACATTCTCCAGAGCAGTTAAGTTACCAGCAGAGCGGTAAACAACTCCAATGAGTAGCATTTTTTTACAATGGACAACTTCAATGAATAGATACTCCAAGGTGGTAGAATCCTGGAACTTAATAATCAGCTTAGCTTTGATTTTAGAAGAAACATAAATGGCAACACCACCACCACGCAACCCCCTACGGTCATTCCTAAACACTTTGTAACCCGGTATCGAAACAGTAGCATTAGTAATGTAACTCTTAAGCCAGGTTTCCGAGACTCCTACCACATCTAGATAATTCCCTTTAAGAATGGAACGAACTTCCTCAAGTTTGGATAATCTTTGCGCACACATACTTTGAGCATTAATGTGGCCAACGTTAAGACAACTACGCCTTTTATTCAAGTTAGACCTAAGAATTGAGCTGTCACTGGCCACTGGTAGAAGAATATACATACTTAACCTTCACACTAGCAGGGACTTGAGCAGACCATCCAGGAACAAGCGAAACCGCAATGAAAAAGAAAAACAATTCAAAATCTAATACTATCATTAAAATAACTTAACACACTACTTAACTCTACATTAAGAAAATAATAAGCACATCAAGCATAACACAATACAACAACAATCCTGCAGCATGGAAACATCAACCAGTACCCGCAGCAGAACTCCCAACAACCACCACATCCAGTACATCTTGCTTTGATTTAACAGTAACTATAGTGTCATCAGCACACGTAATCCTGACTCTACCATTAGAGACATTAACCCTTTTAATTAAAAGCTTCCTCTTCAAACTAATGCAAAACTTCTTCAGTGCAGCAATGTCTGGAGAAAGATTATCATTAAAGTAAATTCTAGACTGCAACTCGGTATCCATAACTTGTGACAATTTCAGGTTTTGATTTTTGAAATACTTTGACATGATCACATCCCTCAACCCTATGCTGCTGAATTTCACCAAAACAGCACCTTTATTCTTGCTCAAAATACTGCAAAACACGATATCATCCAATTTAACAGCTACATCCAGTTGCAACACCGCTTTGATTATTAAGTCTTTGTAACTAGGACACGATAACGGCAGACCATTGATAACAATGTCCTGTCTTCTACTTTGTCAGTCCAACCGCTCCAATCTAGCACAATTCGCTGCAAGAACCCCAGCACTTGGAGTCATTTCTCTAAATCCATTACAGGTTTTTTAATAGTTTCAACATCAGCAAGGACAGGGTGAGCCTCAATTGAACCAGCCACCATATCCTTACATTCAGTCAAGACCTTGCTTTGAAAATCCTTCAATATACTCTGAAGTTCTGCGTTCAATTCCAGTTTAAACTGTTGAAATTCTGAACGAAAAGACTGAAAATCAACTTTCAGCTCCAATTTGAATTGATGCAATTCGGCACGCAGCGACTGGACTGTAAGCTGATCAC
The DNA here is from genome assembly GCA_963693315.1 of Diogma glabrata. Classification (NCBI taxonomy): domain Eukaryota; kingdom Metazoa; phylum Arthropoda; class Insecta; order Diptera; family Cylindrotomidae; genus Diogma; species Diogma glabrata. Next base: position 284,097,996 of record OY856187.1, on the reverse strand, counting down.
TCTTATTCTTTTTCCTAAGCTCTACACATGCTGAACAATACCAATTAGTTGATGAATCAGCCAAATACTTAAAGACCACCTTGCAAATGCCAGCACATTTTAAATGAAACCACTTGTTACACACATCACAGCAAATGGCATCATCATCCCCAACCAACAACCTGCAACCAGGACAGAAAGCCTCTTTCTCATCCCCCATCCTTATTAAATATTTATTTATATTGTACAGCACCGCAAGGCAAATCAGCAAATAAATAAATTTGAGGTTAAACACCACACCGGAAATCAGCAATCAATATAACAGGAAGCAGCACTGCTCAGATTACGATGCAGTTAAAGCAAGAAATCCAGATGCCTCAAAACAACCAGCAATTACGATACAAAAAATAAAAAATTTAAAGTAAAATAAATGATTTAATTAAAATAATCACAATGAGTCAAAAACACGTCTACTCTTGTTCCGCCATTTGCAAAATTAAAAAGTTTTTCACCTTATGTCAAAATTTTGTTTTTACCAATTTCACCTTCACCAAAAACTTTGTTCTGTCAAATATTTATACAAAGCCAAAGATCTAGATTTTGGTGACCAAACGAACATGAAATCAGCTGTTTTTAATATTTTTGTTGTATGGGTAAAAAAATTACATTTGCGACATGTGCTTTGATAATAGTAAACTACTTTTTATACACTTCACGCAATTTACACACTTTCATTTAATTTATAATTGATAAACTCATCTAAAATTTGAAATCTCATATTAAAGAATACAATTGATATATGTCAAATTTCATTTTAATTGGTATTAGTGAAGGGGAATTGATCTGAGGGGTAAATCTAGCTAAAATCTCAGATTTGAAAAACAGATCTCAGATCAAAAATAAATCAATTTTTTTTTGATCTGACGTATCAATGAAACACAAATTTGCTGTCAGATCCAAAACAAATCAATTTTATTTTTATCTGACGTGCGAATCGAAAATCACGTGAAACTACTGTATAAATACACAAAAATATTTGAAGCAGTTTTTCTCTCTTCTCCTCTCGTATTTGTCCATTTTAAGTTGTCAAAAAAAAACATTGTTTGGTTTGGTTATAATTTGGTTTTAATAAAATTGTTTTTATTATTTATCGTGGTGATATTTTGACGAATTTATAATAAATATAAAAAATACTAGTGATTTTATTATAATTTAAAAATAATTTTAAAGAAAAATTAATATATTTAAGTGAAAATTTTGAATAAAACATTAAATATGAAGTCGTGTGATAGATAATGACGTGTAAAAATTACCGAAAACATAAACAGGATGAAATTCTTATCATAGATAACTAATATTGATATTATAATTTACTTTTGGATTAATAAATTTTAAGTTTTTTAAATATTTTCGAGAAAAAAATATAATCTAAAATCAATGTAAACAATAATAGAATGCGTCCATTTTAAATCGTTAAATTTTTTATTTTGTGTTGTCAAATTTTTTTTGTTTTTCTATGTAATGGCGTCTCTTTTTTCATATTAATTTTGGGGGGCAAAAATACGCTTAAATTTGGAATTCAATGCAATAATAGAAATATTTACAGCGCCTCTACTAAAACGTAGTGAGCCTACATAAGTCGCGTTTTATCTTCGAACTGGCTGTCCAGGACAGAGAAAAATATTGATAAAATACAGGGAGATTTTTAGAACTAAATTGTAGCTAACTTCAAGTGAATATTTTGACAATCGCCAAAACCCCCGGTATAGAAGCCATCTACATTTTTTAGCACAATAAAAATCGTGAACTTGTAGCGCCATTTTGAAATTAAAACCCAATATAAAAAAAATTCAAAAAATCGCCATAACGCTCATAACGCCATCTGGAAAAATAAAACTCCATATAAAAAAAATTCAAAAATATTTAATCAAAAACACTAATCCAATTTTTTGCATATGGCAATGTTCATTGTTTATTGCAAATGGCGTGAAAGTGTATGGCTGTGATATATCGGGGGTTTTGCAATCGCCATTAATGTTTGTTTACACTTGTGTTATATTCATTGAATAAATATATAAGGAAGAATAATTACGTGTGGCTACACGAATATTTTTTGAAGTATGTAATTTGTATATCTGTGCGTTCTTCATCCATGACATTTGACATATTTCGTTTTGTATTTTAAAATAAAATGATAGCTTTTATCCGAAATTCTACTTTAAGATATTCAAATTAAACAAAATTTATAAAAATTAAAGTTTAAATTAATGTTTTACAAAACAATTATTTGTATTTGTGCAGTAGTTAATTCATAAAAATGAAGTGTTGGATTAAAATATGTACAAATAACCTTAAATACACCGAAATTTGATCATCGAATTTCATATCAATGATTAGAATATTTTGACGCATAAAAAGGGTCTAGAATGATGTTTTAACAAAAACATAAAGTATTTGCTTTACAATAACTTATTTTCTAGTTTAATTTTATATTTTATTACCCTACATAAATGTAATTTTTCTTAATCCATCGTTGTCAAACCATATTTCAAACGTAATCACAGCCGAATATAAGGTGTTCTTAAAGTAATTCAATAAGATTAAAATTTGTGTTGTATGGACAATTAAAAATATTTATATATGGAAATATAAGGAAATATTTTATCCAAACATATTAGGCTTTTAAATTTATATGTAACATTTATTATTTCTTTTATTTGTTTTGAAAATATAAATATGCAAATTGTAAACAGTACCACCCAGCTAGAATGCAAACACTATCAAACTTCACCAATACTAAAAATTAGATGCTTCACTCAAAATGTGTAGTTAAAGCCGTGCATTCACATAAAACAGAAACAGAAACCGAATTTCATACAAATTTGACAGCAACAGAAACAGAAACCTAATTTAGAAACAGAAACAGAAACTGAAAATTCGTCTGTTTTGTCTGGACCAGAAACAATTAAAATTTAATTGTTTCTGGTCCAGAAACTGTCACGTGACCATATTATTTTAAATTTATGTAACGCGATTGTACATTATTTTAAGAAATAAATATTTAGTCAAAAATAATTTACGTTGAATTTAGCTCGATTTTTTTTGATGGATATTATTATGTGCGATAGCGAAAAAAATAAATTTCTTCTTCACTATATTCATTACAAAATTGTGTTATTTTTTTATTTATATGAATGCAAAATAAAATATACAGTTTATTGAATTACAATATTTTTTTTAACTTAATTTAATTTTTTCAATTTTAATTGGGTTAAATATATATGGATTGGGTTAAATATATATATTTTAATTTTGGCATATATAATATAATATGACAGCTGCCATCTTAAAATTCGGTTTCTGTTTCTGTTTTATTATTCACCACCGTCAACCAAATTAGAAACAGAAACAGAAACTGAAAATTTTCAGTTTCTGTTTCTGTTTTATGTGAATGCACGGCTTTACTCTTCCTTAGATATTTATTCAATGGTTATATTTGTTTATTTCATGAAGAGCCATATATTTTATATTTAAACGACGAGATTCGAACTAAAAAAAAAAATTTAATTAAAGATTAAATTTAATTTTTTTTTTGTACGTAGGTATATACGTATGTACATACCCAGCGAATAAATTGCTATCGATTCGTTCATGAATCGTTGAAGAAACTTCTTTTCTGAGCAGTAGAATCATGATGGAAACGGTATGGAAATTTGTATGCAAAAAAATAAAATGTCCGCTAGATTCGTGAACGAATGCTCTACTACAATTCATCATGTAATACTACCACTTGAATCGCTATGGAATATTCCCCAACGATTCTATAGTGAAATTTAAGCAAATTTCTTTAACGATTCTTTATCGAAATTTTGTTATTTTTCACCTACGATTCTATAGGTAGAAATCGGAGAAGAAATTGAATAAAGCATATTGAAATAATTGAAATATATCTTTATATATAGTAACATGTTTAATAATTTTTTTTACTTGTACAAAGTTGGTGTTAAAGCGATTTTTTGAATTTTTTTTATATTGAGCTTTACAGGCTGATTCCGAGTTAAGAGGTGATTATTTTTGATTATTTTTGTTATGACAATTTTTTTAAGAGGAATATCTTAATTGCGATTCTGTGAACGTTGTCATAAAAACCTCATAATAACTCTACAAATATATTATGGAGATCTTTCAAACGGCTATTTTTAACAGGTCGTTCAATAAGTCCGTAGGATAAGTAAGAAAAAAACAACATTTTGACAAAACTCGATTTTTTTATAGTTGCCTTCGAGGGCGATACAACGAGTATAGCGATTTTCCAACTTTTCTATACCACTTTTATAGTACGATTTCTCTTTCTCGTCAAAATAGGCCTCAGTTTCAGCGATTACTTCATCATTGGACTTAAATTTCTTTCCAGCAAGCATTCTCTTGAGATCTGAAAACAGGAAAAAGTCGCTGGGGGCTAAATCTGGAGAATATGGTGGGTGGGTAAGCAATTCAAAGCCCAATTCATTCAATTTTGCCATCGTTTTCATCGATCTGTGACACGGTGCATTATCTTGGTGAAACAACACTTTTTTCTTTTGCAAATGTGGCCGTTTCTTTGCGATTTCAGCCTTCAATCGATCCAAAAGTTCACAGTAATACTCGCTGTTGATGGTGGTTCCTTTTTGGAGATAGTCGATGAATATTATTCCGTTCGTATCCCAAAATACAGACGCCATCACCTTACCGGCCGACTGTTGCGTCTTTGCTCGCTTTGGATTCGGTTCGTCGACTGCTGTCCACTCAGCTGACTGTCTTTTGGATTCTGGTGTGTAATTGTGAAGCCATGTCTCATCCATTGTCACATATCTACGATAGAATTCCCTTTTATTGCGGTTTAACAGTGCCAAAGACTCCTCCGAAGCATCGATTCGTTGTTGTTTTTGGTCGACTGTGAGCTCACGCGGCACCCAATTTCCACAGAGCTTTCGCATACCCAAATGTTCATGTAAAATGGTAAAAACACTACCATCTGCTACCTTTACAATGTCAGCTATTTCGTGCACCTTCAATTTGCGATCGTTCATAACCAATTTGTGGATTTTTTTTATGTTTTCTGGAATAACAGCCTCATTTTGGCGTCCACTGCGCTCTGCATCTTTTGTGCTGGTACGACCACATTTAAATTCAGCCATCCACTTCTCTACCATTTGTCTCGATGGAGCAGAGTTTGGATAATGTTTATCAAGCCATTGTTTGGTTTTCACTGTATTTTTTTTCATCAAAAAGCAATGCTTTATTAAAATTCGAAATTCACTTTTTTCCATTTTTTTTCAAAAACAAAAGTTGCTTCACACAAAATGCTATAACTCACGAATAAATAGTCAGATTGCTGTCAAATTTATACACGTATCGTTTGAAGGTTAGTACTAAATAAAAATCATATGGAAAAAATTCTAGTAACGCCATCTATGTGTCATCCTACGGACTTATTGAATGACCTAGTATAAACAAAAGTATTATAAAATGTCATATTTTCTTTTTAAATAATTTAAATACAAATTAAAATACCATATAAATTATTATTAAGAATTATGGATTATATAATAATTTTTTATAAAAATCAAGTTTATGTTTTATAAAATTTTTTAAGGTATCAATAATTTTTGTTTGTGAAAATACCAAACGCCATTTTCAATAATCAAAAATGTATTTTATTTTATAATAATATTTTATATACAATTAACATAAAATTATACCATATATTAATTATTTTGCAATAAATTTGTAAGAAAATAATTATTGTTTTAAAGTTTATATAAAATTTGCAAAATTTTCATAAAACAACATGAGACGTAAAAGTTTGATATTGCAAATATGAAATTTTCAATCGCCATTTTATTTAAAATCAATATATATCAACATATATTTTGTTTTATATTTTTGATTCAAACTAAAATAAAATATAGATAATTATTATAAATTTTATAACAATTACATAAATAATTCATAATTAATATTTTATCCTTTATTAATATAATTTTTCATACAAGAATTCAAATAAAACATATGAAACTTTAAGTTATGATGCTTAAGATGACCATGTTTGATGGTCTTACGTTAAGAGGTTTTTTTTGACATCTCACAATTGTGACTACATACAGAATCGCATTTAAGAGGTTTTAGTCTTAGCTATGACTATTTTTACATCTGTGAGGGTATGTCAGAATCAGCCTGTAAAATTTCAAAATGGCTCTACAAGTTCACGATTTTTTCTGTGCTAAAAAATGAAAAAGGCTTGTATATCGGGGGTTTTGGTACTACCATTGATATAAATACATATATAAGGAAGTATCGCTACTTGTTCGTACACAAATGATCAGTGAAGCATTTTTTTTAAAAATGTATTCGTTAGGTTGCCACAAATTAACTGAATATTATTAATTAAATTTACAAATTAACAACTTTTGTATACATGTGGGGATAACTAATTATGCTTTGCAATATCGAAATAAATGTAACATATAATTGTTTTAGTTATTTAAGCTAACGTTGAAATTTTATTTTTGTTATTATATTTTGTTTTGTAATAATAAAATTTTGTTAGTGTAAATATTAAAACAAATTTTGTATATAAACAAATGATAATTAAATTGGCATCCATGTAGTTGATGCGAAAAATCCTAAATATGAGGAATAGGATATTGATCCAGAATTGTAATGTTATTTAGAGCACGGTAGTCACTGCAAGGTCTCCACTCGCCGTTCTTCTTTTTTACGTGGTGGAGAGGAGAAGCCCAAGGACTGTTAGAAGGTCGGCAAATGCCTTGGGATAACATAAGATTAAATTCTGCCTTTGCGATAGCCAATTTGTCTGGAGCAAGTCGACGATACTTACAATAAACGGGACGGATGCTTCACATGTTTAACAAGATCATTTTTGGACGTTAAGTCCTTGAAATTTTTGAGTAAATCAAGAATTTCTACATTGACCGAATCGTTGATCAAAGTTAAAGAAGGTGCTGGGGAAGTGGAGAGTTGGCTAAGTAAATAGAGAAGTTAGTGGATCGACAAGATGTCGGTTTTTAATGTCCACTAAAAGGCCATATTTGTTAAGAAAATCAGCTCCTAGGATAGGAGTGGTAACATCGGCTATAACAAAGGTCTGACAGAACACTCGTCTGAGACTGTTGACGGCAGATCCTGAGATCAGTGGATATTCCATCTGTCTTCAAGCTGAGCATTATTGATCTAAATAAAAATGTTTTTATAATTAATTAATTATATAATTAAGAATTTATATTACAATTAGTTATACTTATCTTGTTTACATTTTTTTTAGTTTTGACAAATGACATTTATATTTTACAGTCGAAACTGCAGAATATTTTCGCGATCTTTTTTCTACAAAGCAATAGATGTCGTTGACCACAAGATTTATTTAAAATATAGATGTCATTTGCTTTTTTGATTAATCGACAAATTTTATTTTGGCGCATTTGATATATTTTAGCGCCTTTTGTTTATATAATTGTCCTATATTTTTTTTTTTTTAAAAATTTAGCAGTGAGCTTAATTGGTCGATGCAATAAAATTTATAATTTTTATAATTTCAATATATAATAAGATTCATATATTATAAAATAAAATAAAGCGAATAGTTTTTTTCGAAAATTAAAAGGGTCTTGATAATTATTTGGTGAAATAAACAAATTTTGGAATTGATATTGGATTTTTGGCCAGCGATTATCCAAATAACTATTAAACAAAAACTCCAATCAATCCAAGGGTTTACACATGGTCCTTCGAGCCGGATTTATCGTGCTTAAGCTTGCTGGGAACTGAATTCAACACTGGAAACAAAACTGTGAGTAGGTTAGATTTTTGTTTAAATTATTAAAAGTGACTAAAGAAAAACAGTAATCTAAATTTTGAACTATACAGCCAGTGGCTTAAACAGCAAGTGAAATATTTTTTATTTTAAATTCAGTGTTAGACACAGTGAAAATTGTTTTATAGTTTATTAAATCTTGCTTAAACAATAATAAAGAGAAAGACAGAGACATAATTGTGAATTTTTTAAACAAAAAAAAAGACAAAATGGCTGAAGCCAGAGCCCTAAAACGTTTAGTGAAGAGCTTGGGAATTATAAAAACTCAAGTACAAACATTTACGGTGGATACTTGCATAAGTGATATCAACACGTGCATAGATCTCCTAGCAGACGAATGGAAGGAATATCAATTGATTGAAAAATCTGTGAAAGGGAAATTCGATGACGCTCATGTAGACACAGTGGATAAAATCGAAGCAAACCATTTTGAAATAAAACAAAAACTTATAAAATGGCAAAAGCTATACGAAGTCAATAGCGTTCAAGGACGTCAGGGGAACAACAGTATGGAAGATTTACTGCTCAACCAAAGTAACTTCATACAAGAAATTTCAACAATGAACAGAAGAGAGAATGAGGTGCGCTTGCCGCGTGTTAATATTCCAGTTTTTAGTGGTGCATATTCAGAGTTTCCCTCATTTCGAGATCTATTCGAAACCTCTATACATGATAATGCCAGTATTTCCAAAGTACACAAACTTCAATATCTGAAAGGCTTATTAAAAGGAGAAGCATATGCATTAATAAACCATATAGCTGTCACCGAAGCAAACTATGACCAAGTGTGGGAAAAGATGAAAGCGAGGTTCGACAAGAAAAAGCACGTAGTACACAGTTTGTTGAAACAATTTATGGAGCAGCCAACTGTTCTGCAAAGTAGCGCAAAGGCAATTCGTCATTTAAGCGATGTGTCAGATGAAGTTCTACGGGGATTAAAGGTACTCGGCGAAAATGCAGAAAGTCGTGATCCATGGTTGATTTTTATTTTATTAAATAAACTAGACGCTGCTACAAAGGAAGCATGGGCTCATGAAACCGCAAGCATTGATCTTCCTACCCTGGATCAATTTTTTATGTTTCTGAACAAGAGAAGCGACGCACTAGAATGTTTAGGTTCATCGCAAAAATCTAAACCAGTGATTACAAAAAAGGTTGGAACCATGGTTTCTCAAACCGCGAACAACGGTGGATGTTCGATGTGTGAAGGCGATCATTACATCGGCAGATGTGAAAAGTTTCTTGAACTATCAGTTCCACAGCGCAAAGAGCTGGTTGCACAGAAACGTTTATGTTTCAATTGCTTGTCAACGACTCATCAAGCTATTGTTTGTAGATCCAGGTACACTTGTCGAACTTGTAGGCGAAAACACCATATAACATTACACATGGATCAAAACCCGAACATTACAGCAGAAGATCAAAGTGAGCAAGGAACCTCTCAATCAATCCAAACCTCAACATCTTGCCAGTCCAGTGTATATATTCCAACAAAATTAAGCGGTTGCCCGACAGAATCTTTTCAAGCCATACTACCAACTGCCATTATTAGTGTCGAGGATAAATTCGGGCAAATGTGGAAATGTCGAGCATTATTAGACTCCGGTTCACAATCCTCATTTATTTCAGAGAGCTGTGCCCGAAGATTAAATTTAAAGCGTGAAAAGGCGAATGTCCGTATAACAGGAGTGACATCGGGAAATTTAACTTCAAGTGGCAAATCAACCATTATTCTAGAATCAATGTATGACCATGATGTGAAGCTGTCTTTAGAGGTACTAATTATTAAGAAACTTCCAGCACCGTTGCCCAAAAGAAATATTTATCATGCTGATGAAGAATTATTAAAAAATATAGAGTTAGCTGATCCACAGTTCGATAAACCGGCCTCCCTCGATTTATTAATCGGAGCAGATAAATTCTTTGAGATTTTAGACGGAGAACAAAAAAGGTCGAATTCATTGATCTTACAAAAAACCATCTTTGGATGGATAGTTTCAGGTCAACCATTAGAAGTGGAGGAACAGAGCTCAAACACATTTTCGCTACAAGCAAAAGAAGAATTGGTCCTTGAAAATACCCTAAGAAAATTTTGGGAAATAGAAGATCTGCCCAGTACTAGCTCTTTAAGCCCGGAAGAAATGGAATGTGAAGACTTGTTCGTAAATACCCACCAACGAGCAGTTGATGGCCGATATATCGTGAAACTACCTTTCAGAAAGCAGTCACAAGATCTAGGAGATTCTATTCATGCAGCGGCTATACGTTTTCGAGCATTAGAGCGTAAGTTTTCATTGAATCCCAACTTAAAAGGCGAATATGTAAAACAGATACAGGACTACATTAGATTGGGACATATGGTTGAGGTACCCGAACACATTCTGCAAAGATATTCCAATAATAATAGTTACTATTTACCTCACCATTCTGTTACGAAGGAGCAAAGCACCACCACTAAAGTGAGAGTAGTGTTCGACGGATCTAGCAAAACTAGCACGGGCGTCTCGTTGAACAATAAGTTGATGATAGGTCCAACAATACAACCAACCCTGTGGACAACACTTTTGAGATTTAGGTCTAACAAGGTAGCATTAGTCGCAGATGTTGAAAAAATGTACAGACAGGTGATTGTATCAGAAGAACATAGAAGTTTCCAAACAATATTGTGGCGAGAGAATCCAGATCAGAAAATGAGGCATTACCAGCTTACACGAGTTAGCTTTGGACTTGCATGTTCAGCATTTTTAGCTATACGATCTTTGCAGCAGCTTGCATTGGAATCCAGTGATGAGGAAGTCAAAAAATGTTTATTAAACGATTTCTACGTAGATGACCTACTATCAGGAAGCTATGACATAAATCATGCACATACATTGCGAGATAAACTAAGCAAGGTTCTAGCATCTGGTGGATTCATATTGAGTAGATGGAGATCAAATTTATCTTGTCTATCTGAGAACAAAGACAACAGCTCTATAATGGAAATCTGCTGTGAAAATATGTCGCCAACCAAAGCACTTGGTTTACTATGGCATCCACGAGAAGACATATTTTCTTTTGACGTTCATGCTGAAAAAGATGGTGCTGTAAACAAACGAAAAATAATCTCCGAATCCTCTCGTTTGTTTGATCCTCTCGGCTTCCTTTCCCCATCCATAATCATTTTAAAGATTTTATTTCAGAAACTATGGCTCCTGAAACTAGATTGGGACGACAACTTACCTCGTGAATATGAAGAAGAATACCAGAAGACAAGAAACCAGTTCAAACATTTCGAACGACTCCAAATTAAACGGTTCACTAACTTCAATGGTGAAATACAAATTCACGGTTTTGCAGATGCGAGCGAAGCAGCTTACTGTGCGGTTATTTACAGCAGAACAGTCACCATGGATGGTCAAACCATCTGTCAGCTACTTACCTCTAAAACTAAAGTAGCTCCGCTCAAGAAAGTATCACTACCACGGCTCGAACTTTGTGCAAGTCATCTTTTGGTGAAATTAATGTCTGCCGTAAGAGAGTCACTTCAGATTGATGCAAAATATTTCGCATGGACTGACTCAAAAATCGTATTGGCATGGCTTTCTACCTACCCCGGACGATGGAAGACATTTGTAGCCAACCGAACGAGCCAAATATTGGAGAAATTTCCACGAAAGCATTGGGCACACGTTCAATCTCAAGATAATCCCGCAGATTATGGCTCCAGAGGTGTTAGTCCCGAGAAGCTGATCGACCTAGAACAATGGTGGAAAGGACCTGCTTGGTTAGGACAAGATCAAATATGTTGGCCAACTAGCATTGAGTTGGCAAATTCTGATGCAAATGAAAGCGATATGGAATATAGCAACACAAACAACCACACCACTATATTACATACAAAATGTGAACCGGAAACAAATTCCTGGATGAGTCGGTTATTGGAGAAGAATTTTAAGTTACCAAAATTATTCAGAATTGTAGCATATGTAATCAGGTTTATCGATCGAAAAATTGCAAAACGAAGTGGAGACTTGAATGCTTCAAACACCACTCAATTAACGACTATGGAGATAAAAAGGGCAAAATTAGTGTGTATTAAGTGGGTTCAACAAGAAGTCTTTAAGGAGGATTACCGAAACATACAGCGAAATAATAGGGTTAACAGCCAATCCAGACTTCTCCCACTAGCACCATTTATAGATGGCGATGGCGTTCTAAGAGTTGGTGGTCGTTTACAGAATTCAGATTGTGACTTCAACAGCAAACATCCCATAATATTGCCACAAAAACACATATTTACTGACGGGGTTATATGGGATATTCACCTCTCTAACTTGCATTCTGGTCCGACACTTACCAGTAATATCATACGGCAAAATTATTGGGTGCTTAATGGTCGTAGCAGAATACGAAGAATCATAAAAGACTGTGTAATTTGTGTAAGATATGCAGCGAAAGCCACTACGCAATTCATGGGTAACTTACCAGCGGCGAGAGTCAATCCAACTCGTCCATTTGAAAATTGTGGTATTGATTTTGCTGGACCAATATATATCACATCCAGAAAAGGTAGAGGGAACAAGCCGCTAATTAAGGGATACATCTGTATATTTGTCTGCTTGTCAGTGAAAGCCATACATATTGAAGGAGTTACAGATTTAACTAGTGAGGCCTTTTTAGCTGCTTTAAGACGCTTTACGTCCAGAAGAGGGCTACCTAAAAATATCTACACAGATAATGGTTCTAACTTTGTTGGAGCCAGACGCATCCTCGACAAAGCATGTAAGTTAATAAAAAACATTAATAATGATTATGTAATTGCAGAATATTTAACTCAAAATCAAATTGAATGGCATTTCATTCCACCATCATCACCCCATTTTGGTGGTTTATGGGAAGCAGCGGTGAAATCAGTGAAAACTCACCTGCTTAAGGCCACTCACAATATTAACTTAACTTTTGAAGAGATGAATACATTGCTTTGTCAAATAGAGAGTATACTAAACTCACGCCCGTTATGCACTTCTACTTCCGATGATGAATATCAGGTATTAACTCCTGCACATTTTTTAATAGGAACATCTACCGGAACGATAGTAGAACAGACCATCGATGAACCTGAAAATCGTTTAGCAAGATGGCAAAAAATACAATCACGGATACAAACATTCTGGAAGCGGTATTATCTGGAATATTTAAACAATCTTCAACAGCGTCATAAATGGAACAAAATAAATGCTAATATTGATATCAATGATATAGTCTTAATAAAAGAAGATAATACTCCAGTATGTAAATGGCCCTTTGGACGGGTTGTTCAAGTGCATCCAGGAAAAGATGGATTAGTGAGAGCAGTCACATTAAAAACATCACATTCAACAATACAACGTCCGGTGGTGAAACTCTGTAAGCTGCCTGTTGGTTAACGATGGATTCGTTAACGGGGCGGATGATGTTGACGGCAGATCCTGAGATCAGTGGATATTCCATCTGTCTTCAAGCTGAGCATTATTGATCTAAATAAAAATGTTTTTATAATTAATTAATTATATAATTAAGAATTTATATTACAATTAGTTATACTTATCTTGTTTACATTTTTTTTAGTTTTGACAAATGACATTTATATTTTACAGTCGAAACTGCAGAATATTTTCGCGATCTTTTTTCTACAAAGCAATAGATGTCGTTGACCACAAGATTTATTTAAAATATAGATGTCATTTGCTTTTTTGATTAATCGACAAATTTTATTTTGGCGCATTTGATATATTTTAGCGCCTTTTGTTTATATAATTGTCCTATATTTTTTTTTTTTTAAAAATTTAGCAGTGAGCTTAATTGGTCGATGCAATAAAATTTATAATTTTTATAATTTCAATATATAATAAGATTCATATATTATAAAATAAAATAAAGCGAATAGTTTTTTTCGAAAATTAAAAGGGTCTTGATAATTATTTGGTGAAATAAACAAATTTTGGAATTGATATTGGATTTTTGGCCAGCGATTATCCAAATAACTATTAAACAAAAACTCCAATCAATCCAAGGGTTTACACAGAGACCAATGTTTAAGTTTAAAGACCGTGTACCGTAAGTGCTAACTTTAGTCGCGTTAGCGGTGTAGAGGTAGAAGTCTGATTTTATGGAAATTTTTTCCTCCACAGTAGCGGGGAGAACTGAAACTTCGGCACCTGTATCAACGAGGAAAGTCTTGCATGAAGAAATATCGAGGACCAGAAGACGGAGTTGAGAATCACTTTCATCACATGCCGTCACATGTGATGAATCTAAGTTTTTCGAAGATGTCGAGGCAGAGGAATTTGAGTGTTTGAAATAATTTTTACACTCAGGAACGCATTTTTTTGCATCTCCCTTAAAGTAGTGATAGTAGTAGCAGATACCGTCCAACATTTGCACGCGTGACCTGGACCGAGGTCGCGCGGGAGAGCGATAATTTCGATTGAAATGTAAATTATGATTACCGTTTCGATCTCTGGATCTACTTCGGTATTGTTGAGGAGGTTGAGAAAAATTTTGCCTTTGAATGGCATTAAGAAATTGTGTCTCCAATTTCTGAATTTTTTCCTCAAGTGACATGGTCTCACTTGAAGAGGAAGAAGGAAGAGAATAATACCGTATTAATTTGCGAACCCCTTAGGGCATTGAGAACATTATCTTCTATCTATATGCTATCTTCAGAAGACTTCACTGACAGTAGCGATAGCAGCGCGGACAGCAGGTGGAAGTTTTTCCACCCAAAGGACTTTAAGAGCTGCCTCTGAAAACCTATCACGGGATTCGGTAGTCATATCCCGGAGTAATTGTGAGGGCTTAATATCCTCAAGGTCCATACCGCGTAACACTTTGTGTATGCGATCTGAAGTGCTACCGGATAGGCGAGCTATAAGAGCCTCTTTGAGCCTATCATAAAGGAAATCTTGGTCGGGCTCTACCAAGATATTACTGACTAATTTCGCCAGTGTGGGAGTAATCAAACTAAGTAAGTGCCCATACTTAGTTTGTTGAGACCTGACACGTCCCAACAAGAATTGCCATTCTAGTGTTATGAACCAAAGGTCTGGAGTCTCAGACCAGAAAGGAGGAATTTTGATTGCTACGTGATCAATTTGTGGCATAGCTGCCGAAGAAGTTGAAGCTGTGGGAGGTAGAGGTAACGCAGCAGGAGGTGGTGGAGATTGTGGAGGATTTGAAGATGTACCTCCAAGCTCCATATTAGCAAGAGCAGCTGCGACCTGCTCTGCGACCAGTGCCTGAAGCTGGTCTTGTGTAAATGTAGTGCCAGAAGATGCCAGAAGGTGCCAGAAGATGCCAGAAGATGCCAGAAGATGCCAGAAGATGCAGCAGTTTCCTCAGGTTCTGGTGGACCTGCTGAAACTGATGGGAACGAGAACGCATTGCGATTAACCCAACTAGCATTTTAACTTCTTTTAAAACACTAAACAGTCTTATACCGAAACTAACTTCCCCACCTTCATAGTTTCTTTAAAATTCTTAAGCAGTTTCGATAAAGGTCATTTGGAGAACTTTTCCCGCCTTTAACGAAGCTATAATTTGTAAAAGACTTCGGAAATAACTTCGGTAAGGTCCTTTGTAAGCAGTTATGCAAGCTGAATAGAATTTATGGTTTCATAAGTTATAGCTTCGGTAAAGTGCGTCTAATAGCTTGTTTTAAGCAATCTTTAGAAGTCTTATAGAAACTATTAAAATATGTGATAAAAATATTACAATGTTTTTTATATATCTACACTTTTTTAACGTAATTATTGTTATTGCTATGTTGTTTAAATTTAAATTTTTGTTTGCCGGTCGCATCAAGCTTCGAACCCTGGTCCTTCGATCGTTTGTCCTGAACGCTATCCAATCGCCTAATTTAAATGTTAAGAAACAATAAATATCTTTGATAGTAGTTACAATAAGCTTCTATAAGACTTCCATAAGACTTCCATAGAATTTTGTTTTTTAATTTAGATGTAGAAAATATAGTATATAATTCAGGGGCTTATTTCTTATGGAAAAAGATATGTGACATGTAACTTCAAAGGGTTTTTTAACGATGAAATCATAATTTGAGGTTTACGTTCTTAAAATATTTTGTTTCTTTTTGATAGACGTAAAAGAATATTAAAAAATCTATTTTCTATTTGTTTTATTAGTTCAAAGATTTTAGGTATAGCAACATTAAGGGGTTATATTTTTTCAATCATTAACTTTTAGCGTACTTACACCTTTATTTGAACAATTTTTTCTTTTAAATAAAAAGTTTTGTAATTGGATTTTTAATAGGTGTCACAATTAATAGAGTGACTAAATTATGAAACTCTGTATCGCCTCAGTTCTTCCTGAAGAGTTTGGCTCTCAGAAATGTAAAGAAAATTCATATACCATTATTTATAAAACTTTAAATTTTCTGTATTCCACTCTAGTTGATTTTTGATTCTGATACTCTGGTCTATAGTTGATTATGATGTTAATTGATTTTTTTTGTCTATTTGAAGACTCTAAATAAAGAATATTTTATATTGTGCAAAATAAGTCTAAATAATAGAATAAAAAACAAAAACCACCTTATGCACAATACTTTTTTGACAAAAACGAAACGATTTCATTTTCGTATAAGCTTCAATTTCGTATAAGCCCATTGAAATTACATGTCACATATCTTTTTCCATAAAAAGTAATCCCCTGAGCTAAACTATATTTTCTACATCTAAATTTAGTTGAAATAATAGAAGCAATAGCTTCCGTCAGTTTGACATATTTCGTATATATGACATATTTCGATATATTGAAGCAATTTTTAGACTATGACAGCTGTGCTTCTATAAGATATATAAACAGTTACAACCGAAACAACAACAATCCTAATGACAGCTATAACTTCTATAACCTTTTTTCGGAAGCTTTATTTAGTGATCTGTAGATAAGTTTCGGTAAAGCTTCTAATATTAAATATAAAAGTATTTTAGAAGCTTTCATTCCGGTGGTGGGAGAACTTCTCTGTGGAAGTTGTATCGAAACTTCATAGAAGTAAAATATAACTAGCTTCCACTTAGAAGTTTTAGCGAAGCTTTATTGAAGCTAAAACTTGTATAATTCAAAATTGAGAAGTAAGTTTGCTAGTTGGGAAGCCTAGTTATGGCGGGAACTAGGTAAAAAAGTGTTGCAGCGAATAAAATCACGACCGTATGTTGTGTCGCTACAACAATCGCAAACACAGCGACCAACAACACCCCTAAACAAACCAGAAATTCCCTTACTATGAACATATTTTTAGAATGAATATATTTAGAATAAATAATACGGCTTGAATAAAATTTTTGAGAAAATATTTAAACAAAAATTTTAAAATAAAAAGCTAAACATTTTACTAAAATTTATCAAAATTAAATCAAAGAAATATTAATAAAATTATTTATATTATTTAATATTATAAATAGTAAAATTAATTCATTAAAATTTTACTTGAAACCTCCTGTGTTCTTGATAGTCGGATGGTCACCAAAATATAGAGTGTATATATTCGTGCTATATAATTTAACAGATAATAATTCGATTTATAGCTAGTAGTTCACGCTATTTGATTTGTATTTAATTGTATTTTAATTTATTTTATTTTTATAGAATTTTGGTAGTTGTTGTTAATCCAGTTAAATAAAGTTCTGGTTACTCACGATCCAGTTGATAAAATATTGCTTTAAGTTAAGCATGCAAAATTATAGATGTGATTAATAATTAGCTTAATTTTGTTGCAAGTGTATAATAGTTTTATATATATAGTTGAGATTCTATTCGTTGACGATTATAATAGAAAGAATCTGAATGCTTCACTGCTATTAACCTTCCAAATATTAATCCATTCTTCATTTTCCATTATAACAAAATGAATTATTTCTAAATATAATATTCCTCCAAAACTTTTTATTTCAATATTAAAATAGGTTTTATATTAATTTAGAATACAATAAACAACACAGATTTAAGATAAAATATAATAAGGGAATTTGTAATTATTTTTCAAATCGAAAAACATGAACTCTTTAAAATTGAGGAAAAATTAGGTTCAAAAAATTATTTTGTTTTTTTTAATAATCAGTTACATAAAAAAAATCGCCAACTAAATTTTTAATTTTGAAGTTTAATTTAAATGTTTGCCACAAACTGTAGTAAGATTTATTACAAAGATAAAATAATGAATGTAACTGAACTATATTAAGAAATTGAATTACATATATCGCACTGTTGCTGACCTCGTTGTTTTTTTACAAATATCGTCATCACCAGTGCTCAGATGAAATCAGCGGCATCATGCCTCAAACTTATTCGTAGCCCCGTTCCAATCGGCTACCGCAACCAGTGAAACGGTTCGATCATAGTTAAGGTGTCATTGCAAGGATGTTGCTCTTTGTGACAGGCCAATAGATATTGTTTGGTTAGCATTTCATTATGTTCACGGACCGGTAATATGTTACTTTCCTCGTGCAAGTGATCTCGGTGAGCCATCAGGTGACATCCGGTTGCGGTTCGCAAGGCAGCATTTTGTGTTGTTTGTAACTTATTCCAGTGAGTGTTGGCAACTTGGGGAGTCCATATGGGTGCAGCATAATTTAAAATAGGTCTTCCTATTGCTTTGTATGTTGTTATGATCGTGTTATCTTTGCCCCATGAACTTCCCGCTAGTGCTTTTAATGCGTTATTCCTGTTTTTCAATCTTGAGTTTATTTCTTGTGCATGAGCGTTGAATTTAAGCAGTGGGTCGAATGTTACACCCAACAGTCTCGGATTTTTACTGTGGGAATAAGTATGTTGTCTATGCAGATGCTTAGTGTTGAATTTACCTCCTTCGTCCACGTGGTAAAAAGTGAAGATGTAGACTTTTCAGTGGAAAGTTTTAGTTTTCTGGTTTTAAACCAATCATTCAGAATATAATATTTGGAATTATTGCAGGTTATTTCCTGTTGCAAGCACTGTGCAGTTGTCTGCATATGACGTGATGGTTATTCCTTCTGGTGGAGTAGGCAAACTGCTTAGGTAGAGATTGAATAATGACGATGAGAAAGCTCCGCCTTGAGGAACTCTTTGTCTTAGCACTCTCATTTTGGACTTGCAGTTACGAAACTCAACATATGTTTGGCAACCTCTGAAGTAATTGCACAACCAGCGCTTCATTAAACCTGGCAGATTAGTATTGAAGATGTCATCCAATAGAGCAGCGTGCGAGTCTGTGTCGAATGCTTTTGACAGGTCAAGTGCAACTAAAATTGTTCTAGCGCATGGTTGTTTTTGATTCAGACCATCACTGATCTGGTTTTGTATTCTGTGTAGCGATGTTGATGTGGCGCCAAATTGCAGGATCTTGTCAGCTGAGGGAGCAGAAGTGCTTCGATGAGTTTTGCGACCGATGAAAGGATGGATATTGGTCTGTAAGACTTTCCCTTTTCTTCAGGTTTTCCTGGTTTCAAAATGGGGCTGATTCTGGCCGTTTTCCAGATATTTGGTATCTGAAGAGTATTTAAAGATGTATTAAGTGTAGTAGTGAGGAAGTTCAAACCTTTGGGTCCGATGTGTTTGAGCATGATGGCTGAGATGCCGTCGGGTCCTATAGCTTTTGATGGCTTAATTTTCCGTATTGCATTCTCCACCTCTTCTTCGGTAAATATAATATCCTCCAAGTTGTCAGTGTTAAGTTTGCGCATGTGTCTCAACACTGATCTGGTCTCTTTCTCGTGTTTACACTGCTTTTCTGTAAACTGAATGTTAAATTTGTTTGCGCATTTCCTGTGGTTTTCAATGGGGATATCGTCGAAGGAGATCATGCAATTATTTTGTGGTTGTCGAGGATGAGTTAGGCCCTTAATGACCTTCCAAAGACTTTTACTACTACCCAGGTTTGATTTATTCACTAACTCTCTCCATTTATTTCTTTTATGGTCCGTGACCAATTTGTTAATTTGCTTGTTCAGGTCCGGAATTCTGGAGTCGGCTGGATCTGCTTTACGGATGTTATATTTTTGATTTGAAAGCACACACGCTTCATGTGGAAAGTTTGGTTTTAGTTTTTGAATTCTACCAGCTGGTATGTATCGAGCTCTAGCCTTATTAAAAATTTCTCTGAATTGTTTTTCCCTTAATTATGTTTACTGAATTCAATTTCAGTAAAATTTGTAAAGTTTTCCCAGTCAGCTTTGTTAAAATTTATATATGTCTTCTTTTCGGAATTGATTTGATTTATGGAACGGCTTAAGGTGATTATGATCGGCACGTGGTCTGATCCTAATGCAATTTCTGTTCTCCATTCTGCAATTGGCATTAGTGCAGACATACTAACAAGGGAGATATCTGGAGAAGAGTATGAGTTGTTTGTTACCCTTGTTTGTTGTGGTTCTCTTGAGGACTCCGAAATTGGAGCCGTCAATTTGATCAGCAATGTTTTCACCTCGTGAATCAGTGTTTAGGTGCGAGTGCCATAGATCATGATGAGCGTTCACATCGCCGAGAATCAGACAGTCATTTGTATAAAATAAATGTCCTATGGACGGTTCATAACCTGTATCACAGCTGCTTACTAGTGGAATATAGATATTGATTAGAGATATCTCCGTGTTGCCGGATTTTATCATAATACCTAGTTGTTCTAAGTGTTTATCAGTTCCCGGTCCTACAGGTAATGTGGTTGTACGGTAGATAACGGTTTTGTGAATGATAAAGGCAAGGCCACCACCTTTGTCCTTTCCTCTATCCAGCCTTATAATTTTGTAATCACAGTAATTATCACTAATCTTAGATCTAACATCTAATTTGGTTTCTTGAAGAACCGTGACTAGAATATTGTTATTGCACATATAATTTATAATATCATCTATCTATTGCATAATTTTGACTTCACTCGGAGTTTGGATGCGTGTTCATTCGGATGCGTGTTCATTCCTATTGTGTTTTGCTGTGAGTTCGTGATGGTATGTTGACTAGATAATTGACAGCATGGCGCTATGTAGTGTTTGGTCCATTGTTTATGTGTGGCCAAACCTGAGCAGTTCTTAAGGTGACACCATTCTTTACAGGTGTTGCACTGGATGGATGTTATGTTTGCCCTTAAAATGCTTTTACATATTGAACAATGCCATGTTTTAGATGGTCCCGGATTTCTTTCAATACCAGCCATGACGAGGAGTACTTGAAGCAGTGAGGCTAGTGACAGCTGCTTCCTAACCCAAAAAATGGAGCGACGGATTTGCACCTTTCGTCGAAATTGTTGTGATGGTCCTTGGTCGGAATTGGGTTCCGAGTACTTCTGGGGCGTAGACCCGTCCATCTTGAGAAGCGGTTGGTCACGCATTCTAAACAACTACATGAGCAGAGTTGAACCTGAAATTATTGACAAGTGTCCCGCATGTGAGGACACGCCACACGATGTAGACCACCTATTTAATTGTCCTGCAAATTTTACAAACTTGACGAAGGAAGATTTGTGGTACCGCCCAAGGGCAGTAGCAGAGTTCCTGAACCTGGAGCCGGAGGATTAGCACCAAACACGTTGCAACAACAACAACAACCAGTGAAACGGTCGAGATCCCGCGCTGTCATACTGGCAGAAAGATTTCTTTGTCCGAACTGCATACAAATGGAATAGTTTGCCGGAATCTCCAGTCTCAGGTGGCTTCAACCCGCAGAGGTTTAAAAAAGCGTTCATCAACACCTTAGAACGCCAGTTGTTGTGGGACCTTGGTATTAAAGGTTGTTGTTGTTGTAGTTAATCCTCCGGATCCATGTCCAGGTTCAGGAACTCTGCTACTGCCCTTGGGCGGTACCACAAATCTTCCTTCGTCAAGTTTGTTTCATTTTCAGGACAATTAAATAGGTGGTCTACATCGTGTGGCGTGCCCTCACATGCGGGACACTTGTCAATAATTTCAGGATCAATTCTACTCATGTAGTTGTTTAGGATGCGTGACCAACCGGATCTAAGTTGAGCAAGGATGGATCTAGTGCTACGGGGCAATTGGACTTAGGTCTTAAAGGTATTTATGTGTTGTTGTGACACATATTCTAAACCCTTTTACACAACACTTTTCATTTAAAAAATTATAAAAACGAATATATAAAATATAAAAATGAATGTATAAAAAATTGGTGATATAATGGACTGAAAAACACGTCCAAGTCAAATAAAGTAAATCAAAAAAATAGAAGAAAAAAAATAATCTTTATTTTCCATGAAACTTTATTAAATCTTTACTGTCGTATTCAATTGCACATCTCTTACACACTTTCATAGTAAATTTAATTTCGTTCAACACACAATTCCTACAAATAAAATGATTACATTTTACAATTTTATATAAATAAATATCGTCAATACAATCATTATAACATCTTAACGACTTTGCATTATTGTGAGTTCTAGAAAATTTAGAAACTGCTTTTAAGGCATTTCGAACTGCATCCTCCAATTTTAATTTAGAAGTTGACGGATTCGATCCTAACAAAATTTCAAACGATACCTCATTACGATTTCTAATTTTAGTTGTTTCTAAACTGTTCAAATCATTTTCGATTTTACGTTTTCCGACAGTTCTTGGAATATTTTGCAATTCTTCTCGATTTTGATTTTTTACAAGATATTCATCTATTTGAGATTTTAGAGTGTGGTCAAAAATTGGTTTCCTGTCAACTGTAAATGTTAATCCAGTAAATGGATCACTTGGTTGACATCCTTTTAATTCCTCGATTTCAGTAAATTTTTCAATTGTTGCTTGATCGACAGTTTTTCCAGACGGCAATATCATTGGAATTGTCATAATTTCATACGTGATGGCATCATGAAATAACTCTGGAATATCTGGAGAGTCAATGTTCCTTATATCTAGATTTAAATGTTCAGTTTTATTTTTAGCATCAGATATCTGAGCTTTTTCAATTACCGTCTGACTATTTTTGTTCCAGATATTGTACATAATATTTCTGTCATCTTTACTACATTGGTGGGCTGGTACTCCCCATATTTCGATACGTTTCAAAACAGGAACACATCGTTTATTTGTTTCTTTTATAACTAATTTGATTTGGTTTGTATTTTTGATTGAAAACGTTTTTACAAAATATTCCAATTGGAAATTAATGTCGCTCTCAACATTTTTTTCGTTATAATAATCGCTTCTATAAACAACAACACCGTTGCAGTTTTCTCTTAACCGACATTGATTTATTCGGATCCATTCATTGTTATAAAATGAATATATTTCAAAAGCTGTAGCTTTTAACGTTGTGTTTATAACTGGCCATAATTTTATAAAACTAATATTTATTTTATTAATAAATTCGAATGTTAACTCAATCGGTGGTCTTGTTACATAGTATGCAATAAAGCCGAGATTAATCTTTTCTGCATTACTTGATATCAAATTTTCTGGTTGATATAAATCGTCAGCAACACAAGTATATTTTACTTTTGGTTTTAGATTTGAATTAAGAAAATTTATCAAATCGTTTGATTTGCTTATTTTAGACATTATTAATTGACGTTTGATTGTTGTTATATTTGTCACTGAGCTAATTTAATGGTGTGGAATAACTTTTCTGCATTTGTTCAAAATAGCCAGCCGTTACATCGATATGAAAGTTTAGGGTGAATTAGAATAAAACGTTGATACTTAGTAGTATTTAATCCGCTGTGTACTCTAAAATCTAAATTCATAAAATTAATTGTAATTTTGCGCAGGGCTACAAAACCAGCTGGTTTTTCTTAATATACGTTTTTGGTTTTGGTATTGTTTTTTCTAAATGATAAGTTTTGGTTTTTCTAAACAATAAATCTTAGTTTTGGGTCTTCTAAGAGACAAACTATGGTTTCCGTTTTATGCCCGGTTGCTTCATACTTCCGAATAACTATCTTCCATAAAGATATCCGCCATAAAGATAAAGATATCCGCCAGATAATTAAAAGATAGAGATATGTGTGCAATTCACACGTGGTAGAAGTGAAACCTTCAAAAATTTTGGCTTCAAGATAATGAGACGAATGTAAAATTTCGGGAAGAGGATAATTGCAGGTTTTAGTTATGATCATAGTGATACAAAGTTTGATAATTATTTTACATTTTATTCGTATTACTGTTTTTGATCTTGTTGTTGATACAGTGCGACTGAAACACTGTATTCCAAAGATATATTGACCATATTAAGACCAAAGTATTTATTTCATACTTTAGTTACCATAAGTCTCTTGTATCATTTATCGAAAATGTAAGCTCTGAGTCTAAATAAATCTATGTAATATATACGAATAAAATGTAAAATAGTTATTAAACTTTGTACCTCTGTGATCATGACTAAAACCTGCAATTATCCTCTTCCCGAATTTTTACATTCGTCTCATTATCTTGAAGCCAAAATTTTTGAAGGTTTCACTTCTACCACGTGTGAATTGTTTTTCCTGTTCCTGTATTTTAATCATCAAAAGCAATTTCATTTTTTTTTCAACATAATAACATACATAATACAATACAACTACAATAATAATTTTCTTGTTCCCTGTGCTTTTGCACAAAATATTTTTTTGTAAAATAATAACATTAAACTAATCAAAAAGACCCCTATTTGCAACCCCTAGTTCAGGCAAAGCATAAACTGAAACTGAAATTGGCAAGATTACTTTATCTTGGGCCCCGGCCAATTTTTTTTAGGGCACTTTTATAAGCATATTACAAAAAAATTTTTTTGAAAATCAGTCCCGGGGACCAAGATATAGGCCTTTGAAAAAAAAATATCGTATAAAAGTACACTTTTTTTACCGAATGTTGCAATCCAAATGACGTTTAATGTTATTTTTGATATATAATTTTAAAGAATCAACATGAATAACTTTAAAAAAAATAATTATAACCTTAGGGGCCCACGTTATGACCATTTGAGGCAAGATTACTTTAACTTAGGCGCGAGTGGATTTTTTTTTTATTATTTTTATCGTAAATTAACAAAATTTTGTAAAAGGGACAGTTTTGATCGTTTATCTTATAAGCACATAGGAAATAAAGCAAAAATAAGTAAAAAATAAAAAATTTTTGTCAAAACCGCAATTTTGTATGGATTTTGCTTTTTTCAAAGGCCTGTATCTTGGACCGCGGGGCTCCGATACAACTCGTTTTGGTTTTATTCGCTTCAGTGAGTGATTCTCTATCAAATAAATAAAAATTCTTGGGGCCTATGAAAAAGTAATATCCCCCTGAAATTAAATAATAAATTTCGTTTGTTTCGTTTATTTAATCGTTTAATTTTTTTGTATTCTACAAAATATTTTTTCGTAAAACAATAACATTAAACTAATTAAAAGGACCTCTATTTGCAACTTCTAGTTCAGGCAAAGCATAAACTGTGGTGGTATGATTGAATAAAAATCCGGCTCGGAAATATTATAACTATTCGGAAATTTAAAATGGTATATGATTGAAAGTATTTTTCGAACATTTCTGTCGGAAAAATTTTCGAATCCATTTTGCTTGTCGGAAATTTATATTTGACGTTTTGTTGTAAATTATATCAAGTTATACGTTATGTTTTTTTATATATCATTTTTACATTTGTTTAATAAACATTTTACAATGGAAAAGCTATCCATAATCATAAAAAAAACTAAACTCGCCATTTAAACTATATATTCTATCAATATCAACACAAAACAAATGATAAATACGAATATTAAAAGGTTTTGACATTTTTAAATTCTGTACTCAATGGGTGCGTTTATATGAGAATCGAAAATATTACGAAACATTTCAATCATATGTCATAAATAATTTGTCGTAGTATTTTCGATTCGTATAAAAATTTCCGATCAAATTCAATCATACCATACCTGAAACTGAAATGAAATAATAAATTTCGTTTGATAATAAGTAAAAAAAGGAAAATCTTAAAAAAAAATACTAAGACTGTGTTCCAATCCATGCTATTCAGTACCAAAATTCTAAATTGTACTAAAACTGTCAAATTGGCAATTTGGTCGTCCCAATTCAAATATATTCTAAATTGACAATTAAACATTGTTTTGTTTGTTTTTTCGTTTAATGTTAAAACCTAGAATTATATACGGTCTGTCCGACGAGGAGATTTCAATATAAAATATTGAGTTGCTATATATTATATTTTTTTTTTTTTTTTTTTTTAATAAAATGTGTTGTGTAATAGGGTTTAGAATATGTGTCACAACAACACATAAATACCTTTTAAGACCTAGGTCTAGACCTGGGTCCCACAACAACTGGCGTTCTGAGGTGTAGATTAACGCTTTTTTTAAACATCTGTGGGTTGAAGCCACCTGAGACTAAGTGTTCCGGCAAACTATTCCATTTGTACGCAGTTCGGACAAAGAAGTCTCTCTGCGATCTGCCAGTATGACAGCGCGGGATCTTTACCGTTTCACTGGTTGCGGCAGCCGATTGCCGAGTGGAACGGGGGTAAGAATAAGTTTGAGGCATGATGCCGCTGATTTCATCTGAGCACTGCTGATGACGATATTTGTAAAAAACAACGAGGTCAGCAACAGTGCGACGATGTTGTAGGGAATCAAGTTGTGATGTCAAAGTTCGATCACCTACAATTCGTATAGCTCGCTTTTGAACAGAGTCCAAGAGGGCCAAGATGGAAACAGAGGCAGCACCCCAAACTTGACAGCAGTACTCCATACAGGGACGAATATAGGACTTATAAACATGGAGCAATTGGTATGGAGTGAAAAATTTTTTGCATCTATTTAGGAGGCCGAGTTTTTTAGACGCGCTTTTTGCCATCGCCATTACATGATCGTTCCAGAGTAGGTCATTTGAAACTGTGACACCCAATAAACGAATGTTTTTACATTCACCTATTGGTTCATCACACATACTAAATAAAATATCTTTGGGGAACTCGGTCTTTAATCTGGAAACAATCAACAGCTGTGTTTTGGTGGAGTTGAAATTGACAAGGTTTTGGTCACCCCAGTCGGCGACTTTATTCAGGTCTTTGTTCACGTTTATGGCAGCGTCTCTCCGGGCAGGATTAATTCGTTCGTGCATTTTACCTTTTGAAGGAAGGGGCTCGAACGACTTGTGCAGAGTACTATCATCTGCAAAACTATTTATTGGGTTGCTGGTGATTTTCAACAATTCGTTGATATAAATCAAAAATAGGGTTGGGGACAATACTGAGCCTTGGGGTACACCAGCGTTAATTAGTTTAGACTCAGAAGAATATCCGTCTAAGGTTACCGAAATGTATCGGTCGGATAGAAAATTTTGAATCAGCTTCACAACATTGGGATGAAAACCGTACGCAACGAGCTTGTTGATTAAGTTGGCATGCCAGACTCGATCGAATGCCTTGGAGATGTCTAAAGCGATAACGTATGTTTCACCACCTTTATCAAGTATGCTGTTCCAACAATGCGCTACATAGTTTAATAGATCGGTAGTTGATCTTTTGTTTCGAAAACCGTATTGGCTGTCGGATATTAAATGATTTTCTTCCAGAAATTTTGAAATATGTGTATTAATATAATGCTCATAGACTTTGGATAGGACCGATAGTAAAGCTATTGGCCTATAATTTGAGATATCGGATTTTGGTCCCTTTTTGGGGACGGGCTGGACATTTGCCAACTTCCAGCACGAGGGAAATATACCAGATTTGTAGGATTGGTAGAATATTTTAGTTAAAGTTGGTGCAAGTTCTTTGGAAAAGGTTTTTAAAATAATGGGTGGAATATTGTCCATTCCTGATGCTTTGTTGATGTTTAACCCCTTTAAAAGTTTAGCGACTATTTTGGGTTTGAAGTGAAGTTCATTCATATTAACTCCTGAAGACTGGATTTGGGGTATTTCTTTAGGAGTTTCCAAAACAGTGGAGTTCAGAGCAAAGCGTTCAGCGAACAAGTTAGCTTTTCTTGCGGGATCATTGACGATTAAATCACCATCAATAATAGGGGGAATAGAAAATTTTGTACCAGAATTTAAAGAATTAATGGCACTGTAGAAACTCTTGTCAGAAACAGACATAGACGTAAGTTTTGAGGCTTTCGCTCTGTCAATTTCGGACTTTTCGTTTGAGATAATCTGATTAGATATTTTGTTGGCCTTTAGATATTGGGATCGATTAGTGGGAGTTTTGTTATGAATCCAAATATTAAATGATCTACGTTTGTTTCTAAGTGCCGTTTTGGCAGCTTTCGAATACAAGTATTTTTGTTTGGGTTTTACTATGGAGAAAGGGACAAATTTATTTATAGCAAATTGGATGGTTTCTGTAAAGTTTTGAGCAGAAACATTTACATTGTCAGTGTAAAAACAATGACGGTCGAAAGGGAAACCATGGAAAAAATTTTGAAGACCACTCTTATCCATTTTTGAGTAGTGAAATATTTTACGGGGTTTGGGAGCTGTAGTTTTAAGTAAATCAGTTTTGATAACTGATGAGATTAAATAATGATCAGAATTTCCAATACTACCTTTCGCAACATCGACACTCGTAATATCTGGCATTGTGGTAAGATAGAGATCTAGTAGAAAACTATTATCACCGCCATTACGGGGAGTGAAAGTCGGGCTTTTTACAATTTGGAATAGGCCCTGAGACGCGGCAAAAATTTCTGCCAGTTTTCCACTATTGTCAACATCGTCGGTCGATTTGGAGAATTCCAACCATGATTTGTTGTGGACGTTGAAGTCACCGGTAACGATAACTTCACAATTAGGGGACTTTGCTCTAATCTCGTCCATAATTTTTGTCAGTATATTAAAAAAGTTTGGGTTACGTTTGTTGGGGGACCGGTATAAAGCTATTGTAAAAAAAGTCATTTCTGGAAGACAAATCTTTAAAACCATTGTATTGAAGCCGTCACCGTGTAGTTCCAAATTTGGAAAGCGCGTGTACGCAACACTCTCATGAATGAATGCGCATACGCCCTGATGGAGTTTGAAAGCTGATTCGAGCCTATATTTGGAATTAAGCGATTCTATAAAGAGAAAATTTTCAGAAACTTGTGTTTCTGTAAGGAATAGAATGTTCGGTTTGTCGTGCTCAAGATGATGTTGCACGTGGTCATGGTTAGCGTTCAATCCGCAGATGTTTTGAACATGTATTTTAAAATTTTTTATTGATTCATATATGTTTTGTCCCTGCAAATTCCGTGGACATGCCGCTTTATGGGCGGGTGGATTGCGCAAATTTGCTTTACCACTTGCAGACTTATTTTTTTTCGGTTGTACTGCCATATATATATCAAAATGTTTATTTTATTTTTTTGTGTTTTATTTTAAAATGCATAACTAAGTAAAAAATCCTATCATACTACAAAATATGACATATGCCAATATTTCATGATAAGATGAAGAAATAATAACAAAATAATAAGTGAAAAACAAATTGTGAGAAATTTGCAGAAAACAAAACAAAACTAAATGCCAATAATCCAGCTGATGCAGCGCACCCCAGACGCACCGCCCACCACCTCAATCGAGGCACAAAGCCCACACATAACTACGTATTATATAAGGCATAAAAATTTAGAATTAAATGGCGGAAATAGTCAACTAAATTTTTGACTATTTCAATTTAGAATTTTAGTACTAAATAGCATGGATTGGAACACAGTCTAAGTAAAAGAAGGAAAATATTAAAAAATATTCACTGTCTCTTTTTCTGTTAAAATTTCGTTTCATCCAGTTTAAAATCACAACGATACTAAAGAAGTTTTCACTTCAAAATTGACTTTCTTCACTAAAACTTCTAGTTTCATATCTATAACAGATAACTGTGTTCTTTAGGTTCTAAAACGATCTATTCCACTTTACGAGTTTTCAAGATAAATGAAATAAACTTTTTATTATGAAACTATTTACAAACTCGGTGATTTTAGTGTTTAAATGGTTTCTTTAGGCATTTTCCATTATTTTGTTTGAAGTGTAAAACAAAGTGGGTAGTCAAGTTAAGCTGGTATTTTAGAAAACATTTTGGAATAGAGACATTTTGAAACTTACACAATGGAATAGGTTCGTTTTGAAACTTATTACCATTGGAAAAGGTATGTTTTGAAACTTACATTTTGAAATACTATCATATTGATTGATAATTTGGATTTCTGCCAAACCCCCGGCTTTTCGAATTTTCAAACCACGAATTTTTTATAACGTTGGTTGATTTTAGATAATGCAATAAAAGAAAATATTGATTTTTGAAATATCTAGATGTTATATATTTTTTAAAATAAACAATAAATAAATGAAAAACTATATATGACTATATATGATAAACATAGATGGAAGGCATTTAGCGGCACATATTTCTATTATTTTTTGAAAATACTAAACATTTGCAGTCAGAGGCTCCAAAGTAATCGGCGCCAACAAAAGACAACGCCACCAAAATTTTTCATCAGTTTTTCTTTACGTAATAAGTGGAAATGGTCGAAAAATCTCAAATGATGGTAAAAATGAAAGAAAAATTTAATTACAGACGATTCCGCTTAATTGGGACACCGGTTAATCGAGACAGCCGTTTAATTGGGACAAATCCTAAAGAACGGAAACAAAACCAAGCAAATAACACAAATTTACTTCGCTTTTTCGGGACAATAATTCGTTTAATCGGGACAGATCATACAAAAAAAAATTACTAATCATAGTAAACATAGAAAAAAAATAAAAAAATAAAACAAAAATAATAAAAAAAGAAGAAAAAGAATGATTTTTTTTGTCGGTTCGATGACAGATTATAATTCATCGATGAAAATGTACTAACATGTACTTCAACAGCGAGGGAAATCAGTAGCAAAATAACTGTTTTACAGGTAATACAGTTTGCAGCTGACAGTTGGCGAGCAATAAAAACCTATTGTGCTGGTTTGTTGTTTGGTTGTTTGTTGTTATTGCGGTTGTTTTGGTTATTGTGGCTTAAAATTTATGGAGACTGCAGAGCACAGCGACGAATTAAATGAAATTTCACCAGGTATTGATATTGAATTTTCGTCAATTGACGACAATTTACTGTGTTATGATGAGAATGAAGATTTTGAGGATGTAATTGTAGCAACAATCAAATCAAAATATCAAACATTGGTGGAATCGGATGACAGTGATGATGAAGAACCCGTGGTCGTAACTAACCGTGAGGCAAAACTCACTTTTTTTAAAATAAAAAGTGTTGTTTAATAAGGCTTAGAATATGTGTCACAACAACACATAAATACCTTTTAAGACCTAGGCCCAGTCCTAGGTCACACAACAACTGACGTTCTAAGGTTTTGATGAACTCTTTATTTTAAACCTCTGCGGTTTGAAGCCACTGAGACTAAGGATTCCGGCAAACTATTCCATTTGTATGCAGTTCGGACAAAGAAGTTTTTCTTCGATCTGCCAGTATAAGAGCGCGGGATCTCGACCGTTTCACTAGTTGCGGTAGCCGATTGCCGAGTGGAACGGGGGTAAGAATAAGTTTGAGGCATGTTGCCGCAGATTTCATCTGAGCACTGCCGATGACGATATTTGTAAAAAAACAACGACGTCAGCAACAGTGCGACGATGTTGTAAGGAATCAAGTTTGGATGTCAAAGCTCGATCACCCACAATTCGTATAGCCCGCTTTTGAACAGAGTCCAAGAGCTAATGTGTTAACAGATTACAGCGTTATTCAATGCAATATGGAAATGATGGGAGTCTCATGTCAGCATTAAATTTATGCTCTGATTTTGTTCAGCTACAATCCAGCAAAAACCAAAGGAAAACATCTTTGGACGAATTTCTTCAAAAAATTTAATTAAAGTTTAAACCTTATTTGTGTTGTAATTGTAATTATGACCTGTGAAAATGTTAATAGCACAACCGTTTAGTTTCACAGTATATTTGGCAAGCAGCCATATTTATTTAATGTCAAAAGATAGTACAGTGTGACAACAATATTATTACAGTTCAGTGTGGGTAATATTTGAACATACATATTTCTACGTTAAATTTATAACACCCTCACTCAATAAAAGAGAGAATAAATATACACATATTTTATATAAATCTTTTAATGCACTTCAATTTAACCCCATCAGTACTGAACACAACTTCGTCTTTGGTCCTGTGACAGCCTTAGTGAGGACATCGGCTGCATTCTCGTCTGTTGAAACATATGATATGTTGATGGTGGCATCTTCAACCCGTTCGCGTAAATGGTGATATCGAACATCAATATGTTTCGTTCGTTGATTGTAGCCATCTGAATATGATAACTTAATGGCACTTTGGTTATCATTTTTTAATTGAACTATTTGAGCGATATCACGATCCAATTCACAACCAAAATTTTGCAACCATATTGCTTCTTTGGTTGCCCACGAAACAGCAATGTACTCTGCTTCTGTACTCGAAAGAGCAACTGTTTCTTGTCATTTACTGTTCCACGAAATAGCACCATTGCTCAAATTAAACACATAACCGGTGCATGAGCGTCTCTTATCCACATCTGACGCCCAATCTGCATCACAATAACCACTTAGGCAGCTTACATTTGATTTTGTATAATGTAACTTGTAATCCAGCGTTCCCTTCAAGTAGCGAAGAATTCTCTTAACGGCAATCCAATGTGATCGCCCAAAGTTTGAATTAAATCGACTTACGTCGTTAACCGCAAAGGCGATATCCGGCCTGGTGCCTTGAGCAATGAATAATAAGCAACCAACCAATGATTGATACGGAATTTGGGCCATTTCTTGCTTCTCTTCTTCAGTGGTTGGGCTCATCGATATCGATAGCTTTTGATTAACATCACTGGGCGTATAAACCGGATTTGAATTTATCATTCCAAATCGTTGGATCACTTTAGATATGTACGATTTTTGATCAAGTGCAATTCCATTACTATCGTACGTAATATGAAGACCAATACACGACGTTGCAACACCCAAGTCTTTCATTTTAAAAGCATTGCCTAATGCTTCCTTCAATTTATTTAAAGTGGATTGATTTTTCCAAAAAATGAGCAAATCATCAACGTAGATTGTGATAATTAATGATAGATCACCAGTATGAAATACACATGGATCAGTTGATGATTTCTTTAGTCCATAAGACTTTAACATCTTCGTCAATTTCTCATTCCATAAACGTCCACTTTGTTTAAGGCCGTAAATTGCTTTTTTTAATTTACAAACTTTCTTTGAATTGTCGTTAAAGCCATCGGGTTGGACCATATAAATGTCCTCAGTCAAATCGCCTTGTAAAAAGGCGGTAATGGCATCCATTTGAGCAATTTTCAATCCATTTTTTACTGCAAGAGCAACAATAAAGGTGTCTATTTCTCCAGCCTGACATATGTGCCAGGCTGGTTTTCTAAATGGTGCCTCTAGATGAACTCGCGACGCTGATTCAAAATCTGCTGTCAGGCTGTGTCAGGCTGCCCTTTTAAACGTAGTTTCGGTGTCAGGCTGCCGAAACACATTTCGCCGGCCTGACACCATTTCTCCAGCCTGACATCGCGTTTTCACTCCAAAACGCATTATTTTTTATTGGGAACACGTTTTTTGTACAAATTTACAAAAAACATGTTAGCCTGACACCTGCCTGACACAGCCTGACAATCTTAAAAAATTAAAATTTTAAACTTTGAACGATTTTCTATCATTACATACAGGCACGTTTACACTAATTTGAAAAACACATGCAAAGGCAAGCATCAAAACATAAATTTAACAGTCCGTACAAACGCAAATCGCTGATTGTTGAGTTACATTTACAAAACTAATGGTAACTGACGATATCTATGTGACACGTCCTTTTTTTAATATTAATTGTTTTTTACGATAAATCAAAATCTGAAAATTTATCAGGAACTTTTGTTAATCTATTGGAACGTCTAACGTGGACTATTTCTTCTTCAGCTGGTGACTGTATCTATTTGTGGTATTGAAGTTCCTTGCTGTTGATCATCATTATTATACGAGAGCTCTGGTGCTAGTGGATGTTGAATTTCGTCATTGTTTAATTCTTCGCAAATGAAGTGAAAAGAGGAATCACTTCCAGCTTATTCTTCAATGTTGATTACAGATGATGGAAATATCGGATAATAGTCCTTAACAGAGGGACTTACATTCTCATTGTTGTTTTGAAGTATTGAATCGTTTTGTCTTATGTACACTCGATTTCTTATATTACTGCTTACCCGATTCGGAACCTATGGTATAGGATCGAGATTTGTTATTAGCAGCGATTATTTGACCCTTCTTCCAGTAAGACTGAGGTTCTTGTTGAAACCAGATATTATCACATTCATGACAATCTGGCAACGGCTTTGCATGACGATCATAATAGTATTTTTGTGTCGGTTGATTCAGCTTAAGCTGTTGAGTTACATGTTCTATTGGGTAGATTGGTTTTAATAGTTCTGGATGTATAATGTTCTTTCCTTTAATCTTTCTACCAAATAGAAGCTAGAACAGGTGACAACAAGTTGTAATGAGGAGTTGAATTATGATTTTACGTACATTACGTCGTTCATGTCATTACCGCATTCAAATGCTTTCTGCATAGAAAGTTTTATGCTTTGTACTGTTCTTTCTGCTTGTCCATTTGATTTCGGGTATCTCGGTGATGATGGATTATGGTGAATGTCGTAGCTTTTCATCATTTCAGCAAATTTGTATGAATTGAGAGGTGGACCTTGATCTGATATCAATTCATCTGGGAAACCGTGTCTACAGAAACTTTTCCTCATTTTTCCGTGAACAAAATCAAATGCTGTTGAGTATTTCATTTCTTTTAACTACACATACTTACTAAAGTAGTCAATGATTAGAAGAAAATTCTTTCCTTTTAAGTGAAAGAAATCTATGCCCATCTTTTGCCATGGTCTTGTTGCTAGCACCCGTTCTTGCATAGGTTTCTTTTGATTGATCTTTGATATTTTTGGCAAAATTCACATTGAGTTATGAAGTTAACAATTTCCTCATCCATTCCAATCCAAAAGAAATTTTCCCTTGCTTTTGTCTTAGTCGCGGGTATCTTGTCATGATCATCATCCAAGGTTTTGAGTATTTGCTGTTTTGATAGTTTAGGAATAACAATCTGCTTACCCTTACAAATGATCCCTTCAGATATGTATAAGGTGTCACGATGATGCCAAAATGGCTTTGCAGCAGTTCTTACGTCTTTGATGTTTTGTTTTCAGGCCATCCATTTGATATGTACGAGGACACTTCCTGAAGAACTTGGTCATTTTCAGTGTCATACTTGAGCGAACTCCAACGATGACTTGATGCATTAGCAAGAACACATACGTCAAGAGTGTTTGAAGCATCAGCACACTCGAAGTTATCATTCACAGGAGATCTGGATAAAGTGTCAGCAGCAACTAAATCTTTACCAGGGATATATTGAAGAGTGAAGTCATATTGAAGAATCTTTATCAACATTCGTTGTAAACGTGGCGAAATAGAATCAAGTGGTTTTTCTTTGAGACCAATTAAAGGTTTATGGTCCGTCTCAACAATCACTCGGCGTCCAAAAGTAAAGAAGTTGAAATGTTGAAGACCAAAGACTACAGCTAGCATCTCTTTTTCGATTTGCGCATAGCGCTGCTGTGTGGGAGTCAACGAAGCAGAAGCGAATGCTATCGGTTTTCCATTTTGTCTAAGTGTTGCATCCAAACCATAGCCTGATGCGTCAACTGACAGAACAAGTTGTTTTTTACTGTCAAATATTTGAAGTATTGGCGCTTTTAGCAGATCTTCCTTAAGTAATTTGAAATGTTTATCAGCATTTTCATCCCAAAGCCAACAAGAATTCTTTTTAAGCAGTTGCCGCAGTGGATGTGTCTTGTGTGATGAATTTGCGATGTACTTACTATGATATTTATACATAGCAAGGAATCTGTTGAGTTGATCGACGTTGCTTGGTGTCGGGTGTAGAGATACTACTACATCTACCTATCCAAATCAAAACACATATAATAAGTTATAAAGGAATTCCCGTGACGTAATTTCTTTTTATCAAAACAAAATAATAATAATTTAGTAAACAACATTTCATATGTTTACAATTATAAGTAAGCAAAGTTTTATGAACTTTATGAATTATACATTACTCAAAGTGTGTCATCATATATTATGTTTCAAAACATTTAAACTAATTTTAAATAATTTTAAATAAAACAAAAGGTAAATAATTATGATGACACAGATTTTATTAAGGGGAAAATAATAAGTAATTAAATTGACATATATATTATATGTACATTTTGCTAGAATTGCATTTTCTAGCATAATTAATTTGAAATAAATATATTGATTGATTTAAGTGGGGATTAGGAAAATGAAAATGCAAATCCAAAAATTGTATAAAAGAAAGTTTTCGAACAAATAAAAATGAGAATCAGTTTGAATTTAAATAGTGTTTTACTTTCTCTGATGCTCCCGACGACCTCAGTTGACGCACGTCAAACGGGTCTAACGGTTCTTTCCTTGGTGCAAAGTTGTTTCGGCAAACTGTATCATTGAAAAGCCGGACAGTTCTGGACAGTATATTTTACCACCATCAAAAGTTTAAAGTGAAAAAGTAATAAATACGCAGTCAGATCAAGGTAGTGTACAAATGTCGTTTACTCACGATATAGAGAACGATCATATGGTGTACACCCACCACATGGCGAACTTGCCATTCACGAACTAAAACTGGAATCTTGCTCAACGAACCACAACAATAGATACCAATTATTAAATTTATTAAATCAAGTACGAACAATCAACTATACAAATTGGAATTGACAATAACAGAAGAAGTTAAATTATACAAATTTAAATCAACACATTCAAAACATTACAGTGAAATTATACAAATTTAAATCAACACATTACTTGAAAAATGGGAAACTCAGCTCAAAAGACGAAGGAAGAAGAAGTGTTCATTACAAATGGACCTAATTCGTCAACGAACATATCAGAAAACACGTCACCAATAAACAAATATGAAATTATCATATTTGTAACGATAGTAGTCTTGATAATTATGTATATAATCTTTAGATTAAAGGGTTATTTTCAAAAAACCGTACGTAAAGAAATAACCAAAACGACAATTTCAACAGTTTAAACAAAAAATTTTTATTATTAAACCTTTGTAATAGTTAAGATACTTTTCAAATAAATAAAGAAAATTTTAATTTTTATTAAGTAAGACAATATATAAGATATTTTTAATAAATTAATTAATAAATTTTAAATAATAATAAATGAAATTTCTAGAATCATAACTAATTATAAATGGATAATTTAAAAAAAATAATATATAAAAATTTCAGTTTAAATGAACAAATTACATTTAAGTTAATTTTTCTCTTTTTATATAATAAATTAATAAAATTTCTTTTTAAATAAAAAGAAAATTAATATATGATATATGATATTTTTTTTTTTAATATAATAAAGAATGGTAAACAAAAAAAATTTTTTTATGATAATAAAAATTTAAACAAAAAATCTCCGTTTGACTAAAATTTTTTTTAATTATTATAAAATTTTAAAAAGTCAAATTATCTAAATAAAAATGGAATTAATAATTTTTATAAAAACCATTATAATGTTATGCTTAAAAATAATGAATGTAATTGTAGCCATAAGAGTAGCTACAACAATTATAATAATAATAATAATTTTAATGATAATAATAAACATAATAGAAATTTTAATAGAAGTGTTTATTAAAATAAAGAAAAATTTTTGTAAGAAAGAATTTCCAGATTGGAATATTGAACAATCGGAAAACTGGGAAGGGGTCTCCGAAAACCAGTTATCGAGAGACTCCCAAATTTTAGAAACCCAATAAAAATATTTTATGTAAATCCTAGCACACAAACAAATTATATTAGAATTCGCACGAACATAACAGAAGATTTGAGAACGTTTTTAATAGATACGGGAGCAGATATCTCACTGCTCAAAATAAATAAAGTTGCAAAAGAAGTAGATGTAAAAGATGATAGGTGTAAAATTACAGGTGTTACTAATGACGAAACATATTCGTTAGGTATGTTAGGAGCAATTTTGAATCTAGAAGAAGGAAATATAGGACAAGAATTTCATTTAGTAAAAGAAGATTTTCCAATAAATACAGATGGTATTTTATTCAGAGATTTCCTGCATAATAATTATTGTAAGATAGACTATGAAACTTACACAATTTCACTATTGATAAATCATGAAGAAATCACATTACCAATGTATACAGAATTTCAACAGAGCGGAGTTACGATACCAGCACGATCGCAGGTTATTAGAGCTGTCAATATCAATTTAAAAGAGGACAGCGTTGTATTAAATCAAGAAATACAGGAAGGCGTATACATAGCAAATACAATAGTTCCAGCTAAGGGGATTGCACATATTCAGATATTGAATACAAAAGAATATGATGTCACGTTAAGAAAAATTTCTCCAAAAACTGAACCATTATGTAACTATCACGTACTGAAAGTGGACAAAAAAGATAAGAAGATTACAGCGGAACAACGTTTTAGCAAAATATTGAAAGAATTAGAGTTAGACTCATTGGAAGAACATGCTAGAAGTTCAATTATAGATATTTGTAGACACTATGCAGATATATTTTACGTAGAGGATGAGCAGCTATCAGCCAACAATTTTTATACGCAATCAATACAAACCGTGGATAAAAACCCAGTATATATCAAAAATTACAGATTGCCACAAACCCACATGGAAGAAATTGATAGACAGGTAGAAAAACTGATCAAAGAAGACGTCATTGAACCATCAGTCAGTTCATTTAATTCGCCACTATTATTAGTGCCAAAGGGAGAGAATAAGGATAAGTGGAGGCTTGTCGTGGACTTCAGACAGCTTAATAAAAAAATTATGGATGACAAATTCCCTCTAACAAGATTAGATGACATCCTGGATAATCTTGGAAGAGCGAAGTATTTCTCAACATTAGATTTAACGAGTTCATTCCACCAAATTGAACTAGAAGAGGAATCAAGACCACTAACATCATTCTCAACCAGTAAAGGTCATTATCATTTCAAAAGATTACCGTTCGGGTTGAAGATATCCACCAACAGTTTTCAACGTATGCTATCGATAGCTCTAGCTGGCCTAGAAGCAGAAGCGTTTCTATACGTTGACGATATTATAATATTTGGATGTAGTTTAAGTCATCACAACACAAATTTGGTAAAAACTTTTGATAGATTACGGAAATATAATTTAAAATTGAATCCCAAAAAGTGTAATTTTTTAAAAACTGAAGTCACATACCTAGGACATCTCATTACAAACGAAGGTATAAAAACTGATCCGCGAAAATACGATGTAATAAGAAACTGTCCAACACCAATAAATGCTGAAGAAACAAAAAGATTTTCAGCGTTCTGTAATTACTACAGACGATTTATACAAAATTTTGCAGAAATTGCCAAACCTTTAAATAATCTTTCGAAGAAAAACGTTACATTTGATTGGACCGATGAATGTAAGAAAGCATTCGCTACACTTAAGGAAAAACTTATCAATCCACCAATACTCAAATATCCTAATTTTGAAGAGAAATTTATCGTAACAACGGATGCGTCGAACTACGCACTCGGAGCCGTACTTTCAGAAGGTGAAATCGGGAGAGATCTACCAATATCATACGCGAGTAGATCTCTGAACAAACATGAAGTAAACAAACCAGTTATAGAAAAAGAGCTACTAGCAATACACTGGGCTATTAACTTCTTTAGACCATATGTGTATGGTAGAAAGTTTACTGTAGTCACTGACCATCGACCTTTAGTAAGTTTGTTCACTCATAAGAACCCATCGTCTAAATTAACGAGGATGAGGTTAGATTTATGCGATTACGATTTCGATATAACATATAAGCAAGGAAAAATGAATACTAATGCTGATGCATTGTCTAGAATCAAAATTGACTCAGATGTTTTAAAAGCGATGATACCTACATCTACTGTTAGCATTGTCACGAGAGCTATGAAACGAAAAGAAGAGATAGAAAAGATTGAGACGAATGATACTACAGAATTGGATAAGGCTGGCCAACCTTATGCATGGCTCTGTACATCGATCTCAGAAATAAAAAATTTAAGAAAGTTAAAGTTTAAAAATAACAAAAGTTTGCAAAATGAGGAAGAAGTTTTGATGACATCCAGCGATAATCCGCCTATGAACTTAGGTTTTAAGCAGGAGAAACTGAGATGGAAAACAGACGATAGGATAATTAAAAGTTCAGCGCATAAGAATAAATATAATATTGATATCAATGACGAAGAAGTCGTAGTAGAAATCAGCGATAATCCACATATGAACTTAGGTTTTATGCTGGAGAAACTGGTATGGGAAATGAAA
The DNA here is from genome assembly GCA_963693315.1 of Diogma glabrata. Lineage (NCBI taxonomy): Eukaryota > Metazoa > Arthropoda > Insecta > Diptera > Cylindrotomidae > Diogma > Diogma glabrata. Next base: position 284,057,767 of record OY856187.1, on the reverse strand, counting down.
AATGAGAATATTGAAAAGTTAGCGCTTGAAATTAACGATATAATATTTACACGTGTTAAGATAAATGAATTCAAGAAAATATTCACCGAACTGCAGTCGGGATTAAATAAAGATATTAAGCAAACTAATCGAAAAATAATAATTTATGAAGCTCCATTAAGAATAATTGACAATGATAGAATGTTAAAAATAATTAATCAATTTCATGATAGTCCACACTCTGGAGGACACTCAGGTGTGAGAAGGACAGCTAACAAAATTAAGCAACGTTACATCTTCAAAAATTTAAGTAAACTGGTAAAAAGTTATGTAAGTAAGTGTGAATTGTGCGCTAGGAATAAGCAGAATGAAAATGTAAAAGAACGAAATAAGCATGTAAATAGAATTAATTTTAAGATAAGTAAAGATAATTTAATCAACGAAGTACATAATAATATATTAAAAAGATATGTTCTCAAAGAGAAACAAAATTTCAAAATTCGTTAAATAGTATAGATATGGTTAAAAGCAGGTGATCGTAAAAAATTAGATCCACCTTATACAGGACCCTATGAGGTCATAGGTATAAATAAAACAAATGTTAGAATAAGAAACGGTAACTTAATTAAGGAAGTACATAAAAATAGACTAAAAAATTATGTTCCCAAATAAAATCCCAATAAAAATTTGCTAAATATTAAACGTTATGGATACTAAACATTTTTAAAATCGAAATTTATTTCATAAATTACGCAAAAATTTGTTTTCTTACCTTTAAAAACAAATTTTTGTTAAAAAAGGAAGGGAAGTGTAGAGATACTACTACATCTACCTATCCAAATCAAAACACATATAATAAGTTATAAAGGAATTCCCGTGACGTAATTTCTTTTTATCAAAACAAAATAATAATAATTTAGTAAACAACATTTCATATGTTTACAATTATAAGTAAGCAAAGTTTTATGAACTTTATGAATTATACATTACTCAAAGTGTGTCATCATATATTATGTTTCAAAACATTTAAACTAATTTTAAATAATTTTAAATAAAACAAAAGGTAAATAATTATGATGACACAGATTTTATTAAGGGGAAAATAATAAGTAATTAAATTGACATATATATTATATGTACATTTTGCTAGAATTGCATTTTCTAGCATAATTAATTTGAAATAAATATATTGATTGATTTAAGTGGGGATTAGGAAAATGAAAATGCAAATCCAAAAATTGTATAAAAGAAAGTTTTCGAACAAATAAAAATGAGAATCAGTTTGAATTTAAATAGTGTTTTACTTTCTCTGATGCTCCCGACGACCTCAGTTGACGCACGTCAAACGGGTCTAACGGTTCTTTCCTTGGTGCAAAGTTGTTTCGGCAAACTGTATCATTGAAAAGCCGGACAGTTCTGGACTAACGGACGTATAGACGGGCAGTGTTAAAATATCTCTTGTGGTATATTTTACCACCATCAAAAGTTTAAAGTGAAAAAGTAATAAATACGCAGTCAGATCAAGGTAGTGTACAAATGTCGTTTACTCACGATATAGAGAACGATCATATGGTGTACACCCACCACACGGGTATTCAGCTATTGCTTTGACCTTGCTGTGCTGTGGTAGTACTCCTTCTGAAGTTATTTTCTGACCAAGGTAAACAATTTCTGTTTTAGCAAACTGTGTTTTCTCTTTGCTAAATTTTAAGTTATTAGTGCGAGCGGTTTGTAGTACTTTTTCAACCAAAACCAAATGTTCTTCTTTTGTCTTTGACCCAATGACGATATTATCGAAGTATGGTGTTATCTCCGGAATTTTTTGGAATATTTCTGTCATTGTTAGTTGAAAAACCTCCGGCGCATTCACTAAACCATAAGGAACTTTTAGAAAACAAAACCTCCTACAAGGAGAAGCGAATGTTGTCAGAAGAGAACTCTTCTCATCTAAAGGCTGTTGCCAGAAAGCGGATTTTGCATCGAAAACAGTGAAGAATTCGGTGCCCGACTCGATTTACGAATTTCAGGTTCAGGTGAAACATTCGATCCTGGGACATATGTTTCATCATTAACGTCATCGAAAAATGGGCACTGGCAAATTATCCGGAGTACTCGTCAAGTCTTTTACAATTTTTTTTAGGAGAAACAACTGTGGTTTCCCTCACTTCATCCAGAACTTCGGCTTCACTGTGGTCATTCCAAATACCAACTCTTTCAGAACGATTATCATTTATAAACACTACGTCTCGGCTTATTGTAAACTTTTTTGTTTTTAAGTTAATACAGCGATAACCTTTTATGCCTTCAGAAAAACCAACGAAAATCATTTTCAGTGATTTTTTCTCCCATTTTGTACGTTTTTGTTTTGGAACGTGTACCATGACTAAACTTCCAAATATCTGTAAGTTACTGACATTTACTTTCTTGCCAGTCCATTCTTCTTCTGGTGTAACTGTTTTTAACGTTGCATTGGCGCTTCGATTTAAAATATATGATGCCATGTTAACAGCTTCAGCCCAGAATGACACATGCAAATCTGCGTCGAAAAGCAGGGATTTAGCTTTTTCTACCAATTTTCTATTTGCCCGTTCAGCAATTCCGTTTTGCTCTGGTGAATACGGACACGTCTTTTGATGCTTTATGCCGTGCTTTCTAAGAAACTGTTCAAATGTCGAATTAACGTATTCGGTTCCATTGTCGGACTGAAGAGCCTTTATTTTTCTCCCAGTTTCTTTCTCTACTGAAGCTTTAAATTCGACGAATCGTTCAAAAGCTTCTGATTTTACTTTTAAAAAATAAACGAAAATCTTCCTTGAATGGTCATCGATAAATGTAAGGATGTATTTCGCACCGCCAATTGATGCGTTTTCCATTGGACCATTTAAGTCAGAATGCACGAGATCCAAATTATTCTCAATACGTGATGTACTTTTAGGAAATGGCTTTCGTGTTTGCTTTGCTTCTTTGCAAACTATACAATTTTTAATTTCAATTTCATTTCGATCATTGAAATCGATGCTGTTCACGAGACCATTCTTCATCTTACACATATCTGCAAAATTGATATGACCTAATTTTCGATGCCATTCAAAAGCGTTTTTCGTTTGTGTCATTGCTGCTAAACCTTTTACTTGTTCAACATGAAGTCGATATACACCGTTTTCGGATTCCATATTAACGATTAACTGCTTCTCGTGATTGTAAATCTTACAACAATTACGATCAAATTTCACTTCATTTCCATTCTTGACAATTTGGGCCACTGACAGCAAATTTGCAGATAAATCAGGAACGTACAAAACGTCTTTAAAAACAACCTCACCATTATTTATACGTACAGCGATATCACCTTTACCCTTAACAGGCATTTTACTAGAACTTGCTGATGTAATTTGTGAGATTTGTGATATTTTTAAATCTGCAAACAAATTTCCAAATGGCGACATATGACATGATTGCCCACTATCGATGTACCATTCATTTTCATGACACTGTTTTGAATGTAATGCTACCCTTGACACTTGAGCAGTATTGAGAAAAGCACTTTTTGTGAATGTATTTGGATTTTTATCATATTTATTTTGAGGCTTCTTTTTATATTCAAATTGTTTTTGTGGGCCTTGTGAATTACTTTTGCAATTATTCACTTTATGTCCGCGTTTACCACATGAATAACATTTTATTTTACTATTGAACTTTGATTTAACATTTTTATTGAAAAAAGCTTTGCTACTTCCACTCGAACCGTATTGCGAATCCAATAACTTCGTTTTGATTAAATCTGCCGTTATGGCTGCACCACTACTTTCAAGTCCTATTATCATTGGTCCAAACTCATTTGGTAAACCAGCCAACAAAATACTTCCAAGCCATTCATCGGCAACTGGAAAACCAATTCCATTCAATTTATTAGCTGTCTCAAATATTTGACTAATATAATCATTCATCGAATCACAATTTTCAAGCTGCATTGTAACCAATTTACGTAACAAACTTATTCGACGCGAAATGCCTCTGTCTTGATATAATTCCTTCAATTTTGTCCACGTTTCAGCAGCCGATTTAGAATTTTCAACATGAACGTACACAGATGAATCAAGACTTAATTCAATTCTAGCCTTTGCTTTACGTAATTTTGCTTCATCCTTTTCTGCATTTGTACCGGTTTCAATACATTTACTGTAATCACTTAATTCAAGTAAATTTCGCATAGCAAATTGCCATGTATGGTAATTTTCGTTGCCTTTCAGCTTTACAATACCATTCCACGCACTATCATTAGACATTTTGATTAAAGTTATTTCTTTTTTATTTTACACTAATCGACAAACGATTTAGACTTAATTAAAAAAAGAAATGTTTTGTCACTAACCGACGAACGATTTAACTTTGAAATAAACAATTTTAAAGTTCTGACAAATATTTCAACTTGATCGACACACGATTCACTTTAAAAATTTTGTCTGCAACAATTTTTGCTTTCTATTTTAATTTTTCAATCGACAAACGATTCAATCGACACACGATTCATTAAACAGCAAAAATAATCCCAAAAAAACAAACTTCTATTGAACTAAATGTTTATCAACACGCTGTAATGTTCTAGATTATTCTGACAACTGTTAACATATACATAACTAGATTTGTTTTTTAGAATAACTGTTTATCATTAAGCACATTAAAACAGATATTTATGAGTTTGTTGTTGTTATACGATCGAACTAACTAGATGCGACACACACATACAAACAAAATCACATCACCGATAATATTGCGACACACGCCGGTACAGATTTTTATGTTCGATTTAAAGCACGTATAATTTTATATTTCTTTCAAAGAAACAGCTTGCCACTAATTACATTAACGTCCTGGGCCCATAACCTGTTGTAATTGTAATTACGACCTGTGAAAATGTTAATAACACAACCGTTTAGTTTCACAGTATATTTGGCAAGCAGCCATATTTATTTAATGTCAAAAGATAGTACAGTGTGACAACAATATTATTACAGTTCAGTGTGGGTAATATTTGAACATACATATTTCTACGTTAAATTTAAAACAATTTGTCTAACAGAATGTATTACATAAATGTACATAAATATTACATATTTATGTAATATTATATGTTATGTATATGTGTACATATAATAATATTATTATTAATATTAATGTACATGGTACATACATCCATTTTATATAATTTTTTGATACATATGTATGGATACGTATAGTTTTGAGATTTTTTTTTCAATTTTGTGCAATTTATGAAACATTAAATTACTAATTCTTTTACTTTTAAAAATTAATTTTTGTGGAACTTCGGATAATTGGGCCAGCCGCTTAATCGGGACAAATTGCACTAGTCCTGATGTGTCCCGATTAGGCGGAATAGACAGTATTATAAATAAATGAACACAAAAATTTGCTTTTTTCCTGAATCAATGAATAATACCATAAGTCTTATGTACAGATGGAACAATTTTACCGTAAAATTACCGGTAAGATTGGTAAAACTGGTAAAATAGGTAAAATATAAAACTGGATCAAAAATTAAATTATGGTTGCATTTTTAATTAATTCAAAATGTACAACCATATCACAATCATTTCTATAGTTTATAAAAACATTAGATGCAAATCAAATATATTTTTATGGAGTTAAATATACGAAAATCGGCTGTTGTTTATACTTAGCAGTACATCTGGAAGACGGAAAACACGTTGTTTGCATATCTGCAAAAATGGAAAAAATCCTGAACCAACTGGCTACAACGATGACTGCTTTCCTCACTGTTATGTCGAAGTTATGCGTTTGTAAAGACAATACTATATTCGAAAATGTTTACGTATTAATATTACACATAGAATGAAAATATAAAAACATTTGAATGGCACAAATTCAAAAAGTGAGTTTACAGAAAACCAAGCATATTCATTGAAACTTAATATATGTTCAAACTATATGCGATGCATCCCAATCAAGATAGATGCTACTTTTATCGCATGTGGTTGGAAAATGAGCCCAGTACAACGTTTTTTCAGCATTGATAATTTTCAACGGCTGTAAACGTGTGACGTGTCACTTCACATATGCCACAACCGACGATGGGATAGATACATTAATTACGCGTGCAACAATCAAAATCTAATTCGTGCATTGTTTCATTGTTTCATTCATGGGTAAAATACAAAAGGCAAATGGCAAAAAAAATTTTTTTTCTCAAACTCGAAACAAAAATTTACAATGAAGGGCTGATAATGTTTCGTTGCGTTGTGTGTTCTTAACCATTTGAGAATTCTATCGATCTGCTGCTGTTGCTGCTTCGTTTAAAGTAAAATTGCAACGCGAACCAAATTACTTTCAAATTATTTCCAAATATTCTAACTTGCTATAAAAGAGTCACGATTTGTGAGATAACGAACTATACTTGCGGCCAACAATAAAGACATCTACGAACTTCACCAAATTATTTAATCTAACATTCAAAGCGAAGAAATAATATAGAAATCCGTCTTTACCGCAACTGCTATAGAGCCAATGAAGCATTTTGTTTTTCCAACAGAATGTTTTTAATTCACTTGATTTGTCACACCACGTACTGCAATTAAAAAACAGTTCACCGCAGCGTACCGATGAAATGCATAAGATTTACTATTATATTCGTATCAATTGCTCACCAGTGGGTACTGCACAAAGACATACTGCTGAACCGAACTGCATATCATCTGAAATGATTTGCTGGAATCAATAACCTTGGATGGCCTTAATCTAAATAATTAATCTAAATAATTTAAAGCTTTTTAAAAATGTGTTCAATACCTCAGATGCATTTTGGACTAAGATCAAGGTTTTCAGAGGCATCTTGTTGTGATAAATATTCTTGTTGTTGTAATAAATATTCTATTATTCCAAAAAAAAATCGCAAACTTTGATTTTTATTAAATAAAGGTTAATAAAATTTTATTGCAATTTTACCAATTTTACCAAGCCTAAGTAATATTACGTAATATTACCAATTTTACCGGTAATTTTACCATGGGTAATATTACCTTTACATCTGTAGTCTTATGGTGCTATTACACACAAATTAAATTCAGTTGCTATCATCAACTTTTCAGATGATAGTATTTAGTATTTTTGACTGTAGATGGCGAAAAGATCAAAAACTGCAAGAATATACAAAAATTTTACGAAGTAATAATAATTTTTAAACAACAATTTCTAAAAAAATCATTAGTTATTTAGTATTAATATTATATTATATAATCGATCATATCTAAATAGTGGTATTTTTTTTTTTTTAAATAAAACGTGTTGTGTAATAGGGTTTAGAATATGTGTCACAACACATAAATACCTTTTAAGACCCAGGTCTAGAGCTGGGTCCCACAACAACTGGCGTTCTAAGGTGTAGATTAACGCTTTTTTTAAACATCTGCGGGTTGAAGCCACCTGAGACTAAGTGTTCCGGCAAACTATTCCATTTGTACGCAGTTCGGACAAAGAAGTCTCTCTGCCAGTATGACAGCGCGGGATCTTTACCGTTTCACCGGTTGCGGCAGCCGATTGCCGAGTGGAACGGGGGTAAGAATAAGTTTGAGGCATGATGCCAGATTTCATCTGAGCACTGCTGATGACGATATTTGTAAAAAACAACGAGGTCAGCAACAGAGCGACGATGTTGTAGGGAATCAAGCTTTGATGTCAAATTTCCTTCACCCACAATTCGTATAGCCCGCTTTTGAACAGAGTCCAGGAGAGCCAAGATGGAAACAGAAGCAGCACCCCAAACATGACAACAGTACTCCATACAGGGATGAATATAGGACTTATAAACATGGAGCAATTGGTATGGAGTGTAAATTTTTTTGCATCTATTTAGGAGGTCGAGTTTTTTAGACGCGCTTTTTGCCATCGCCATTACATGATCGTTCCAAAGTAGGTCATTTGAAACTGTGACACCCAATAAACGAATGTTTTACATTCACCCATTGGTTCATCACACATACTGAATAAAATATTTTTAGGGACCTCGGTCTTTGATCTGGAAACAATCAACAGCTGTGTTTTGGTAGAGTTGAAATTGACAAGGTTTTGGTCACCCCAGTCGGCGACTTTATTCAGGTCTTTGTTCACGTTTGATATTTTTCGTTCAGCGATAATTTTTTTTTTTTTTATTAATTAGTTAGACATGTTTAGCACACTAAATATGAAGTATTCATTATTTAGACTCTTTGAATATCTGAAGATACCATGTCCACTATAAAGGAAGGAGATGAGGAAAATGGAAGGAATGGGGATATACGGATAACTATACTAATTGTTTTAAATGATTATGGACATTTTCTATAAATGCCTGAGCGGAAAATTCATCGGGAAATACAGAGGGAGGCATTGAGTTCCACAACTTGGCCACTCTATTAAAATAGTCGTTCTGGAAGGACACAGTTCTACAACGAGGTACTTGTACAACAAATGGATGGGATAACTCGGCAGCTCTTGTTTGTCGATTATACTGCGCACACGATGGAAGGATATTTTGAATTTCCTTAGAGGAGAATTCGCTAAAGTTATATTTATAGTAGATTGATAATTCAGCCACATTTCTTTTGTGCTGGAGTGAATCAAGCTGGTCCGTTAGTTCGGTATTACCAATCAACCGTATTGCTTTTCTCTGTACAGAGTCTAGACATTTTATTGTTGACTGACAAGCACCTCCCCAAACATGACAGCAGTACTCATACATGGACGAATAAAGGACTTGAAGATTAGCAAAATTTGCTCGGGATTGAAATACTTTTTACATCGACTTAAGAATCCTAATTTTTGCATTGCAGATTTAGCGAGGTTGAACACATGTTTATTCCATTTCAGGTTATTTTGAATATCCACTCCAAAAAGTCTAACTGATTCAACCTCGCGCAATTCCTCATGGTTTATTTTAATAGGAAAATTTTATGTCGCTCTATTCGTGAAAGACGGCATAGTTTGGTTTTGGTTGGATTAAATGAAACAAGATTACGATCTCCCCATTCCATTATACGCTCCAGATCTTTGTTGATAGAATAAATTAGCAGCTCTCTATCAGTGGTAACTGTAGTATGAGATCGAAATTTAGGAGATGCATGTGATGCATGCAATGTGCTGTCATCAGCAAAACTATGGATTGGGTGCACTGTGGAAATAAGTAAGTCATTAATGTATAAAAGAAACAAGGTTGGTGATAGTGCAGAACCTTGGGGAACCCCAGCATTGGTTGTGAAAATATTGGATACCATCTAAATTAACATGAAATTGGCGACCTGTAAGAAAACTATAAATGTAAGACAGTAAGATGGTCTATGCCATAAGATTTTAATTTAGCTATGAGATTTTTATGCCACACTTTATCAAATGCTTTAGAAATGTCAAGTGAAATACTGAATGTTTCACTATGGTTTTCCAGCGATTTGTTCCAGAGATGGGATACGTAGGCTAACAGATCACCTGTTGCATGACTTCTACGAAAACCATACTGTTTATCATCAATAATTCGCGACACTTCCAAATAATCTATTAAATTGTAGTTAACATATTTTTCATATATTTTAGCTAAAACTGACAGAATTGCAATTGGTCTATAATTGTTAGGATCTGTCTTACTGCCTTTCTTTGGTATGGGTTGAACGCTGGGCAGCTTCCAAAAGTCGGGAAATATTCCGGTTTTATAAGATAAATAGAAAATGTTTGTTAAAATTGGAGCTAGTTGCCTAGCAAAATTTTTAAGAATGAGGGGTGGAATACCGTCGGGGCCAGCAAATTTGTTGATATTGATAGAAAGAAGCATTTTCCGTACAATATTGCAACGAAAAATAATTGGTTTCATTTTCGTTACAACTGGGGGAATGAGTGTAGGAGAATGGGGAGGTTCAACTATGTTTGAGTTTTCTGCGAAAATACGACCCAAAAGATCCGCCTTCTCTTTCGAGTCGCTCACGGGAATGTCATTCAGAACTAAGGTTGGAATAGAGGATCGAGTAAAATTGCTCTGGACTGATTTAACTGCCTGAAAGAAACTACGTGAGCCAGATGGGTGCTCGGCGAATTTCTTTGCTTTCTTCTGAATAAACGCTTCTTTGTCCAAGTCTATTTTGTATTTACTAATATTTCTGGCTTTCTTATAGGCGCTATGGGTTGCTGGTGTTTTATTAGCGTTATATGTCTTAAATGCTTTGCGTTTATTCCTCACTGCCTCATCAACATCCCGCGTGAACCAAGGCTCAGTTTTAGGAGTGATTAATCGATTTGGAATAAACCGCCGCATTCCGTCTTTTATGATTTCGGACATTCTTATTGCCAAAGTGCTAGGATCTTGATCAACACAACAAATGGTTTCCCAATGTGTTTCATCAAAAAAGTTTCTCAGTCCCTCCCAGTTGGCGCGTTTATAGTTCCAAACGCGACGAGGATTTGCTTTAATTTGTGTCGGTGATGTAAATTGCACTATTGCTGATATTAGTTGATGGTCCGATGTTCCGAGGGGTTGTTTAACTTTTGTCTTCGTAGTATCTGGTTCGTTTGTCAAAAACAGATCCAGCAAATTATTGTTATGATTTAAATTGTCTGAGATTCTAGTGGGGCACTCTATCATTTGCGTCAAACCGTGATAATCTGCGAGTACAAGTTCGGCTTGTCTTCCTACGTCGTCAGTGCGCGATGAATACTTAAGCCATTCTTTATTATGAACGTATGTTTCACCACCTTTATCAAGTATGCTGTTCCAACAATGCGCTACATAGTTTAATAGATTGGTAGTTGTGTTGTAAACCTTTTAAAACTAATCTAAATTTATTGAACTTATTAGTATAACTTAGTGATATTTCAAAATTTAATTTGGTTTAAAAATTGTGATTTCACAATGTAAAAATTTAATACAAGTCAAAATTGCATAGTGTCAATTTTTATTATATTTAAAAAATAAATATAATAAAAAGTGTGAACAAACTTAGTTTCTTGACTTGTGAATTTTTATATTGGGAAATCTCTAAATTAGGTCAAATTATGTTTAATTGTTTTTATTAATTTTTAATTGGTTGTTTTTCTTTTGATAACGGAAAATAACGGTTTACAACATTTCCCCTACAATTAGTAATTATTGAAGAAATTTAAAAGTTAAAAGAGTAGTAAATTGGCAGTGAACGGCAGAAGTTAGTTAATATTTATGCTTTTTGAGTTATAGTTTGAGAATCATACGGTAAAGTTTAGTCAAAGTAATTAAAGAGTGAAATCAATGTTGTAGTTAAGATTGAAGATAAAGTAGACATAGAAAAGAATTGTAAGAAAAGTTTTCAATAAAACAAAAGTGTTTAATTAAAAAGTTCAATACTACTAATTAAAAATAAAATTAAATGCAAAATTAAAAGGAGACTGTTTATTTATAAAAAGTGTTTTTATAGTCAAAGTGACTGACCCTAGAAAAAAGGGTATAACTTTTGGTATAACGTTGGTGTGTAAAGAAGATATCCCTATAAAAAGGATATAACATTTGGCGCAGCCGGTAATCCGCCCCTTGTAGTTTCAAATAGTCAAAATAAATTTTGAAACACAAGGAAAATTTAATCAAGCCTTAAGATTAAATTTGGCGATTGCATTACACAAAAGAATAACAAGCTGTTCGTGATAGAAATACGGAGGAGACGGTATCGTATTTCTGCAGTTTAGTACACCTACTCGGACAGAGTAAGGGCAGCGGCCGCTTTAGCGGAAAAAGACCAAATGGTCCAACAGAAGAATAGAAGTCAGCACAGCAGTACAACCAATTTCAGCAGATAAACCAAAATAAATCTGGAATTTCAGCGAGAATTTCAACGAAAATACCAGAAACAGGAAGCAGCAAGAAACAATCCGTCAAGCAGTATTATAAGTATCAGGGTGAGTCAGGTTTAGTTATTTTAAAGTGTTAGACAGTTAACAAGTTAGTTTTGTGATTAATTTTAAACAACGGGTAAAGTCATATTTTTGGTACAAAATGGATAAAATAGAATTAATTAAAAAAGTGCATACCATTCCAATATTTTCGGGAAATCAAACTTCTGATGTAAAAACCGATCTGTATAATTTTTTAAACGAAAGTTTCACTCTATATGAGAGTATTAGCGAATTACTAAAACCATCTTTTATGCGGTTTATTGTGAACCGATTTCGCGGTGATGTTTTTCTAATATTACATGACATGCAAACTTTTGAAAGATTTACAGAACTTTCCGAATTTCTGTGTAATCGGTATAAATGTCCTTCTTTCATACCAATTCAGATAATAGAAACACAAAATAAAGTTATTGAAAGTTTAGTTAATCAAACACCGCAAGATTTAGAAGATGTAAAAAATGACCAATCAATCCAACAAGAAAATATTAGGCTTTGTAGGGAAATCAGTCAGAATAAACTTGAAATAGAAAAACTAACTCAAGAAAATTGTCAATTTAGATGTGAAATTGAAAATTTTGAAACTGCACAAACAACCAAAAATAGTGAATTAGAGCAACTACGGCAAATAAACACGGACTTGACAAACGATTTAAATGTAGCAACAACCGATCGAGTTAACCAAGATATAGTTTTTAATCAGTTCAAAATCGAATTTATAAATACGCAGCAAAAAATCAATGATTTAAACATAAATCTTAACCAATCAAACTTAACAGTGATTGAGAATTTTAGAGAAAACGAAAGTTTAGCATTAGAAAATTTTAGTTTACAACAGAAAATCGAGTGGTTGCATAAAGAATTACTTAGGAAAGACGAAACAATCAGGCAAATTCGAGCTACAGCACATGAAAAAGACGATATTAAACTTAGATTAAAAGTTTTAGAAAAAGATTTAGAAAATAAAAAGGACGATGTTAAGAAGTTAACCACAGTTATTGACAAACTGAAAAACCAGTTGGCGAGAAAACACAAAGAAAATTATTTGCATCATTCAAAGACATTAAAAATTTTATCTGTTTGTAGAACTAAATTTGAGAATATTGAATATACCGAAGATAGTGAGTTTAAATTTAAAGACCAAGATTATATTAAAAATGCCCAGCCGAAATACAATTCCAATGTTTTAGATCAGGATGTTACATTTTCTTTATATGAAGATGATACTGTAATTGGTGAAACAAATAGGGAATGTAATGCTACCAAAAAGTTACAGATTAAATGTAAAACAGATCAAAATATCGGTTTTGATCAAAATTTTGGAAAACTGGCTATACATGTTGGTAAAACGGTTGTATCATACACTAGACATGTAATCAAAAAACGAGCTAACAAAATAAATAAAACAAACACGATAAATAAAAACTCCAATTGTAAAGTAAAGACAAATTTGATAAACGATGCGATTTTCTTAATTAGAAGCAAGGAAAAACTAGTCTTATTCAAACAAACAAGTTTTGTTGGCGGAGCTAAATCGATACAAAATCGTAATCGAAAAATGCATCGGACCCTCAACTACGGGATTACAGCGTATTTACTTAAAAAACGGATACGAGATTTTCTAAACATATTAACATGGCTTTTGTCTTTATTAGGTTATGTTTTTAAATCGGAATTAAACGCGTTATGCAATCGTAAGAATCACATAAGTCATAGTGTTCAACAGTCACCTACCTCATGTAATAAATTTTTTAACAGTAATGAAGCTGTTGGCTATAAAAAGTGGAGTTGCAGAATTTGTAACATTTTTGTTATTATATACGAGCAATTATGGTTATGTTGGCGAAATATTTGTTCGAACGTTAAATTTTTAAATCCAACTTTAGGTATTTATTTTTATGTAAAAGTTTTAGAAAATGTTGACAGAGGGTTGCATTCATTAATAAATTTCGTTAGAATAGATTTTTTTATTTATGGAACAGAGCCGGTCCGTATTAAAAATAAAATTTGTATTAGCCATTTAGGATTTTTTCATTTTGTTCATGAGATCGCGTTATGTTTAGTTTAATAATGTTTAAAGAAAAAGTATTTTGTTTATTTTTAAGATAATCTAACCACAGTTACAATTTTAAGGATTATTAAGGTAGTTTCAGGAATAAAATTATAGATTACTAGTTTCAGGATGTTTAAATTGGGTATTAATTTAAGATTTAATAAGATTAAAGTTTAAGTTAAAAAAAAAAAATGTTTAAAATGTAAAAATGTAATAGAGAGAGAGAAATTACGTACAATAGAGGAAAATGAAATGAATTTTGTCTATCAGAAAACAGAGAAAAAGAAAGTTTAAAAGATTTTAACTAGTCAGGCAAGATTAAAAGAGTCAGGTAATAGAAAGAAACGAGCCAGTTCACGGGAAAAATATACAAAAAAAAAATAATAAATCATTACAGGCGAAAATAAAATGCACAGAGCAGGTTTCAATTTTATAAAATATTTTAATTCGAAATTAGTTAAGTTCACTGGTCTTCTAGTTAATAATTTTGTATAGTAATACCAAGTAAGTAAGCTTTTATGGATAACGCATAGAGATACTAAGTAAATAGAACAGTAAACCAATAATTTTGGGATTAAATTAAATAAAATAGTGATTTATAGGTAATAGAATTGAAATTTTGTAATGAATTGTTGATTGAAATACAATACGTTTGCTATCAAGAAAAAATTACAGAGGCATATAAGTTGTGGCCAAGAGCCAGGTTATAAGAAAAAACCAGACGAAGCTAGATTCTCAGTTTCCCAACGAATTTACTGTAAAATTTTCATATAGAACTAAGCAAACAGAAGACTCCTTAGACAACTTAAGTATTTGGAGCAGAATTTTCCATTTAATTTTAAACCCTCGCAAGGTCAAAATATCTAGAATAAAATTCTATAAGATATGATTCATTAAATTTTAATTAGATCAAACATATTTTACGATAAAAACCATAACAAGGTCAATGTTAATATTTTTTTTAATTGTCTTACTAAACCATTTATTAGCGAAAGTGAAAATGATACTATAAAAACAAATAATGTTAATAAAAGAAATAATAAAAAAAAATAGAAGTTTCCAATATCAGTTTATTTGAAGTAAATTATGTTTATAAAAATTAATATGTGAAAAAAAAGTAAACATAATTTTACTATTATATAATTCTATATAAGCCAATATATAAAAAAAAAAACAGAAATAAAAAGAAAAGATAATTTATGAATGAACGGGTTTAGATTAGGAAAAATTTTAAAAGTTTTGAAACAATTTTAGAATAATTTAAGAGAACGTTATAATTTGTAAAACAGATGAAAATTTTTTTTAAGGTAACAATTGTTCTATCCTTTGATCATTTAGATCTAGGATACAAACAATTGTTTTTGAAAAAGCGTAGGATATGTTGTAAACCTTTTAAAACTAATCTAAATTTATTGAACTTATTAGTATAACTTAGTGATATTTCAAAATTTAATTTGGTTTAAAAATTGTGATTTCACAATGTAAAAATTTAATACAAGTCAAAATTGCATAGTTTCAATTTTTATTATATTTAAAAAATAAATATAATAAAAAGTGTGAACAAACTTAGTTTCTTGACTTGTGAATTTTTATATTGGGAAATCTCTAAATTAGGTCAAATTATGTTTAATTGTTTTTATTAATTTTTAATTGGTTGTTTTTCTTTTGATAACGGAAAATAACGGTTTACAACATTTCCCCTACAATTAGTAATTATTGAAGAAATTTAAAAGTTAAAAGAGTAGTATTTTGGCAGTGAACTAAAGAAGACAGTTAATCAGTGAGTTAGTTAATGTTTATATTAATTAGTCAGGAAATTAAAGTAGCGTAAATGTTTTAGCAAAATTTAAATTGAAAAGAAGAGTAGTGTAACAAAGAAAAATTATTAAAAGATTTCAAGGGGTGAACTTGAATTTATAAATTAAAGTGTTTTAAATTAAATAAACCTAACACACACAGTTATCACAAGGATAAGAATTTAACAATATAAAATTATTATTAATATCAAAAGTTATCATTACTGTAAGAAAAAAAGGAACATAAGTTAATTAAAGGTTTTAAAAATAACAGTGTTGGTGTTGTAATTATTAATCCTAGACAAAAGGGTCATAACAGTTGTGATATATTTATATCCTCCCCACAAAAGGATATAACATTTGGCGCAGCCGGTAGGATAACAGTTGGTAAATACATATATATTTATATCCTAGCTAAAAAGGATATAACAGTTGATCTTTTGTTTCGAAAGCCGCATTGGCTGTCGGATATTAAATGATTTTCCTCCAGAAATTTTGAAATATGTGTATTAATATAATGCTCGTAGACTTTGGATAGGACCGATAGTAAAGCTATTGTCTTTTAATTTGAGATGTCGGATTTTGGTCCCTTTTTGGGGATGGGCTGGACATTTGCCAACTTCCAGCACGAGGGAAATATACCAGATTTGTAGGGTTGGTAGAATATTTTAGTTAAAGTTGGTGCAAGTTCTTTGGAAAAGGTTTTTAAAATAATGGGTGGAATATTGTCCATTCCTGAGGCTTTGTTGATGTTTAACCCCTTTAAAAGTTTAGCGACTATTTTGGGTTTGAAGTGAAGTTCATTCATATTAACTCCTGAAGACTGGATTTGGGGTATTTCTTTAGGAGTTTCCAAAACAGTGGAGTTCAGAGCAAAGCGTTCAGCGAACAAGTTAGCCTTTCTTGCGGGATCATTGACGATTAAATCACCATCAATAATAGGGGGAATAGAAAATTTTGTACCAGAATTTAAAGAATTAATGGCACTGTAGAAACTCTTGTCAGAAACAGACATAGACGTAAGTTTTGAGGCTTTCGCTCTGTCAATTTCAGACTTTTCGTTTGAGATAATCTGGTTAGATATTTTGTTGGCCTTTAGATATTGAGATCGGTTAGTGGGAGTCTTGTTACGAATCCAAATATTAAATGATCTACGTTTGTTTCTAAGTGCCGTTTCGGCAGCTTTCGAATACAAGTACTTTTGTTTGGGTTTTACTATGGAGAAAGGAACAAATTTATTGATAGCAAATTGGATGGTTTCTGTAAAATTTTGAGCAGAAACATTTACATTGTCAGTGTAAAAACAATGACGGTGGAAAGGGAAACCATGGAAAAAATTTTGAAGACCACTCTTATCCATTTTTGAGTAGTGAAATATTTTACGGGGTTTGGGAGCTGTAGTTTTAAGTAAATCAGTTTTGATAACTGATGAGATTAAATAATGATCAGAATTTCCAATACTTCCTTTCGCGACATCGACACTCGTAATATCTGGCATTGTGGTAAGATAGAGATCTAGTAGAAAACTATTATCACCGCCATTACGGGGAGTGAAAGTCGGGCTTTTAACAATTTGGAATAGGTCCTGAGACGCGGCAAAAATTTCTGCCAGTTTTCCACTATTGTCAACATCGTCGGTCGATTTGGAGAATTCCAACCATGATTTGTTGTGGACGTTGATGTCACCGGTAACGATAACTTCACAATTAGGGGACTTTGCTCTAATCTCGTCCACAATTTTTGTCAGTATATTAAAAAAGTTTGGGTTACGTTTGTCGGGGGACCGGTATAAAGCTATTGTAAAAAAGTCATTTCTGGAAGACCAGAAACCATTGTATTGAATCTTTGAAACCATTGTGTTGAAGCCGTCACCGTGTAGTTCAAAATTTGGAAAGCGCGTGTTCGCAACACTCTCATGACTGAATGCTGAACTCTGAAAATTTTCAGAAACTTGTGTTTCTGTAAAGAATAGAATGTTCGGTTTGTCGTGCTCAAGATGATGTTGCACGTGGTCATGGTTAGCGTTCAATCCGCAGATGTTTTGGACATGTATTTTAAAATTTTTGTTTGATTCATATATGTTTTGTCCCTGCAAATTCCGTGGACGTGCCGCTTTATGGGCGGGTGGATTGCGCAAATTTGCTTTACCACTTGCAGACTTATTTTTTTTCGGTTGTACTGCCATATATATATCAAAAGGGTTTTATTTTAGTTTTTTATGTTTTATTTTAAAATGGGTAACTAAGTAAAAAATCCTATCATACAACAAAATATGACATACGCCAATATTTCATGATAAGATGAAGAAATAATAACAAAATAATAAGTGAAAAACAAATTGTGAGAAATTTGTAGAAAACAAAACAAAACTAAATGCCAATAATCCAGCTGAAGCAGCGCACCACAGACGCACCGCCCACCACCTCAATCGAGGCACAAAGCCCACACATAACTACGTTTTGGTCCGATTCTTCGGAAGAGCTAATGAGCGGTACCGCTACGGAACGCTGCCCAGCTAAGACTGGAAGTGCTGCCGTTGACTAATTAAAGTTCATCCGCCAGCACCCTAAGATATCGTCTTGGCTAATGACATCTCCTGCCATTGCCAGTGGTATGTGATATCTCACGCTAACTCATATGTCAATGGCAGGGACTGTAGTACGCAGGGTAGTCAGACCCGTAGATCAACATTGATCATAATCGATCAAAATCGATCTCTCCTGCGGGATATATAAATTGTAAATAAATAAATTATTTACAATTTATATATTATATACAATATAATATTTATATATAAATAAATAAATTATATACTGTAAAAGTAAAGGAAACGAAAAAATGGCGACAACACATTATAGAGCAATTGTTGTAGCTTGTACAAGAAGAAAATGCGCTAATAGCGTTTTCGTTTCTCGATTTAAGTTTTGACCTCAGAGCGGGCAAAACTTTTTCAGTTTTGCATTTTTTTTCTTGTAGTGTTGCATTTATTTTTTCAGTTTTGCTCTTAAATTACTTGAGAATCGAACAGAAAAAAGTCACATTTTTTAGATCTGTCAAACTTGGTTAACAAAATAAAGAAATTCAATTTTTCAATATATATTATTATTTTTACACTATTATTTTTATTTAAGAAAAATACATCTTTAAAAATATGTTTTTTCTTATTTTTTATAATATATTTATATATTAAACAAGGCAACATTCTTGCACCGTCTCTTGAGAAAAAGTCAAAAAATGCAATATAGTTGCCCTCAAAAAGTTTGAAACTTGCATCCAAATCGAGAAAAGAAAACGCAAATTTTTTCCGGTCAACATTTTTTTGAGAATCGAACAGAAAAAATGTGACCTGAAAAAAAAGTGCAAAATGAAGTCACATTTTTTTGTAGAATCGAAAACGCTATAAGATTTGAAAAAAAAATGTGAATCGAAAATACGTAAAGAAAACGTAAAATTTTGACATTAAAATCTTGAAAATATGTATTTAATCATTTTATACCTAATATAATATAATTTTTATTATGATTTTAATATGAAAATCAATTAATGTGATAATCGGTTTTAAACCGGTTGAAATTGCAGATGATATCATCTGACAATTTTCTAGCAGTTAATTAGTAAACCAAATAATTTTTCAAAAAGCCAGTTGCTATCAGCTAACTTTTCTTGCAGTTTTTATATCTATCTCGCGCATGCTATCCCTCTTTTTCTCATACAAAATATTTTTCATCAACTTTTCAGATTATGGTAACTGCAAAATTGATTATGGGAGCTGAATTTAATTTGTGTGTAATGACTAAATAACCAATGATTTTTTAGAAATTGTTGTTTAAAAATTATTATGACTTCGTAAAATGATTTTGATTTTCTTGCAGTTTTTTATCTTTCCGCCATCTACAGTCAAAAGTAATAAATACTATCATCTGAAAAGTTGATGATAGCAACTGAATTTAATTTGTGTGTAATGGTGCTATTACACACAAATTAAATTCAGCTCCCATAATCAATTTTGCAGTTACCATAATCTGAAAAGTTGATGAAAAATATTTTGTATGAGAAAAAGAGGGATAGCATGCGCGAGATAGATATAAAAACTGCAAGAAAAGTTAGCTGATAGCAACTGACTTTTTAAAAAATTATTTGGTTTACTTATGGCCTAGTAATAGTGCCAATCTTAATTGCGTAGATGCATACACTTCTAAATTCATATCCCACAGCAATTTATGTTCGGTGGTGGAATTAGACCATCGAATCCTTTAAATTATAATCACAAATCCACACAAAATATCTACAGTTTCTTTCCTTTTAAATTCCACTTGTTCATATTAAATAAATAAAAATTTCAATTAATTTTTCATGATAAATCGTATTTATTTCATTTTTTAATTTATGGAATATTTAAATAACTTTGCACAAAAAACTGCTTCACAATGAAGAAGTAAATCTATTGTGTGTATTTTTTTGGTTTTGTTTTTGAACAAAGGAAACAAAAGATGTTTTTGTTCTCATTTTTATCATGAAGTTAGTTTTGAATAAACAAGTGCTATTTTCCTTTTTTTTACGTTTGATATTTTAAAATTCAAATATATTCAGCGCCACATGCACCCTCTTATCAGTGATATTGTCAAATCAATATCACGTAAAAGATGTGTTTGCATATGTTGGCGACGTTCATTTATTTAATTCTAATTTTTAAACTTATTAACTAATAATAATATCTATTACTATTTAGAAAACAAAGTTTGTTTTTATTACTTGCATGTTTCTTAATAAGTTGAGTTCAAAATTTTAGATGGTGGACGAGCGACCGTCCAGACCTGGTAGTGAATGTTTGTGGCTAAAACGCACTGTTTTTTTAGTTTTGATCACGGGATTTGCCATAGAATTTTGATCCTGTTCTGAAAAATCTGAAACTGAAATCGAAATGTGATCGGAGTTGTCGTCAAGACTCTGCTTCGTAGAAGTTGAAACAGAAGTCGAAGTAGATTGCTCTGGAGAACTATGTATTAGCGGCGATTGGTCGGCCAGTGGTCGATCAGACTTTGTGTTATCCTGATAACTTGATTTATGTCTGTCGATACTAACTTTGATCGCTCGACCTCTAATGTCAATAGTGAATGTTTGTCATCTCGGCTGATGACAAGAAAAGGTCCATCATAGGGCTGTTGCAGCGACTTTCGGACCGTGTCCACTCTCAAAAACACATGCGAACAGGTTTTCAAATCGTTGAAAACAAAAACGTTGTCGCTAGCGTGACGTGATGCAATAACTGGTCGGAGATCGTTAAATTGTAGCTTACGAAATCCGACTGTGGGACCAATGTAGTTTGTTCCGATAAAAAGTTTCCGGGCAAGCGTATGGTCGATCCATACACTAACTCCGCGGAGGTAGATTTGAAATCTTCCCGTAAAGTGGTACGCAGTCCAAGGAGAATAGTCGAACGAGTACGTGTCCAATCTGGTCGATTGTGACACATGATGGCCGCTTTTAATGTTCGATGGAAGCGTTTGATCATGCCATTACATTTCGGATTATAAGCTGTGATTCGTCGTTGTTCGAAACCTAACAGCTTGGAAAGTTCAGCATAATGCTGCGATTCAAATTGTGATCCTCTATCGGTCACAATAAAATTCGGGACGCCAAAACGAGATATTCATCCAGAGTACACAGCAGTGGCTACGGTTGCAGCCGTGATTTCTGAAATTGGGATTTCTTCAGGCCATCTTGTGTATCTGTCGATCAGAGTTACACAATACCGATGTCCTTTAGACGAAGGCATCGGTCCAATGATATCTAAGTGAAAAATAAATCAACAAAAAACCAATACTGGTTTTACCCAAAATTTACAAAAATTCATTCACTGGTTTTACCCAAAAATTCCACCAAAACTGGTTTTTTCGAAATCAAAAACTTCATCAAAAAAATTTTTGCGCCAAAAATATATTACTCATCATTAATTATTGCAAAATTTACCGTAATACCACGGTAATTATTATAAAAACTAACGGTCCTTTGTTTCGAAGCGCCACAATAATTTGAACTTTTATAGAAAATTTTTATAATTTTAATTTACGCCGGATAGCTCAAAAACTATATTGAAACTGAAACACTGAATCTACGCACAAACAAATAATCACTGGGAAATCTCTTATTTCGCTTTATCACAGAATCATACTATTTATTTACTAACATGAAAATAATTTAATCAAAAACAAAATCATAAAATTATACAAAGTAAAATTCATAAAAATAAGCTTATATTTATTTTCCTGATTACTGTTGTTTTCCACTATCATATAACACGCCTTGATATTTCAATTCATAACAACCTCCATCGCTATCAGTTTTCCTTCATCAACGCAACATATGGATGGATAAAACTACCATCACAAACAAAAACTTCATAATATCACCAGTGTGAACAACAATATTTTCTTCATTCACTACAACTATTCCATCTTCTAGTGTCCTTGTATAACTAATGATACATATGAAAACGCAACCCAGAAGATTCTACCTAAAAGAAAAAAGAAAACAAATTTGTATTATCAAAAGGAAATTTATTTTATCAAAAATTTGAAATTTTATTTAATAAAAATTATCTTCAACAAATTTGCTAAAGCCTAATATAGCTGCAGTTTCCGCCTAAACATTGGTCCTTCGAGCCGGATTCCTGTCAGCATTTTGGTGATCTTGGAGAAAATTTGTAAAAGGACGCCAAGGGACGCCATATTCACACGGTCGATAAGTATAATTTTTTTATCGTATTTTTCGATTTGAGTAGCCTTTCGATCTAAAATAAAAACAATTAAACTGATTATTATGGTGTTTTAATTTAAATTTAATTTGTTAATTATATATTTAATTTGTTTGAATTGTTAACTTTGAAGCGGGATTGTTAAATAGTGTTTTATCAGCAATTTAGTGATAAAGAGGTAGTTCAGTGTTACAATAGTGATAAAAGTGAATTTGGTATTTATAAAGCATTTGAACATTCGTTAAAATGGAAAAGTTATCGTTGAACGCATTATTAAAGAAACGCAGTTCGATCAAAGGTCAGATGACTCGTATCGTCACATTCATTGATACTGAGGATCCTGATAAGCCTAAAACAGTTGAAGCTTTGAAAACACGCATAGAACGTTCGCAAAAGCTTCTGGAGGAATTTACAGCTGTGGAAGATGCGATATTTAATTTAAGTGAAACAGCACAATCGGATTTAGAAGAATTTGAAGAAAATTATTACCATGCTCTCACTGAATTAAATACCGTTATGCGAAAAAGGAGCCTTGTAGCTGATAATGTGACAGTTGGTGGAAATGATACCTTAAATACCTCGGGTATTCAACCGGTATCTGATTTAAAATTACCAAGAATGAACATACCATGTTTTGATGGAGATTACAAAGACTGGCAATCATTTTACGATTTATTCACAAAAACTATACACGAGAATGTTTCATTGTCACCGGCTCAAAAATTTCAATACTTGAAGGGTTGTTTGAAGGGTGAAGCCAGTAATTTATTAAAGCATATAGCAATTACTGAAGCTAACTATTATGAAGCTTTTCAACGCCTATGTAAACGATTCAACAATAAGAAACATATTGTTAATTCATTTATACAAACATTTGTTGATCAACCGAACATACGAAATTCTCATCCGTCATCATTGCGTAAACTAACAGATACGTGCGATGAGGTAATTCGTGGGTTGAAAGCTCTAGGTCATCTATATGAAGCACGAGATCCCTGGCTCATCTATCTAATGGTAAATAAATTAGATAATGAAAACCAACAAATGTGGGCTAATTTCATTATTGAAATCGAGTGTCCTACATGGAGTGATTTTACTACCTTTTTAAATCAAAGAGCAGACGCAGTTGAGGGTTTCAAGGTGCCATATTCTTCAAAACCGGTTAAAAAGATTAATTCAAACTTGAGAAGCATGCACTTAAGCTCCGAAAATGCTTGTAGCATATGTCAAGGTGAACATCATCATCTATCAGAATGTTCTAAGTTCGTGGATATGCAAGAAGCAGATCGCAGAAAGCTCATCAAAAATATCTTATGCTGTTATAACTGCTTAAGTAAAGGTCATCCAGTTTTCAAGTGCCATGCAAAGGGAAAATGTAATAAGTGCTCTAAACGACATCATCCGTTATTGCATCTAGAAGAATCAGATGTGCCCAGTTCCGGTACAACCAAACAAAATCACAGTAAGTCAATAGATTCATATCACATTAATGCAAACGCAAATACAACTCCAAAAACTAATTCTCCTTTAATAACACATACTTTATTACCAACCGCCAGTGTACTAGTGATGAACTCATCAGGGGAGCTTCAGCAGTGTCGAGCACTTTTAGATTCAGGATCTCAAATGTCCTTTATTACAGAATCCTGTGCTCAACGTCTGCAGTTGAATCGAAGTAACGCCAGAGTAGCAGTTTCTGGATTATCATCAAGCAAAGCAGCAATATCTCACGGGATAACAGAAATCGTTGTTGCATCCAGACTCAATCACAACAATACACTCAAGTTCAAGGCTTTAATTCTTTCACGGATCACTTCAAATCTTCCATCGGTGGAGATACGTAGAATAGATTTAAAAAATATAAAGAACTTGGAATTGGCAGATCCTGAATATAATAAACCAGGTCCAATTGATCTATTAATCGGTGCAGATCAGTTCTTTAAGATTTTAAATAATGCAAGTATTTCTAGCGGACCCAATAATCCAATAGCTCGGGATACTATTTTTGGATGGGTAATAGCTGGAGAATTTAAAATTCAAGATGGTCAAGAGCATTCCATAGTTAATCTACACACCGAAATTGATATTGACCGATTATTACGTAAATTTTGGGAATTAGAGGAAATCAAAGAAGAATCAAACTTCTCAAATGAAGAAAAAATGTGTGAAAACCATTTTGTAGAAAATTATTATCTACAGCCAGACGGAAGATACATTGTAAGACTTCCTATTAAAGAGTCTGACATAGAATTAGGAAATTCACACCTCTCAGCGATTGCACGTCTGAGATCGCTTGAGCGAAGATTTTACAGAGACTTAACATTTCAGAAAGAGTACACTACCTTCATGAGGGAATATGAATCACTGCACCACATGGAGCTCATTCCCAAGAATGAAATCGAGGTTGGTAGCAAAAATTCATTTTATTTACCACATCATGGTGTGATTAAAAGCTCAAGTTCGACGACCAAATTGAGAGTAGTTTTTGATGCTTCGGCATCTTCTCAATCGGGTCTATCATTAAATGATAAATTAATGGTCGGACCAACAATTCAGTCTAGTCTTTTGTCTATATTATTACGATTTAGAATGCATAAAATAGCATTTTCAGCCGATGTTGAAAAAATGTATCGTCAAATTCTACTTGACAAAAAAGATGTAGACTATCAAAGAATTGTTTGGAGAGAAGATCCCACAATGGAAATAAAACATTATCGTCTGACAACAGTCACATACGGTACAACTTGCGCTCCATTCTTGGCAACAAGAGTGTTGAAACAAATAGCATCGGATATAGAAAAAACCTTACCCACTATATCCAGAATTATAGATGCCGATTTTTATATAGATGATCTTCTGTCGGGCGCAGAGACAGAAACTGAAGCTTTGGACATACAAGTCAATATTACAAGGGTGCTCGTAAAGGCTGGGTTTAATCTAAGAAAATGGTTATCAAATAATCAAACAATACTAAACATGGTTTCGGATGACAACAAAATAAATGATAACTTTGTATTTTCAGAAGATTCTACTGTAAAGGTTTTAGGATTACAATGGAATCCAAATACGGATTGTTTTTCATTTCAAATTAATTTGAATGCAAATCCCACGCTAACTAAGAGGGGCATCTTATCGGAGTCATCCAGAATTTTCGATCCCTTGGGTTGGCTTTCTCCAAGTATAATCCTAATAAAAATATTTTTTCAGCAGTTGTGGCTCCTCAAGCTTGGTTGGGATGAAGGTTTACCAGAGAACGTCATAAGCAGATGGACAAATCTGGGAAATGAAATTCCCCTCCTACTGTAATGAAGAGCTTTTTCATTGGCGAACCAATGAAGCGGCATAGCAGGTCGCGTAACTAAATGAGGTTTTATTTTTGTGCTCCGGCTAATCACAGTATTGAGTCCGATTGGTAAACCCTGCTGCTCCAATACAAATGCAGACATGTACGCGAAATACGTGAATATTCGAAAATGGAATAAAAATACAAATGGAAAAAAAGGAGACTCTGGCGACCCCTCTAGCGAAAGAACCACGGTCGGCACGTTCAACCCCCTGATTCACTCACCTAATCTCACACTCGCACTCCTCATGCAAACACACAGACACACATATAGACACACGTAAAAATATTCTAGGGCTACTGACAATCTGCTATCTGATATCCATGCTCGTTCGAGTCGGTTAATATTAGCAGGTACAATTACCAATGATGTGGTGGGGTTAAAAAAAAATTATTGGTTTTGATTAAAATAACGATTATTATATTCGATTGGCATCAAGGGATGGGTACTCTGGAATTACACTACAATAATTTATATCCATTATTAGTAGCCGCAGACTGCTAAGAAAATCAATCAAATAATTAAAATACAATTCGATGAAGGAGTCAATCGGTGCCAAGATAAAATATTGGTAGATAGACGGAAAGGCATTGTCTGTGATTGGTTCCCATGAGTAAAGTGGTCTAGGTTGTTCGAAAAGCCGGTAAACCGATGAGTGGTGGCGAACAGTAAAGTTTTCAAACTTCCAAATTAGTATGCGAGGTGTTTCTTATTTTTTTTCCTTTTTTTTTGTCAGTTTTAGATTTAAAAATAACCTAAATAACTTCAATGATAGTTTTGTTTTTCCCAAGTAGTACGGTTCATGTTTTTTTTTTGTTTGTTTTTTTTGGATTTTTAAGAAAAGGTTCTTGGTCTAACTTGAACTAGTAAAAGCTCGTTTAACCAGTTTAAATTGTTGAAATCGGTGAACCTTCAAGAATAGTAATATTGATGATTCAAAGAGATTTAATTTAACTTTTGCACCCAAAATAGTAAATAAGTTAAAATCTGTTTGGAAAATATTCAGCAACCAGAAGAAATTAACAAAACATATTTTAGGAAGCACCAAAGACCAACTTGAGGAATTAGCAAAATCCGGAATCTATGAATACAAATGTAGTAAAATTTATATTGGCCAAACAGAAAGAAGTGTACAAACAAGATTTAAAGAACGTAACAGCCATATTAGATTCACCCGGCCAGAAAGATCATGCATTGCACATCATGCTTTGACAGATTGTCATTTGGGAGTTTCTCTGGAAAATATTAAAATTACATTAAAGAAGTTAATGAAGCTTCCAAGTTGGATGCATTTGCAAGCTACGTTATTTCAAAAAAAAATTTGATAAATGTTTACATTTTTGATCATGGAAATAATACGTCCAATTTAGTTTCAATTGCATGATTTCTCAGTTTAGTTTTCTGGTAAATGTTGTATTACTAGTGTAGTTTAGTTTTCTTTGAACATTTTGTCATTTTTCGATTTTTCTTTTACCTTTACTTGGTTTTGCATGGCTGAAGATGGGAGATAGTTTCTCTTGAAATGCATTCAAAAATAATTTTGTAGGTTGAATATTGTAGAATTGTAATATTTTTGTAATATTTACATACAATTTTCTGTTGGTGAAAGTAAAAAAAAAAAGCGAAAAATTTCAATCAAGTGTTGGAGTAATATCGATATAATTATTTCATTCGGCATTATCGTTAACTGTCTTGAAGTTCGATTTAAGTATAGTCAAACTCCAATCCTACTGAACTTTAATTTAAGGTATATAAACGAAAAATGTGTTGAACTTTATATTATGTTTCATTCACTCATAATATGATAACTTTATGTTATGGGTATGATCTTCGAAATTATTAACGGCTCCGCTTATTTCTGAAAAAAGTGGAAGATATTGTCACAAGGAGTGTTTGATTAATTTTAATGTTGATTGATGGCAAAAATTTTCAGCTGGGCATTTCATTTATTGAAAACAATTCAGAGGAAATCAAATTAATTAACTTGGCAAACCAGCGGTGAATTTGGGATTACTCGATTTTATTTATTGATTCAATTGGCGTGAATGACTAGCTAATTTTCTGTATCGACAACAGCAATCAAAGCTCTGTCCACTGCAAATTCATTTAGTTTAGAGGGCATATAGCATTCAATTACGCCGCCATAGAAAAAAAACCTGTACAAACAACAATGGTAATATACAACGTTGACCTCGTTATATCGTTTGTAACATCGCTTTGACCTTCGCCCACATGGTAAGGTAACTGAAGTATGATATCGACACTGATCCAACACACATGCATCCACATAACCACACGCTCGAGCACCCATACGGATTCACACGAATATAAATAGTATAAATTAAGAAACTCACCTCGTGGTTATATCCCCCCATCCAATCCTTCAATTCTTGTTCAGCATTTCATCACTGTATCGGCATGTAATCTTTTATCAGATGGTCTAGCCTACTTCACATCCGTCGTCCCTCTCGTTTAGCGTGGTAGCCCAAGGTAACTACCTCCACTTTACCATGGATCAACTTCGACGTTATTCAAACGGCTTCTGATCACGCCTTTATAGGATTCGACTCAAAGTCCCAATAAATAATGCACAACACAGAGCGTTACTGATATTAAAACTACCGCTCAGAGACAGCGTAGTATTTATTACAATTATAAAGTAAATCTTTATACACATAACCAAATAATTATTTTATCAAAAGATCCATTCGACCTTACCATACAGTTAATAATTCTATTCATAAAATAACACTATTACATTGAGTAATCAAATTTTGTTCATCTAAGAAAACATATTGCATATGGAAACAATAAGATTGACTATGACTCAGTATAAACGACACTAACTTTATTCATATTTATTTGTTATTTAATGAATAAATTTTTTTAAAAAAAAACAAATACTTAATATAATGCAAGTATGAATCATGGATCACAAAAAAAACTGAGTATCTTTACTGTAAATTTTTAGTTTAGTATTTACGGTTAACTTATATCCAAATAATAAATATGTTTCACAAAAACATCGTAGAACATTAGAGTACAGTTACTGACACTAAATTTAAACTAATAATCACTAGTTTGGACGAATACAGAACACTGAGATAAATCTTTTCTTTGTATTTTTCATTTGTGTTTTCATTTTTTTTACTTTAATTATTATGAAACTGTCGAATAGTTGTTTAGGTATATCTTGCAGTAATTTATTATGGATGTTTATAAAGAAAAAGAAACAAAACCTAATACCTGTAGCGTCCCAGCGGTGAAATAATCCGTTGTTGCATCCTTGGGTGAATCAAGGTCGCGATCCGCCCATAGACACTCGCTCAGCTTCTAATCAAATTACGTCGATACAGCTCCGCTTTCCGTGCATTTTACTGTACAAAGGTCCACCAGCCACAATGCACGTTCACCCGGCAATCGATTTTTTGTTTAATCAGATTCGATTTATCACCAACCACGATTGAAATTTAAAATCTGACAGTCGCCAAAAAAAACAAAACAAAAAATATACAGACAGCTGTCCACCACGATTGTGATAATCGAATGCCAGACGTCAAACATCCAAACAAAAAGTAGTAGAATTAAGAGATTGAAAAGCCTACAGTCGATCCATATATACCAAAAAAAAATTCCTTTTTGAAAATCGAAAACATCGAATCTAGGGTTTCAGATGTAAAACAATTAATTCAAATCAAGTGTTAGGAAATTTTTATAGTTAAACAAAACTGTTTGGTTTTTCAAAATATTGCGCAATAACAATTTTACGATACAACTTATTTCCGATATATTAATAACATTTATCATTGAATTCAGAATGAATCAATTACAAGTTTAATCGACGTTAAGGCGTTCAGGCATTACAAAACTACAAAAGTCGTACATTGAAGTTCGGTTTTATATCGGAAAGATTGTTTGAAGTAAATTTTCTTGTTCTCAGGCAAAGAGAAAAACAGAGTGAATGTATAACAAAGCAAGATAATACTTCTTTGCATGTTAATGACTGTAAAAATAAACGCACAGCTGTTGTAAGGTTTTGAAAACTTCATTGTGTAAGTTACGTTTGATGTTTAGAGAATTCAAATTGAAGTAATAGACTGAAATAGTGAATGGAAATATAGTATGGGTTAATTTTAGTGAATTGCAAAATTAAATAGCAATGTTCACAGAGACAAAACTTAAGGAAAATTTTTACATTCATACAATTTTCGATCAAGATGAAAGTTTACTATAGGTAATGACAACTTTTAAGTAATTACAATTTCAAATCAATTAGTGCAAGGAGTTCAACTCTCTTCAGACATGTCCGTCCAGCTAATGAAAACTTAGTTAAATTCTAAGAAGAACAAGAAAACGATGAGTTACGGGGACTATAAAATTATGGCTATTGAAGGTGAATGGATGGGAAACTATTACGCGCGGTACATGCGAATAACAAAAATGAAAACCAATAAATCTGAGACTCTAACATGCTGAGTTCAGACATTAGCCCAGACTATCCATTACACTACAACACCTAAAAATTCCAAGATGGCTAGGACGTTACTGAATTTCACGGGTTTTCGGACGCTTCAGAGATGGCCTATGCAGCAGTTATCTATACAAGAACTGAGCTAACTGATGGAACGGTAATTGTCAAGTTAATTATCTCAAAAACGAAGGTTTCGCCAATAAAGCAAATTTCTATTCCTAGACTTGAGCTTTGCGGAGCAGGTTTATTATCGAAATTACTGGATTCAACAATTGGAGAAAACTCAAGTGTACGCTTGGACAGACTCTACAATTGTGCTTAATTGGTTATCACAATCTCCACGTCAATGGAAAACATTTGTTGCAAATCGTGTTTCACAAATACATAGTGCTAAATCAAGTGCAAAATGGCTACACGTGCGTTCCAAGGACAATCCCGCTGATTGTGCCTCGCGAGGGATCAGTCCGTCGGAACTGATTCATAATTCGCTATGGTGGAATTGTCCGTCATGGTTAATTGAAAATAAATCAAATTGGCCGATCAAAACAACCGATAATGAAATATTAAATAATGAAGAAGATAATGCCATCAGCATAGAAAAGAAAACTGATTCTGCACTTGTCTTTAAATTATTAATATCAGAACAGCTTTCTAACATTTACGAAAGACTCATTACTAAAATTTCTTCTTTTTCAAAATTAATTTCAGTCATTTCATGGTCGAAACGGTTTATCCACAATTGCCGTTGCTGTATATTAAATATGCCTAGAAAGAAGGTGGTTTAACAACAACTGAGCAAGAAACCTCACTAAACTCATTGATTCATTGGGTTCAAGAAGACGAATTTCGAGACGAGTTTAATCATCTTCAAAACAAGTCTGACTTGCCGTCATACAGTCGAATCAAATCCTTAAGTCCGTTCTTGGATGAAAACGGTATCATACGGGTTGGGGGTCGAATCGAAAATTCTCTGGCTCCTTTCGAAGTAAAGCATCCGATTATATTACCACCATCACACAAGTTTACAAAAAGATTAGTAACTGAAGAACACCAAAAGAACTTGCATGCTGGCACATCCTTACTGATGAACATTCTAAAACAAAAATATTGGATTATCCGTGGCAAGGATATAATTAGAAAAACAATTCGTGAATGTGTCATTTGTGTCCGTCATCAACAGAAAACAGAAACACAAATGATGAGTGATCTACCGAAAGCTAGAGTGACATATGAGCGCCCATTTATGAAAATTGGAATAGATTATGCTGGACCGAATTCGTGTGCAGAAAGGTCGAGGAAGACCAGTGCATAAGGCATACATTGCATTTTTTTATTATGCTGTAGTACTAAGGCGGTCCATATTGAATTAGTCAATGACTTGACTACCGAATCATTTTTTGGTGCTCTGCAGAGATTCACAGCACGACGAGGACTATGCACTGAGATATTTAGTAATAATGGTTCAAATTTCATTGGAGCTGAACGAAAATTAACGGATCTATTCCATTTCTTAAAGAAAAATTATAATCTAATCTCTGAATTTCTTTTAAAGGACAAAATCAATTGAAATTTTAATCCGTCTGCAGCTCCACACATGGGTGGTCTCTGGGAGGCAGCTGTAAAATCTACAAAATATCACCTTAAACGAATTATTGGAGTTAATATACTGACCTACGAAGAGATGTCCACACTATTAACTAAAATTGAGGCAATTCTGAACACTCGTCCTATTGTTCCAACGTCATCAGATGATATTGATGTGCTCACTCCTGCACACTTTCTCATGGGACATCAAAATATGTATCTTCCCGAGCAAAATCTTCAACATCTTAAGGAAAATAATTTATCTCGATGGCAACTAGTGCAACAAATTGCACAGCATTTTTGGAAACGGTGGCATGAGGGATATTTGACTACATTACAGAAAAGAAATAAATGGCTTTTTAAGGAGAATAATATAAAACAAAATGATATTGTAATCATCAAGGAAGAAAACTTACCTGCAAGTAAATGGCTGCTCGGCAGAATAGGAGTTACACACCCTGGTAAAGATGGTTTGATTCGAGTGGTTACAATCCAAACCACGTCGGGAATCATCAAACGTTCTATTCACAAGGTCATTCGAATACCTATGTTTGAAACAGATGTTTCAAGGTCGGCGGAATGAATACGCAACCCAGAAGATTCTACCTAAAAGAAAAAAAAATCCCAGCGGCAGGTATATCCGCTAGAAATAGGTAGATTTCGGGGTCAGACGGTTTTGTGTCCAAATAAAATTAGATAAGTCAGATTAGTTTAAATAAAAAATATAAGTAGAAACAGAATAATTCAAAAAAATTATCGAACCAAATTAAATACATTATCCGAACTAACTCCATCAATACAATTTCGGAACAGTTTTATTTAAGTTGGTTTAAACTACTTTTAATAACATATTAAATCCAACAAAGATCAAACGAATTACGTCACAACTACAATTATACCATCACACATAATTTATAACATTATCAAACAATTTTATTTCAAAATCATCTTTTGTTAATTAATTCAGTAAATTATTTGTGATGTAACATCACCCCGATGGAAAATCTCCCATCAAGAATAATATAAGAACTGAATCTAAAAAATTATGGTGCAAATTATGAAACTTTTTGCAATCCATACAATTTTAGAGCGATCTAGTTTCGAACCAATGAAAAAATTTTTAAACTTTAAAAAAGTTTATCATTCTCATCAGGGCTAGCCGACTAGATAAACTCTACCAAAAAATGTTAACGCTAATGATTATACACCAAAAATTAGGTTACAACTCTAGCGAAGTGTAAAAACAAAAAATTTACATAAACATACATTTAATAAATTCAGGTTTAGTCAATTAATTTCTCTGGTGATCACTGTTTTGTTATACTCTAGATTTTCTAGTATTGAATAACAAAATTGTATCTGTGAGAAGAAGATGACTAGTCTTCACTTGTGTCTATTGACACATGATCAACAATTAATTCAGTAAATTATTTGTGATGTAACATCACCCCGATGGAAAATCTCCCATCAAGAATAATATAAGAACTGAATCTAAAAAATTATGGTGCAAATTATGAAACTTTTTGCAATCCATACAATTTTAGAGCGATCTAGTTTCGAACCAATGAAAAAATTTTTAAACTTTAAAAAAGTTTATCATTCTCATCAGGGCTAGCCGACTAGATAAACTCTACCAAAAAATGTTAACGCTAATGATTATAAACCAAAAATTAGGTTACAACTCTAGCGAAGTGTAAAAACAAAAAATTTACATAAACATACATTTAATAAATTCAGGTTTAGTCAATTAATTTCTCTGGTGATCACTGTTTTGTTATACTCTAGATTTTCTAGTATTGAATAACAAAATTGTATCTGTGAGAAGAATCATTAGCGTTAACATTTTTTGGTAGAGTTTATCTAGTCGGCTAGCCCTGATGAGAATGATAAACTTTTTTAAAGTTTAAAAATTTTCTCATTGGTTCGAAACTAGATCGCTCTAAAATTGTATGGATTGCAAAAAGTTTCATAATTTGCACCATAATTTTTTAGATTCAGTTCTTATATTATTCTTGATGGGAGATTTTTCCATCGGGGTGATGTTACATCACAAATAATTTACTGAATTAATTGTTGATCATGTGTCAATAGACACAAGTGAAGACTAGTCATCTTCTTCTCACAGATACAATTTTGTTATTCTTTGTTCTATGGTATTAAATGGGTTGATATTTTTCTTGTAAGGGTTGCATTATAATGCTTATAAAAATGGAACCTTTTGGGTTAGAAAGCTGAAATTTTTTGAGGCTATAGTTGAAAAATATGTTTAAAAGCTAAGATGAATTTAAATAACATAAACTGAAACATGATGAAAGCATTGCCTTTTGCATTTGTTTTCATTTCAACAGCCGTAGGGTCTCAACCGTTAGACATAAACTATTATTTTTGAAAATTTTGGAAAGATTTATATTTTAAATACGTGAAAAAAAGTTTTCAAATATGAGCTTGGCCATTTCAGCTAGATCAAGGGCAGCAAAGTTTAGTAAATTTTTAAAACATCTAATTTTTGAGGAACCTGAAACGCCAAAGTAGTCATCTGGATAAAAATGATAAAAAAAGGTTCAAATATTCAATATTTTTAAATTTTATTAAAATATTATTATTCAAACGGAAGTTATAGCGCCCTAGATTCGACTTTTAAGGCTCTAGCCCCTTAACCGGTACCCGGATATGGCCAGTTCACGAACTTGTCCAAGACATTATTTGCCGAAACATACACAGAAAATTATTTTGGTGTAGGTCGAAAAATGCGACCGTGAGAGTGCCGCTAAATTCCGTTATACCTCATATCGTTATATATATATATATATATATATATATATATATATATATATATATATATATATATATATATATATATATATATATATATATATATATATATATATATATATATATATATATATATATATAATATATATATATCACTGGCGTGCGGTACGAAGAAAGCAGGGTCATACCTGCTTACCCAGATAAAATATTAGAATAGTCTCTAAACAAATTTTTAAATAGTTAATTTATGAGAATAAAGAAAGTTAAGGAACATAAAATTATTCCAATTAATATAAAATTTATATTCCTCTTAATCCCTTATGCCTATGTTATATAATATCTAATATAGATATCAAAAATCTATACTTTAAATTTAGTCAATTTGAATTTTTAACACAGTTTTCAATAACCTCTAATCTAAAATTCACATTTAGGTAAAGTATAAATAAGTTTTTGTTTATACATATCTATATTTAGGCGAATTTTATCTATTCTTTGTTCTTTGGTCAGCACTAGAATTTCTGCTTTTAATCGCATATGTATTAGTTTGACTTGATTAAAAGTTTACTGCATTCGCCTTTGTGTGTATACAAAGAACACGAAAACAAACAATTAAAAAATCTCAATAAAATGTATGGAAAATTAGCAGAAGATAATTCTGCTTTCAAGTGTTTTCTTTTGTGTATGACGTATGTTATTATGTAAAAGGGGTTTTTTTGGTTTTGTAGTAGGAGCAAATATAAAGAAAATTGTCAATTGTTTTCGTGTTAAAATTAAAAATATTTTAAATCTTTTTGTTGTGTTAATAAAATTAATAACATTATTAATTTATAGTTTAATTTTATTTTTTGTCATACTGACGTGTTATACAGTATTTTGCAAACGAAATGTTACAACATAAACTATTGTATTGAAAAAGTGAACGAAATTAAAATTTTGCTTTCTAATTATCGGGACAAATTTGATGAAGAATATGAAAAAACTGTTAACGAAATAGGACAACCAAAACTAAATCGAAATTTATCAACGCAAAATGAATATTATGATCATTTAAAAAGAATGTATAATGAAATTATTGATACAGTATCAGTTCAAATTGAAAATAGGTTTGAAAAATTAAATTATTTAGAATTTATTGAACTATTAAATGCTAAAAAATTTAAACTTTATCGAAAAAAGTTCCCGAAGAAGCCATTTTGTTTATTAAAACAAAATTATTCTAATTGTTTTGATTTTATTAGGCTCAATAATGAGCTCATTGTTTTATATGCATCAGAAGAATTTATTAAACCAATTCATGAATTGCTGAAATATTTGAGAGAAAAGGATTTAGAGGAGGCATTGCCCGAAGTTTTTAAATTGTGTGCATTGATTGTAGCTGTACCATACACAACAGCAACAGCAGAACGATCATTTTCAACATTAAAAAGAATTTTAACTTATTTAAGGAATACGATGGGACAAGAAAGACTTTCCAGTTTAGCATTGTTGTCAATAGAACAAGAGCACCTTAAAATAATCAAAGAAAATTCTGATTTTTACAATAAAGTAGTTGAGCAGTTTTGCAAAAAATGTCGTAGAATTGATCTAGTATATAAATAAATGTAAATATCATTTTTTGTTTTTATTTATATAATCTGCTTACCATCTATCAAAACCCACTGCACGCCACTGATATATATATATATATATATATATATATATATATATATATATATATATATATATATATATATATATATATATATATATATATATATATATATATATATATATATATATATAATTTTTTTTTTTGTTTTTCCATCTCCGCTTATCACATATAGTCGTTTGGCATCAAAATTTTTCCGAAATTCCGAGATGAAGCCCATTGCAATAGGTAGATTTTTATATGAAATCTACCTAAAAGAAAACAAATTTGTATTATCAAAAGGAAATTTATTTCATCAAAAATTTGGAATTTTATTTAATAAAAATTATCTTCAACAAATTAGCTAAAGCCTAATATAGCTGCAGTTTCCGCCTAAACAACATAATTCCCCTCGACTTTTCATAAGTTGTCCATTTCCATTCATATCACATAAACCATCATCCTTTGCATTGATTGTTTGATGGTTGCATAAAATTTTACATTACTCAAAGATTCTTAATAACACCTTAACATCGAACCTTCGAACACCAAGTGATTTTCATAATGATGCTAAAGGTATTGTGCAAAATAAGAATATCGTGCTTGGTGACAATAATATTGTTTTAGAAAATGATGAAAGAATAATCAGACTAAATTACTCAGTTACAAATACAGTTTTCTTTTTATTTTTTCCAATAATTTTGAACCAATTTAATTTGAACCTCTTTATTAAATAACATCATCAGTCTTTTTATGAAAAATAAATTAACACAAAACACAATCATATTTTTTTTTTTACACAAAAGAATTTGATTTTTATTTTCATATTATAAAAAAAAACTTGAACAATTATTACAATTTCTCTCTCTCTCTGGCGTTTACATCCCATGAAGGGATTTTGCCGTCTGTGCCACCAGCTTCCAATCATCTCGTTCCATGACCAGTTGACCCCAGTTTCGACATCCTATATCACGAAGGTCTTGAATGATGTCATCACGCCAGCGTTGTCTAGGTCTTCCTCTTCGACGAACACCAGCTGGTTGTTGTTGGGACGCTTTTTTTATCATTCTTTCCAATGGAGCCCTTTCTACATGACCAAACCATCTAATCCGGTTGGATTTAATGAATCCGATTACATCGCAGCCTCCAAGAAGCTGTCTGATTTCATGATTCATTCGGATTCTATACTGATTTTCAGCAACTTTACATGGACCATAAATTGTTCGTATGGCTTTCCTCTCGAATGTCGATAGAATTCTACAATCGGAGGAAGTCAGTGTCCAGCTTTTACTTCCAAATGTAAGCACAGGTCGGATTAATGCTTTGTAAAGTGTGAGTTTACACGACCGCGAAAGATGTTTTGATCGCAGAAGTTTTGAGTATGCGTAGAAAACTCTGTATGCGGCAGAGACACGGGCTTTGATATCTGCCTGCATGTCATTTGACGATGTTATTACAGACCCGAGGTATTTGATGTTTTCCACGCGTTCCACTTTATAGTCGCCAGTATCCAGATTTCCGGGAGGTATGTTCTTAGATGGTGTTAACACTTTAGTTTTGCCGGTGTTGATGCATAATCCAAGTCGTTTAGCATTTCTTTCAAGCTGAGAGAGACTATCTTTAATATCGCTCGTTCTACGTCCGAGAAGCACAATATCATCTGCGTAGCCAAGAACTTGACTAGATTTATTATATATGCGTCTCAATTCGGCTTTTTCTTATCGCGTACTCCAGCGCCAAATTAAATAGTATGGGCGCGAGTGCATCACCTTGTCGAACACCTGATGTTATATCGAAAGGATCAGAAACTGACCCTTCGATTACTATTCTACAATTTGATCCCGATGTTGTGAGTTTGCACAGAGAAACAAGTTTTTCTGGGATACCAAGGCATATGAGTGCGGACCAGAGGTTTTCGCGGATGATACTATCATATGCTTGCCTGAAATCAACGTAGAGCTGGTGAATGCTGATGTTGTACTCCCAACATTTTTCCAAAATCATCCTTAATGTAAAACATTGATCTGTGGTTGAGCGGTTGGGACGAAAACCACACTGATAGTCACCGATGATAGATTCGGCGAACGGGATGAGTCGAGCAAGTACAACATTAGCTAGTATTTTATATGCAGTGTTCAACAGTGCGATGCCACGATAATTTTCACACTTTAGACGGTCACCTTTCTTATGTAGCGGAACAATGAGAGCTGTTTTCCATTCATCAGGTAGTTCTTCTTGGTCCCAGATTGCAAGAATCAGATCGTATATACGTGAGACCAGAGCTGCTCCTCCATTTTTCAGAAGTTCTGCGGGAATTCCATCGAAACCTGGTGATTTGCCATTTTTCAGTTTTTTAATGGCAGCTTCCACTTCTTCTATTGCTGGGTAAGGGACAAAAATCTCCTCAGTTGATGGAGCAATTGCTCGAATAGGATGAACTTCGTTCGTCCTATTCAGTAGGTCTTGAAAATGGGATCGCCACACTGCCAGCACATCACGTTCACTTGTTGTAAGTTCATTATTTACATTTTTGATGGCTGTAGATCTTGGGTGGAAATCTTTGGTCAGATTCCGTGCATTGGCAAAGCACTCTTTTGAATTTCCGTTGGCCGCATGTTGGTTGATGTTTTCGATGCAACTCTTCATATGTTCGCGTTTCTTTTTACGTAGAAGTTTTGCTGAGGCTTTCCTGGCGCATAGATAATCAGCTTGGGAGCTTCGGGTGTTCCTTGTTAACCATTTTTCTCGCAGTTTTTGTTTATTTTCAACGGATTGACGGCACTCGTCGTCAAACCATTCGTTGTGTGATTTCGGTGGTCGTTTTCCGATTGTAGTTTGTGCAGCGGCTATAATGGTTGATTGAAGCGTTTGCCATTCTTCTTGTATGTTTAATGGCATCTCAGAAGAGAAGTCATGCTCTTCTATGTTTTGTGTTATTATTTCCTGATATCTATTCAGCGTTTCCGGATGTTTAAATGCTTCGACATTCCAGCGCACGGTCTTTTTTGCTTGTCTGTTAAATGTAGATGACAACTTGCACTTGTACTTAAAGATGACAAGCATATGATCGGTGTCCATATCAGCACCTCTGTATGATCGAACGTCAGTTATACTTGTAGAGTGTCTCTTAGAGATCATGACGTGATCGATTTGATTTTCCGTTCTTCCGTCATTTGATTTCCACGTTGCCTTGTGAATTCTCTTGTGAGGGAAGAAAGTGCTGGAAATTACTAGATCATACATCATAGCCAGCTCGGCTGCGCGAAAACCGTTATTGTTGCTGGTATGATGCAAGCTGTTAGGGCCGATATGTGTTTTAAGTTCTGCAATCCTACCGATTTGAGCATTAAAGTCACCTACCACGATTTTTATATCGTGCCGCGGGATGTTATTGATGACCTCCTCGAGTTCTAGGAAGAACAGGTCCTTAATATCATCTGCTTTATCTTCAGTAGGTGCATGAACATTGACGATCGTTACATTGAATTTTTGCGTGCGGATTCTCAATTATTACAATATTAAATTACAATATTATTACAATATTAAATCAAATTAAATTTTATCACAAATTTAAATAAAATTTATTCCTAATAACAACAATATTATATACTGAACTTTTTGAGTTTTAAAATTATACTAATCAACACAACTAACATAATATATAATAT
This sequence comes from Diogma glabrata, assembly GCA_963693315.1. Lineage (NCBI taxonomy): Eukaryota > Metazoa > Arthropoda > Insecta > Diptera > Cylindrotomidae > Diogma > Diogma glabrata. Next base: position 284,017,806 of record OY856187.1, on the reverse strand, counting down.
CAAATCGACTCTTAAATATATACTGATCTAATGATATCATCTCATTTTAGATTTTCTGTTTCCCCTCCCAGCAATAATAAACAATTTCAAGTTAAAAAAAACCATCCAAACATGTTTATTAACTGAAATTGGTGACGTAACTAAACCGTCTCAACAGTAGTACAGCTAAATATAGCTACGTTTACCACAATTTAAGAAAATTTAATAAAATTATGATTGAGTTTGAAAACTATTATTTTCAGCGTAAAAATTTTAATAGTCAAATAGTCCGCCGTTACAAACTGTTGTGGTATAAATGGGCTTCATGAAATAGCGCCGACTGTCATAGCGCCGATGACATAGCGCCGAGGAAATTCTCGGCACTTATTCATTTTTTTTTTAATTAGCGTAAATTTTTCTAAACTGACGTATCGCAGACATTTTTAAACTGACATAGTGCCGAGATTTAATTTTCTAAAAAATCTCGGCATTAATTCAATTTTTTTGAATTAGTGCCGAGATTGAATTCATAAAGTATTTGACTTAGTGCCGAGATTACACTCTCGGCACTAATTCATGAGATAGTGAATTAGAACAAATAGGATTCCTTTTTTAAGAAATCTAAGTCCTTATTCAATACTATTTTAATAAGCAGTTTAACTTAAATGGGTATTTATTAACTTCTTTTTCGCTTGACCAACGCGTTCATCAGAAAAACTAAATCTCTTAAAAACCTCTGTTTTTGTAATTATAGAAATAAAAACAAATAATGAAAAACTTAATACCAAAAATTCTATGAAAAGAAGCCCCCACAACCGATTGGGACCGGATTACAATCTAATACGGCGTGTTACACTGTAAACTATCCAAGTCCAATCAGACAACCTAATCAGAGGACAAACTTACTGAACCAGGACAAACAGAGAAAACATATTTGATTTCTGATAGGTGCCGGCTGTGAAATTCCCTGCTATGTAGGACTTGTTCTAGTTTACCCTGATCCAGCCAGGACGATAAAAGCACATGCCAGAACCAGGGCCGGAATCTGGATTTACAATCTTGGCCGCCTGGACCAACCAAGATCTGCCTCCTCCTTAATAAAAAAAGCTGTAATGCATCTATGTATCGCTGTGTGCGAATTGACGAAATAATGACAGATTACACCTATTAATTGTCATAATTTTGACTTTTGAAATTTATATTCACCATAACAAAGCGTCAGAATTTGGTATAGCTCTTTAGCATCATCAAATTGTGACGATTGGATCGGAAAATCGAAATCGAAAAAAAAACACTTACTCAAGAGAATGGCAATTGAATGTTTGTGAAACATTCTCTGAGGCACTCCTCAACCCCACGACTTTGCAATCGTTTTTTATTAATGTTTTCACCACGATTTCGTCATACATGGCTTTCTGCTCAATTCATGACTGTGTAAACTTTTCACAAAACACTTCTGAGTCTTGAAATCCAGAAAAACACGTGCGCCACACGATGTGATACGGCAACGATATCAATATCCTTTTCCTTATATTTGGTGCACTTTCGAAATAACTGATTATCGGTTGACGTGAACAGTAACTTTGAATCGGAACGTAAACCACTAATTATTTTATATGGTATTTCATCATTTTGCGTTAATTCGTCTTGCGTCAATTGATGGTCTTCTGATTCATGTGACGACATTTTGAATTAAAATAAATAACGCAAAAAAAACAATAATTATTTGATGTACATGCAAAAGGAACTAATCTGGAACTGATTTGAAATAGCGATGAGCGTTGCCGTTTGCGAAGAAGTACACGTAATTTTTGATAGTCGAAACTATTTTATATTTTGATTCAGTTCGTTTCATTTAAAAATATTGTTTATCTTTTTCTATTTTCCCCAAATAACTCGTAAAAGGAAAAAATGTCAACACTTTTTAATATATGTGTGCACCGTTTGGTTTTTGTTTCTTCTATCATTTTCTTATTTTTACATACAATGCAAGCAACCATTCTGAGAATTTTTCGTTTCATATCTTTGGGGGAATTACAGACATATACACTAAAGCTCTATACGCAGCTGAAAATAGATATTCAGTTCTATGCTTATGTTTTTCTGCGTACATTAATCCTCATACGCGTATGTAGAAAATAACCTTAAATACGTTTTTTATTCGCCTACATATTAAAGTGTTACTTTATTACTGTGATTTGCGGCCTTAAAGTATCACTTTTCGGCTATTTATTTTGTTGTCATAGCTACGTCCAAAAAAGTAAAAAGCATTTGTATTTATTTAAATTCTATAAAAAATAAAAATTTTTATCAAAGCAACCCTTAAATTCAAAATTTCATTATCCAATTAAAATAGTTATTATCATTTGTTGTCATAGCTACACAATAATTTGGGAAAAATAATAAATATTTTGTCAAAGGTTACTTGTTCCACATATTTTTACATATTTTAAAATTTATGAAAATTTATAATTTTAATTTATAATAAACAAATTTTGTTAAAATATTTTGCTTGCGGCGAATAAAAAATAGTATATGATGCACGGACGTAAGCTATTTTGAACTTAATGTGGGTGCAAATCTCGGCTAGCGCCTCGATTTGCAAACTCCACATCCGTCCAAAATCTTTAGCTTTACGTCCTAGCATCATAATGTGCTATTATAGATACCTATCAATGTGTCAATGTGATCAAAATTCGTGTTCAAACATGATTTTTGCCTTACGGCACTAATTCAGTTTAAATTGAAATAGTGCCGAGAACTAAATTTAAACCTTTTCTGTAATAGCGCCGAGATTTAAACTCTCTGCACTAATTCATTTCAAACTGAATTAGTACCGAGATATTAAATTTTTAATTTTTCTGACATAACGGCGACATTTTTGACTCTCGGCACTATGTCAGTGTGATCAAATTGAAAATCTTTATCTTTGCGCTATTTCAGTTTGAATTGAATTAGTGCCGAGACTCCATACAAAATTTTCTCGGCGCTATGTCAGTATTTTTCTCGGCGCTATTACAGTCGGCACTAAGTCAGTACTCCGTATAAATGGGCGTTGTTTCCCCGTTGCAACGTCGCAGTAAATAAATTTATCGGAGCGGAAGGATAGAGGAAACTGTTGGAATTTAAGCGTCGTGCTGTATTCCGAAAGTAACACCTTCAACTCTGAATCTGTCGTTTGAGCATCAGCGATTGCTGAGTAATCGATGCTCTCAGGTAACTGGAGTTGATCAATGCGTGACAAAGCGTCTGCAACAACATTGTCAATTCCAGATACATGTCGTATGTCAGTGGTAATCTGGCTGATAAAATCCACATGACGAAACTCCAGGACTAGCTTTGTCCGGATTTTGCGACAAGGCATACATCAATGGTTTATGATCTGTGAATAAGATAAAGTTTCGCCTTCGAGTAGGTAACGAAAGTGTTTAATGGGCAAATAAGCTGCCAAAAGTTCACGATCATAAGCGCTGTAGCGCTGTTGCGTTTCGGTTAATCGAACCGAAAAGAAACTGTGGGGCTACCATGGATCGGTGACGAGTTGTTGAACGACTGCACCAATCGCTGTGTCGGAGGCGTCGACCATGATAGCGAGTTGTGCATTGAGAGAAGGATGTGCGAGCATTGTTGCATCGCTAAGTTTGGTTTTGCAATTTGCAAAAGCTGCAAGAGAAGCTTCTGACCAGTTAATCGGTCGTTTGTCGTCCTTTTTAGAGCCTTTTAGAAAATCATTTAGCAAGGCTTGGTCACCGACAGCGTGTGGAATGAAACGACGGTAAAAGTTGATCATTCCAAGAAAACGACGGAGATCTTTGATCATTTGTGGAGTGGGAAAATTGGAAATAACATCCATTCGTTCGCGTGTTGGTCTTATTCCACCGGAGGTGATCGTATGACCTAGGAAATTAATCTCAGCTTGTGCGAAGGTACACTTGCTGATATTAATGATCATACCAGCGTCTTGCAGTTTCTGAAAGACGAGTTTAAGATGTTCTATATGTTCGGCATAGGACGTAGATGCGACAAGCAGGTCGTCTAAGTAGACGAAACAGAAATCTAAACCACGTAAAATGGTTTGCATGTGTCGCTGAAACGTCTGACCGGCGTTTCGTAAGCCGAAACCCATTCGGATAAATTCGAACAATCCGAATGGAGTAGAAATAGCCGTCTTCGGGATATCGGACGGTTCAATCGGTGTCTGGGGGTAAGCTCGCACTAGGTCGACAGTCGAAAAAATGTTGCAACCATTCAGTTGTTGCGAAAAATCCTGTAGAAAGGGAATATTGTATTTGTCGGGAACGGTGACTTTATTTAAGCCACGATAATCCCCGCAAACACGAATACCACCGTTTTTCTTCTCGACCAAGTGTAAGGGACTGGACCATTGACTGCTAAAAGGTCTGCAGATACCTTGCTGTAGTAGTATTTCGAACTCTGTCTTAGCAGCTTTAAGTTTGTCTGCTGCTAGTCTGCGAGTTTTGCAGGAGACTGGAGGTCCAGTTGTGATAATAGCATGTGTCACATCGTGTTTCACAGCTAAAGAGAGAACTGAGTCAAAGGTTAGTTCTTTGAACTCACGGAATAACTCGTTGATTTCACGAGGTACTTTGTCATTTGCTAGCACGGATAAAGAAGGAGTAGCGATAGGAGCGGTCCTAGTTGCTGTGTAAATATGGGATAGCGGTCAATGATTCGTCTTCGTTTGATATCAACCAGAATGCCGTACTTGTCCAAAAAGTCAGCCCCAATTATCGGAACTGTGACATCGGCTATAATAAAATTGTGAATGAATGTTCGTCGAAGTCCTAACGTCAACTTTAGTGTTTTCGTTCCAAAAGTAGAAACGGTCGTCGCGTTCGCTGCAATAAGGGTAAAAGCAGATTTCCCACAGAGTTTCTGCGCGTACGTAGCTGGGATGACAGAGACTTCAGCACCAGTGTTGATAAGGAAACGAAGATTGGTGATGGTATCATAAACCATCAAGCGGTAGTGTTGGTGGCTATTGCTACATTCCGCAACATGTGGCGTGCCAATTATTTTTTTTGATTCAGACTTGAACGAAGCATGGCGCAAACAATCGGGATGGCATTTTTTAGCAAGTTCACCGAACGTGTGGTGGTAATAACAGAGGCCATCAAAGAATTCAGGAATTCGTTATTTTGAACGACTACGTGAAAACCTTGACCTAGACGGAGTGCGTGATCTCGATCTTCTAGGATCAGAAAATTGTTTTGCCAATTGTAAAATTTGTAGCTCAGCTTGTCTACTATGGCTATCAAACATAGCCTGGAACTACTTTTGTATTAAAAACTATTCGGATGAGGTGGAACCTGTCGAGCTGATACTCGGAATGTTTGGCTGAGGTGCAGCTGAAAGGTTATATAGCAGTTGAGAGGATATGGCGGCGAAAATAAGATCTACAATTTTAGCTGATTCGTCCAAATACTCGGTATTCACTGCTATGGCCGTGTGGATGGGGAGCGGAAGTTTCTCACTCCAAAGAACGCGGAGAGCATCGTCCGTAAAAAGTTGTTGGGTTTCGTTACGCATTGCACGAAGAAACTCAGTAGGTCGTTTATCGCCTATGTCCATTGCTCGAAGGACAGTGCGTATTCGCTCCGTATTAGTTTTTCCGAATCGAGATAGAACTGCGTCCTTAATTTGGTCATATGGATGATCAGGATCTGGCCTAGCGATGACATCGCTAATAAGTTGAGCCAATTCGGGAGTCAATGCGCGACAGAAAGTGCCATATTTGCTCTTTTGGCTCCTGATTCTATTTAGATCAAATTGAGCCTCGAGAGATATGAACCAAAGTTTTGGTTGTGAATGCCAGAAAGGGGTAGGGTGAAATCCTACGGCATTTAATTCGGCGTCGCGTTTTTGAGGAGGAGCAATGGCATTGCTGCCACAAGGTTGTGGATCATCTGTCAAACTATTATCTGTTGAAGATTTATGTGTAGCTGCTGCTACAGCAAGTGCAATTGCAGCATCGAGCTCACGTTGCGAAAAAAACTTTGAAGATTCATCAGAATCCGAAGAAGTCGCGTCCACCATCTAAACAACTTTTTTATGTAAATTATTTTAAAATAAAAATATAAGTCGATTAAAAAAATCTAAAATATAAATCGATTACGAAATTACGTTACAATTTATGATACAAAATAGAAAAGTTACTATTCTATCAGAACTCAATATTTTTATTTAATCAATAAAAGAATAATCAAAATTCATTTTAACATCTAATACTGGTATTTTCCCCATTTATAAATATATGCATATTATTATTCCAAATACAAAGTTAATATTTTATAAATTAATTAAAAACGAAATTAAAAAATTCTATTGTTTTAGTATGTATACTAAATAAATTTCAAAACCTTAAAACAAAACTTTATTATAACTCGTTTAAAATGAATCTACCGAGAACGAAAAACAATTCCATGAAATTATATATAAATATGGCGTCAATGCTTATTTAAAAAATTTATTCATTATCGGATTTTTATTTGTTTAATCGTAAAAATATTTTATCTCCCTAATATTTAATGAAATTATTTCAATAAAATCAATTTAATCTAGAATGTATAATCATACCAAAAATGTACGATGGCTGGAATAATGAATATTTAAAAAACAAAATGTCTTTATATTTAAAATTAATATCCATGATACTTAGTGTAAATTAACTCAAATCTCAAAACTCGTATCAAAACTAAATTTATATCAAAATAAGAATATAATATTTCAACCTCACAATTTTTCTTTTATTATTCTATAACACCCACTTTAAGTTAATTATAAAAAAAAATGTAAGACAATTAAAACTACCTTTTTACAAGAATCCAGCATCAAGCATCCATAATTTCCAAACTACAATGATTAAAATTAAATATGTTGTCACTGAATTTCTGGTTTTCTATTATGCATCTAGATCACGTCGGGGTCACCAAGTTATGGCCTAGTAATAGTGCCAATCTTAATTGCGTAGATGCATACACTTCTAAATTCATATCCCCCAGCAATTTATGTTCGGTGGTGGAATTAGACCATCGAATCCTTTAAATTGTAATCACAAATCCACACAAAATATCTACAGTTTCTTTCCTTTTTAATTCCACTTGTTCATATTAAATAAATAAAAATTTCAACTAATTTTTCATGATAAATCGTATTTATTTCATTTTTAAATTTTTGGAATATTTAAATAACTTTGCACAAAAAACTGTTTCACGTTGAAGAAGTAAATCTATTGTGTGTATTTTTTTGGTTTTGTTTTTGAACAAAGGAAACAAAAGGTTTTTGTTCTCATTTTTATCATGAAGTTAGTTTTGAATAAACAAGTGCTATTTTCCTTTTTTTTACGTTTGATATTTTTAAATTCAAATATATTCAGCGCCACATACTAATTAACTGCTAGAAAATTGTCAGATGATCTGCAATTTCAACCGGTTTAAAACCGATTATCACATTAATTGATTTTCATATTAAAATAATTTCAATTAATTTTAAAACAAAAGCTAATTTTAGCTCGAAAACCACAAATCAATTTTATCAAGAATATAGTTATTACAAAAATGTAAGCATAAACAAAACAAAAACAAAAGCGTTAACAACCAAAATAAAATATTTTTATTGTCACCTAAATTCAAAACATTTTGACATTTAAAACCAGCAAAAAATCTGATTTTTTTCGTGATAAATGGCTGCGTATAGTACTTCGAAAAATCATGATTTTTTTTATCACGTTGGCTCGACCGAACACTAGGAATATAATTTTAATACTAAATAACTAATGATTTTTTTTAGAAATTGTTGTTTAAAAATTATTATTACCTCGTAAATTTTCTTGCAGTTTTTGATCTTTTCGCCATCTACAGTCAAAAATAATAAATACTATCATCTGAGAAGTTGATGATAGCAACTGAATTTAATTTGTGTGTAATAGCACCATAATAGCACCATTAGTTGATTTTAAGCCAATAAAAAAAAACGTTCCAAAGTTGCATAGTTGTACGTTTGCTAATAATAATTTTTATTTTTAAAGTTTGTTTGTAATTAGTGTTTTTATTTAAACTAATGTGATAAACCCGATTCTACAAAAATCTGTCTGACGACGAAATCTACCTATTTCTTGCGGATATCCTACCGCTTGAACTTTGCCAGATTGGTTTCAATCACATGCCGCGGCTGTTCGCTGGCAAACTGAGTAGCATCATTGATTAAGTATATTAATAGCGTTTTTGTTTCTCGATTTAAGTTTTGACTTCAGAGCGGGCAAAACTCTTTCAGTTTTGCATTTTTTTGTAGTTTTGCATGTATTTTTTCAGTTTTGCCCTTAAAATACTTGAGAATCGAAATTCGAACAGAAAAAGTAACATTTTTTTAGATCTGTCAAATTTGTTTAACAAAATAAAGGAATTCAATTTTTTAATGTATATTATTATTTTTAAACTACTTTAATATTTTTATTTAAGAAAATTACATCATTTAAAATATGTTCTTTCTTATTTTGTATACTATATTAATATATTATACAAGGTAACATTTTTGCACCGTCTCCTGAGAAAAAGTCAATAAATGCAACAACATTGCCCTCAAAAAGTTTGAAACTTGCATCCAAATCGAAAAAAGAAAACGCAAATTTTTTCAAGTCAGCATATTTTCGAGAATCGAACAGAAAAAATGTGACCTGAAAAAAAAGTGCAATAAAAGTCACATTTTTATGTAGAATTGAAAACGTTGAAAAGATAAAAGTTGTGCTTATCTTTTGCTTTTATCTTTTCGTAGAAAAGATAAAAGCTGTGCGTGGAGTCCCTCCGCGAATTAGATTCTACTCTAATAAATTTATTAAAAAAAACAATTATTTTATTTTAATTCTAATTCAAAAAATTTATTTTGTTTAATTAAATTCAAGAAAGAAGTTAACACTTCAAAAGCCACAATAAATCTAAAATCTTATTTCTAAAATATATCTTTCAATAATAATTTGGGTGATGCAATAATGGTGCTATTACACACAAATTAAATTCAGCTGCCATAATCAATTTTGCAGTTACCATAATCTGAAAAGTTGATGAAAAATATTTTGTATGAGAAAAAGAGGGATAGCATGCGTGAGATAGATATAAAAACTGCAAGAAAAGTTAGCTGATAGCAACTGACTTTTTGAAAAATTATTTGGTTTACCAATTACTGCTAGAAAATCGTCAGATGATTTCATCTGCAAATTCAACCGGTTTAAAACCGATTATCACATTAATTGATTTTCATATTAAAATCATAATAAAAATTATATTATATTAGATATAAAATGATTGAATACATATTTTCAAGATTTTAAATTTTAAAAATTATAATCGATTATATCTAAGTTAGTGGTATATAAATTGTAAATAAATTATATACTGTAAAAGCAAATGAAATGCCAAAATGGCGACACCACATTATAGAGCAATTGTTGTAGCTTGTATAATAAAAAAATGCGCTAAGATTTAAAAAAAAAAATGAGAATCGAAAATACGTAAAGAAAACGTAAAATTTTGACAACAAAATCTTGAAAATATGTATTTAATCATTTTATACCTAATATAATATAATTTTTATTATGATTTTAATATGAAAATCAATTAGTTTGATAATCGATTTTAAACCGGTTGAATTTGCAGATGAAATCATCTGACAATTTTCTAGCAGTTAATTAGTAAACCAAATAATTTTTCAAATAGTCAGTTGCTATCAGCTAACTTTTCTTGCAGTTTTTATATCTATCTCGCGCATGCTATCCCTCTTTTTCTCATACAAAATATTTTTCATCAACTTTTCAGGTGGTAACTGCAAAATTGATTATGGCAGCTGAATTTAATTTGTGTGTAATAGCACCATAATGTGTTGTCGCCATTTTGTCATTTCATTTACTTTTGCAGTATATAATTTATTTACAATTTATATACCACTAATTTAGATATATTCGATTATATAATATAATATTAATACTAAATAACTAATGATTTTTTAGAAATTGTTGTTTAAAAATTATTATTATTATTATTGCATTATTGCAGTTCTTGATCTTTTCGCCATCTATAGTCAAAAAATATAAACACTATCATCTGAAAAGTTGATGATAGCAACTGAATTTAATTTGTGTGTAATGGTGCTATTATGGTGCTATTACACACAAATTAAATTCATACTAGTTTCCCACCGTAGCAATTTGCTAGCTAGTATAGTTTAATAAAGTATAATAGCAACGGTGTGAAAGCAAACTATCACAACAATTATTTTAAATTTGCTATTTTCATTTGCTAGCTAGTAAATTTAATACTTATCAAATAAAGTATAATATCGACGGTGTGAAACGTAATTATTATTTTATAGGTGAAATGTCATTTTATGGATTTTGTAAACATTGTGTTTTCTTGCGATTTTTAACTTGTAAGATTCATTTCTAATATTTAATAAATTGAAGTGTTTGTATTAATTGTTGATTATGATATGGATATGTTTAGTATAGCATTATAAAGGAATAGGACATGAAAAACGTAGTCAACGTAGACGTTTGGTTTTCGTGAGAGAATTATTTAAAAAAGACGTTATAGAATAAAACTTATATGTATTTTATGCTGTTCAAAAACAATGTCAGGGCTGGTCTAAATCTAGTTTGATTTTCTCTGGGTTGTAAATTTCATTTTAAAAACTATAACGCTAATATCAAATATAAAATTCACAGTACGGTATTTTGATATATCAATTTTATTCTAGTGTCAAGTTAGGTTTGGTTTCCAACCGAAACATTATCTTAATATAATATGAACGGTGAGAAATCAAACTAATATCAAATATTTGCTATACTACATAGTAAATTTCTGCGGTGGGAAACTAGTATCAGTTGCTATCATCAACTTTTCAGATGATAGTATTTATTATTTTTGACTGTAGATGGCGAAAAGATCAAAAACTGCAAGAAAATACAAATAACTTTACGAAGTAATATTAATTTTTAAACAACAATTTCTACAAAAATCATTAGTTATTTAGTATTGATATTATGTTATATAATCGATTATATCTAAATGCGTGGTATTTAAATTGTAAATAAATTATATACTGTAAAAGCAAATCAAACGTCAAAATGGCGACAACACATTATGGAGCAATTGTTGTAGCTTGTACAATAAGAAAATGCGCTAAGATTTGAAAAAAAATGTGAATCGAAAATACGTAAAGAAAACGTAAAATTTTGACAATAAAATCTTGAAAATATGTATTTAATTATTTTATACCTAATATAATATAATTATTATTATGATTTTAATATGAAAATCAACTAATGTGATAGCCGGTTTTGAACCGGTTGAATTTGCAAATGAAATCATCTGACAATTTTCTAGCAGTTAATTAGTAAACCAAATAATTTTTCAAAAAGTCAGCTGTTATCAGCTAACTTTTCTTGCAGTTTTTATATCTATCTCGCGCATGCTATCCCTCTTTTTCTCATACAAAATATTTTTCATCAACTTTTCAGATTATGGTAACTGCAAAATTGATTTTGGCAGCTGAATTTAATTTGTGTGTTATGGTGCTATTACACACAAATTAAATTCAGTTGCTATCATCAACTTTTCAGATGATAGTATTTATTATTTTTGACTGTAGATGGCGAAAAGATCAAAAACTGCAACAAAATAGAAATCATTTTACGAGGTAATATTAATTTTTAAACAACAATTTCTAAAAAAATCTTTAGTTATTTAGTATTAATATTATATTATATAATCGATTATATCTAAATTACTGGTATATAAATTGTAAATAAATTATATACTGTAAAAGCAAATCAAACGTCAAAATGGCGACAACACATTATGGAGCAATTGTTGTAGCTTGTACAATAATAAAATGCGCTAAGATTTGAAAAAAAAAATGTGAATCGAGAATACGTAAAGAAAATGTAAAATTTTTACATTACAATCTTGAAAATATGTATTTAATCATTTAATACCTAATATAGAATAAATATTATTATGATTTCAATATGAAAATCAATTAATGTGATAATCGGTTTTGAACCGGTTGAATTTGCAGATGAAATCATCTGACAATTTTCTAGCAGTTAATTAGTAAACCAAATAATTTTTCAAAAAGTCAGTTGCTATCAGCTAACTTTTCTTGCAGTTTTTATATCTATCTCGCGCATGCTATCCCTCTTTTTCTCATACAAAATATTTTTCATCAACTTTTCAGATTATGGTAACTGCAAAATTGATTATGGGAGCTGAATTTAATTTGTGTGTAATAGCACCATAATAGCACCATTACACACAAATTAAATTCAGTTGCTATCATCAACTTTTCAGATGATAGTATTTATTATTTTCGACTGTAGATGGCGAAAAGATCAAAAACTGCAAGAAAATACAAATAACTTTACGAAGTAATATTAATTTTTAAACAACAATTTCTACAAAAATCATTAGTTATTAAGTATTGATATTATGTTATATAATCGATTATATCTAAATTAGTGCTATATAAATTGTAAATAAATTATATTCTGTAAAAGCAAATCAAACGTCAAAATGGCGACAATACATTATAGAGCAATTGTTGTAGCTTGTACAATAAGAAAATGCGCTAAGATTTGAAAAAAAAAATGTGAATCGAAAATACGTAAAGAAAACGTAAAATTTTTACATTAAAATCTTGAAAATATGCATTTAATTATTTTATACCTAATATAATATAATTATTATTACGATTTTAATATGAAAATCCTTTAATGTGATAATCGGTTTTAAACCGGTTGAATTTGCAGATGAAATCATCTGACAATTTTCTAGCAGTTAATTAGTAAACCAAATAATTTTTCAAAAAGTCAGTTGCTATCAGCTAACTTTTCTTGCAGTTTTTATATCTATCTCGCGCATGCTATCCCTCTTTTTCTCATGCAAAATATTTTTCATCAACTTTTCAGATTATGGTAACTGCAAAATTGATTATGGGAGCTGAATTTAATTTGTGTGTAATAGCACCATTACACACAAATTAAATTCAGTTGCTATCATCAACTTTTCAGATGATAGTATTTATTATTTTTGACTGTAGATGGCGAAAAGATCAAAAACTGCAAGAAAATACAAATAACTTTACGAAGTAATAATAATTTTAAAACAACAATTTCTAAAAAAATCATTAGTTATTTAGTATTAATATTATGTTATATAATCGATTATATCTAAATTAGTGGTATATAAATTGTAAATAAAGTATATACTGTAAAAGCAAATGCACCGTCAAAATGGCGACACCACATTATAGAGAAATTGTTGTAGCTTGTACAATAAAAAAATGCGCTAAGATTTGAAAAAAAAAATGTGAATCGAAATTACGTAAAGAAAACGTAAAACTTTCACATTAAAATCTTGAAAATATGTATTTAATCATTTTATACCTAATATAATATAATTATTTTTATGATTTTAATATGAAAATCAATTAATGTGATAATCGGTTTTAAACCAGTTGAATTTGCAGATGAAATCATCTGACAATTTTCTAGCAGTAATCGGTAAACCAAATAATTTTTCAAAAAGTCAGTTGCTATCAGCTAACTTTTCTTGCAGTTTTTATATCTATCTCGCGCATGCTATCCCTCTTTTTCTCATACAAAATATTATTCATCAACTTTTCAGATTATGGTAACTGCAAAATTGATTATGGCAGCTGAATTAATTTGTGTGTAATAGCACCATAATAGCACCATAATATGCATCACGATAAAAAATAATTTTGTTTGTTTGATTCTCAAAACAATTTTTCTTTAGTAACGTAAAGAATAATATGAGAAATGCAAAAGTGCATTTCGATAAGATAAATTTTGTTTTATTTCACTATATTTTGAACTTAATAAATTTATAAGAATTTACTGTTTACAGTTTGTGAAAAATATTATCTTTTGTTATTTAATCATTTACTGGAATTCAAATATTTAAATGTTTTGGAAATAATATATGTCTGAGAATCTTGTTGATTAATAATTGGAAAACTTATTAACAAAATTACTGATAAAGAAACATGCATTATGGTATAACTAATATAACTAACATAACTATCTAGGGTTATGTCATATGACATTGACAGATGCATATGACAGAAATACAAATGACATAATTATTGATGTTATGTTGCAATCTGCGGATGTAACTCCTCCCGCTTAAGAGTTGTCCAAAAACGACGTTTTTTGACAGCTGGTGGTTGCTGATTTTCATAGTTAGATTATGAATGGTTCATCTCTATCTGTATGGGTTGATTTTTAATTTTCTTGCAATGTAATATTTTTTTAACTGAAATATAAAAAAGAACTAGTGCGGCTAATGTGATGAAGGTGCCGACAATGGCATTTTTATGATGACCATGTTGTTTTATTGTTTTGTGGAGTATTTGAATTTCTTCGCTATTTTTACGTGTCCAGAAACTTAGTGCTGGTAGTTTGATGATGGTGTTTATTGCTAATATGTTTATGTCGTTGTATGGTTGGAGTATTATGTTGTATTCTAGAGTAGTCATTATACTTGCATCCGTATATTTTTCGTTGTTTTGTTGTATGTGACAATTTGTATGTGGCAAATTAATTTACTACCGTTTACTGATTTTTGTTGTGAGCATGTTGATGTCAATGTGATTTCGTTTTCTGTTGCTGTATATAAATATTCTGGTATAATTTGTTCGATTTCTTCGTAGAATGTAGTTTTTGTTAAGTTACAGAAAGCTGGTTGATTATTGATAATTTGAGGTATACATGAAGTTTTACTTTTGCTGGTTGAATTTTTGTCACAATAATAAATTCCTTCTATTTTGTTGCAAGGTTTGGTTATGAATTTATATATGCTTTTGTTAAGGACTACATAGGGTTTAGGAAAATCTAATACATCCCTTGTAAAAAAAATTGATAGAAAACGATAGAAGCCGATAGGCCGTTTTCTATCGTTTCCTATGCGGTTTTTGAATGAGAATTAATGGGTTGGAATCGTTTTTTCCCATAGAAACGGATGCGGACTCTTACGTTTTGCCTTTTGTGGCGGACGCAATTTCTATCGTTTTTGGGTGTTTCTTATCGTTATTTTCTGATAGAAATGAAAATCTAGTAAAAAAATAGAACCGTTTTCTATCGTTTCCTATGCGGTTTTTGAATGAAAATAAATGGGGCTGTATCGGTTTTTTCCGATAGAATGTTTGTATCGCTTTAATCGTTTCCTATCGTTTTTTGGTAGATTATCTGAATCGTTTTCAATGGGTTATTTCACATTATTTTTTTTCTGTCAATTCCTATCCGTTTTAATCGTTTCTTATCGTAAAAGCCGAATTTTGTGCAATATCCTATCGTTTTGAATCGTTTGCAATGGGCTTTTTCACATTATTATTTTTTCTGTTAATTCCTATCCGTTTTAATCGTTTCTTATCGTAAAAGCCGAATTTTAGTGCAATATCCAATCGTTTTGAATCGTTTTCAATGGGTTATTTCACAATATTTTTTTTTCTGTTAATTCCTATCCGTTTTAATCGTTTCTAATCGTAAAAGCCGAATTTAAGTGCAATATCTTATCGTTTTGAATCGTTTTCAATTTTTTCACATTATTTTTTTTTTTGTTTATTCCTATCCGTTTTATACTAAGTTTACACCAGTATTTAATTTGCTACGTATCAAATTCGCTAGCCATTTTCACCATCATACTTTTTAAATATGGTACGGTGATGTAAACTCTTATTAATTAGGTATGACATATTAATTTTTAGCGCGTCCTTTTCACTGTTAGTTTTTTGGTTAGAAAAAAGAAGTTCCATATATATTTTTTATAAAAAACTGTAAACAGTTATTATATTCTTGCTAAAAATTTTTCACTTTTAATTTCAGCAAAAAAATCACATGAAACATAAATATATATTTATAAAATAAGTTGATTTATTTTTATTTTAAATGTCATACCGAATTTTAGTGTTCACACCGTAAAAATAATACCTATTTGCTACGTACATAATTTTATACGTAGCAAATCATCCTACCAAATATTTGGTACGTACTTTTTTGATAGCTGTTTACATCGACCATAGTCGACCTAATAAGTATAGTACGTACCGATTAGATACTGGTGTAAACTTAGTATTAATTGTTTCTTATCGTAAAAGCCGAATTTCAGTGCAATACCCACTAGATTTTTTGTTACTATTGTAACAGGTCTTTAGTTTGTTATCATTCATAAGAGTGCATTAGAGGAAGCGAGATAGACATATATCTCTTATAGCGCCATCGCATAATATGAAGAAGATCAAAACTAATTTCAAGAATATATGGTTTGAACCAATGTTTTTTACGACTTTATATATGTCGCCCATTTCATTTAAATCATGTTAAAGTTTATGTTTGATATTGAATAAGCCAAATTTATTTTAATAATAAATAAGAAAAATATATAATAGTTGTAAGTATCATTCTATAAAAGTAAGTATTCAAATCAATTAAATGTTGATATGTTTTAAATTAAGAAAATTATATATGTAATTCTTTTATTTTAATTTAATGCCATTTTAGTTTTTCAGATTATATTATTTGATAAAATATTGAATTGTTTAATATTATTAATTGTTGTATTATTGTTTTAATTAGTTCTTTAAGAAATAATATATATTTATATTTATTAATTTATTTACAGTCAATAAAAACTTAAAATTATAAAAATGTATTTTATTTACAAAAATCAATATTTATATAACAAGGTTGCTTTGTGGTTTAGGTTAACCAAGACAAACTAAAGACATGTCTGACCAGACAACCTAAAGACACGTCTTACCAGACAAACCCTAGACTTATTTTATTTTATTTTATTTTATTTATTTACAAAAGAAATCCATAAATATGATTTCACATAATATACAAAAAAACAGAAATGATTACAAATCAAAGATGATTAAACTATACAAATAATAATAGTAATCATTAAATTATAAAAAAAAATTAAAAGAACAAAGAATTAATAAATAACATTAATAAAATTAATAAATAGTTGTACCTAAGCTTTGCTTAGCCGTCTAAAATAAAAAATAAAAAAAAATACATTTCCTATGTATAAATTTTAAAATAAAAATACAAAAGTATAAAATTAATATACAAATAAATCATAAATTACTTATAAAGTTGACTTAAAATATAATCTAAAAAGGTATTCAGAACGAAATTGTCAAGGACTTGTTACACAAGACGAGGTGGGACATTTTGTTCGAGCGGTCTTGGGTTTGTCTTGGTCTTGTTACTATAACGCGTTAATAGTAAGTTACTAGTAAATCTGGCATAACACTTTTACTGGGTATCCCATCGTTTTGAATCGTTTTCAATGGGTTTTTTCACATTATTTTTTTTTCTGTTAATTCCTATCTGTTTTAATCGTTTCTTATCGCAAAAGCCGAATTTTAGTGCAATATCCTATCGTTTTGAATCGTTTTCAACAGGTTTTTTCACATTATTTTTTTTTTGTTTATTCCTATCCGTTTTAATTGTTTCTTATCGTAAAAGCCGAATTTCAGTGCAATATCCTATCGTTTTGAATCGTTTTCAATGGGTTTTTTCACATTATTTTTTTTCTGTTAATTCCTATCCGTTTTAATCGTTTCTTATCGTAAAAGCCGAATTTTAGTGCAATATCCTATCGTTTTGAATCGTTTTCAATGGGTTTTTTCACATTATTTTTTTTTTGTTTATTCCTATCCGTTTTAATTGTTTCTTATCGTAAAAGCCGAATTTCAGTGCAATATCCTATCGTTTTCAATGGGTTTTTTCACATTATTATTTTTTCTGTTAATTCCTATCCGTTTTAATCGTTTCTTATCGTAAAAGCCGAATTTTAGTGCAATATCCTATCGTTTTGAATCGTTTTCAATGGGTTTTTCCACATTATTTTTTTTTCTTTATTCCTATCCGTTTTAATCGTTTCTTATCGTAAAAGCCGCATTTAAGTGCAATATCCTATCGTTTTGAATCGTTTTCAATGGATTTTTTCTTATTATTTTTTTTTTCTGTTAATTCCTTTCCGTTTTATTCGTATCTTATCGTAAAAGCCGAATTTTTAGTTTTGAATCGTTTTTAATGGGTTATTTCACATTACTTTTTTTTCTGGTTAGAAATTTATTACAAAACTAACACGAAGCATCAATACGTTGCCGGAAAATCATAACAGATGATAAATTAATATAATTTAGTGAAAAGATGATACAATCAGCAAACTACTCAAAAAACCTCTCCATTTAGCGTTTCGAGAAAATATTAAAAAATCACAGATTCATATTTCTTTCGAAATTCCAAAAACATTGTAAAAATTAAATAAAATCAAACTTTTTTCAAAATTTTAAAAATATTCCGAAAATTATTACAAAACCAAAAAAACCAAAGATTAAACTTTTTTCAAAAATTCTGAAAATTTTGCAAAAATTATAACAAAATCAAAAATTGAAACTTATTTCAAAATTCCAAAATTATTCCAAAAATTAGAATAAAATCAAATATTTAAACTTTTTCTAAATCTAAATAATATTCAAAAAATTCTTAAAAATTCAAAAATTCAAACTTTTTCCAAAATTTTAAAAATATTCCAAAAATTCTTACAAAATCAAAGATCGAAACTTTTTTCAAAATTCCAAAAATACTTCAAAAACTATAACAAATTCAAAAATTTCCATGTCACACGTATACATGTCATACAAAGTACAAACAGGTAAATTTTTTTTTCAAAAAATTGGCTAAAAAAGTAAATGAAAATCATTTTTTTGACATACTTCACAATATTTTTTTAAAAAACTTATAATGCAAGAATCTAGTTTTTGGTCTCGCTTACCAATCCCAATCATCAAGATTTCTTCAAATTCAATGTTTCTATTCATAATCACTTAAAATGAACGTTTTTTAAGCAAAAAAATATGCAAATATCCTTGTTTTGATACACTCGACGATTTATTGACACACTTCCGGTACAGTTATCGAACACATCGTCCTTTCGGCTCTTCCCATTGAGTAAACCTATTTTTAGAAAAAAATTTTGGAATCCGTCCAGCCGTTTTCTAGATTTCGTCGGCCGGCCGGCAGACAGACATACATTTTTTTTTTGTTGCTTTTTTAGAATTAGTAGGTCCTAAAACGTCGAGAAATGCCAAAAAATTTGTGGGGGGGGTGAAAATTTCACTTTTGCAATGCTTAGGTTTTTTCAAAACCGAAGTAATATCCCATAGGTGACGGTAGATGCCGATTGGTTTGTTTTTCTTGAAAAAATTTCAATCGTAAATTTCAGATTCAAACCGATAGGAATCTGATGGCGGAAAAATACGATAGGTTACGATTGGTTTTACATATGGAATGTACGATAGAAAACGTTTAAAACTTGTTTAGTTTTACCAAAAAATTTCAATCAAAAACTTCAGATTCAGAATGATTAACAACGATAGAATAACAACTATCGCAAAAAACCCATTGAAACCAAATCTGAAATATCCCATAGGTGACGAATGATGCCGATTGGTTTGTTTTTTTTGAACAAATTTCAATCGTAAATTTCAGATTCCAGCCGATAGGAATCTGAAGGCGGAAAATACGATAGGTTACGATTGGTGCTACATATGGAATGTACGATAAAAAGCTATTCAAAACATGTTCAGTTTTACCAAAAAATTTCAAGTCGTGATCTTCAGATTTAAAACGATTAACAACGATAGAAATTCTATCGTAAAAAAACCATTGAAACCGAAAAGTAAAAAATCCTAATGATAACGATAGATTACGATTGGTTGATTTCTCCTGAAAACATCTCAATCGTAAATTTCAGATTCAGCCCGATAGAAATCTAATGACGGGAAAATACGATAAGTTACGATTGGTGCTATATATGTAATGTCGGATAGAAAACGATTCAAAACTTTTTCAATTTCACCAAAAAAATTTCAATCGTGATCTTCTGATTCAAAACGATTAACTACGATAGAAATTCTATCGTAGAAAAACCATTGAAACCGAAAACTGAGAAATCCTATAGGTTACGATAGATTACGGTGCGTTTTCTATCTGGCAGATATAGTCTATGCGTTTAAAATGATTAAATCCGATAGAAACGGATAGCAAACGATAGAAAACTATTCGTTTTCAATCGTTTTCTATCGGTTTCTTTCGATTTTTTTATAAGAGATATGTCTTATTCAACAACGAAAATCAACGTACGGTTCGTAAATGTCGTTAAAAATATTTGACAAACCTGCTTGTTGAAAATTAAAACTTAACAGATACGTCTGTTAACACCATCGAAGTCAAACTATATGTCGTTTAAATAAATTTAACAGACCAACGTTCGTTGAATTTTACCTACCTATTATTTTTTTAGTGTGGGCTTCCTCCTAATTTGTTATCTACATATGTTTTAACTTTTTTGGTGGTCGTCCATAGATGCATTTAAAAACAAAGGGAAGACAACTATTTCCAGCTTTAACAGTGCTCGAAATAGCAAGAGACTTATATTGAACTATTTGTTTTGCGTTATTTGGAAATGAAACAATAATAGGACGTTATTGATCAGCTGATTAAGTAAAATTGAATCCTAATCTATAATTGTTTTGGTAATTGCAAATAACCATGGTCGAAGATAAAGTGAGACTGATGGTTGATTTACTGCAAAATATCTCCTCGTTGAGTTATTGATCAAAATATCAAACAACATTCGAATAACCTTATGTTATTCAAATATATTCCCAGCATTAGACTATTCGGTATGCTTGAATTTAAACTCGTTGATTAAAATTTATATGGATTTCCCCTACCTAAAGGTTGTATACATTGCAAAAATTTCTTTATATTTAAACGATGAAGATAATGTAATTAGTAGTTTTAGTAACCACTTTCGTGTACCATAAGATGGTTTAAGTTTAATCTTCAATGAAAAACCGCACGAACAGAACTAGTAATTTAATTTTATTGATGAAAAAAAAGGGAAAATCTTCCTCGGAATAAATCATACCGATGAGATTATTGATGTTATATTTAACTTAAATAAATTAAAATTTAACAGAAAGGATTTGTCGTTAACCTGAAATGATAAGTTACATTGGCGGGGAAGGCGGTTATCAGGAATTATGATTCACTAGAATTTAATACGACAGTATCATATGATCATTTTATTCTAATTAACTCAATATCCCTGTCTTGGTCTTGTTACTATAACGCGTTAATAGTAAGTTACTAGTAAATCTGGCATAACACTTTTACTGGGTATCCCATCGTTTTGAATCGTTTTCAATGGGTTTTTTCACATTATTTTTTTTTCTGTTAATTCCTATCTGTTTTAATCGTTTCTTATCGCAAAAGCCGAATTTTAGTGCAATATCCTATCGTTTTGAATCGTTTTCAACAGGTTTTTTCACATTATTTTTTTTTTGTTTATTCCTATCCGTTTTAATTGTTTCTTATCGTAAAAGCCGAATTTCAGTGCAATATCCTATCGTTTTGAATCGTTTTCAATGGGTTTTTTCACATTATTTTTTTTCTGTTAATTCCTATCCGTTTTAATCGTTTCTTATCGTAAAAGCCGAATTTTAGTGCAATATCCTATCGTTTTGAATCGTTTTCAATGGGTTTTTTCACATTATTTTTTTTTTGTTTATTCCTATCCGTTTTAATTGTTTCTTATCGTAAAAGCCGAATTTCAGTGCAATATCCTATCGTTTTCAATGGGTTTTTTCACATTATTATTTTTTCTGTTAATTCCTATCCGTTTTAATCGTTTCTTATCGTAAAAGCCGAATTTTAGTGCAATATCCTATCGTTTTGAATCGTTTTCAATGGGTTTTTCCACATTATTTTTTTTTCTTTATTCCTATCCGTTTTAATCGTTTCTTATCGTAAAAGCCGCATTTAAGTGCAATATCCTATCGTTTTGAATCGTTTTCAATGGATTTTTTCTTATTATTTTTTTTTTCTGTTAATTCCTTTCCGTTTTATTCGTATCTTATCGTAAAAGCCGAATTTTTAGTTTTGAATCGTTTTTAATGGGTTATTTCACATTACTTTTTTTTCTGGTTAGAAATTTATTACAAAACTAACACGAAGCATCAATACGTTGCCGGAAAATCATAACAGATGATAAATTAATATAATTTAGTGAAAAGATGATACAATCAGCAAACTACTCAAAAAACCTCTCCATTTAGCGTTTCGAGAAAATATTAAAAAATCACAGATTCATATTTCTTTCGAAATTCCAAAAACATTGTAAAAATTAAATAAAATCAAACTTTTTTCAAAATTTTAAAAATATTCCGAAAATTATTACAAAACCAAAAAAACCAAAGATTAAACTTTTTTCAAAAATTCTGAAAATTTTGCAAAAATTATAACAAAATCAAAAATTGAAACTTATTTCAAAATTCCAAAATTATTCCAAAAATTAGAATAAAATCAAATATTTAAACTTTTTCTAAATCTAAATAATATTCAAAAAATTCTTAAAAATTCAAAAATTCAAACTTTTTCCAAAATTTTAAAAATATTCCAAAAATTCTTACAAAATCAAAGATCGAAACTTTTTTCAAAATTCCAAAAATACTTCAAAAACTATAACAAATTCAAAAATTTCCATGTCACACGTATACATGTCATACAAAGTACAAACAGGTAAATTTTTTTTTCAAAAAATTGGCTAAAAAAGTAAATGAAAATCATTTTTTTGACATACTTCACAATATTTTTTTAAAAAACTTATAATGCAAGAATCTAGTTTTTGGTCTCGCTTACCAATCCCAATCATCAAGATTTCTTCAAATTCAATGTTTCTATTCATAATCACTTAAAATGAACGTTTTTTAAGCAAAAAAATATGCAAATATCCTTGTTTTGATACACTCGACGATTTATTGACACACTTCCGGTACAGTTATCGAACACATCGTCCTTTCGGCTCTTCCCATTGAGTAAACCTATTTTTAGAAAAAAATTTTGGAATCCGTCCAGCCGTTTTCTAGATTTCGTCGGCCGGCCGGCAGACAGACATACATTTTTTTTTTGTTGCTTTTTTAGAATTAGTAGGTCCTAAAACGTCGAGAAATGCCAAAAAATTTGTGGGGGGGGTGAAAATTTCACTTTTGCAATGCTTAGGTTTTTTCAAAACCGAAGTAATATCCCATAGGTGACGGTAGATGCCGATTGGTTTGTTTTTCTTGAAAAAATTTCAATCGTAAATTTCAGATTCAAACCGATAGGAATCTGATGGCGGAAAAATACGATAGGTTACGATTGGTTTTACATATGGAATGTACGATAGAAAACGTTTAAAACTTGTTTAGTTTTACCAAAAAATTTCAATCAAAAACTTCAGATTCAGAATGATTAACAACGATAGAATAACAACTATCGCAAAAAACCCATTGAAACCAAATCTGAAATATCCCATAGGTGACGAATGATGCCGATTGGTTTGTTTTTTTTGAACAAATTTCAATCGTAAATTTCAGATTCCAGCCGATAGGAATCTGAAGGCGGAAAATACGATAGGTTACGATTGGTGCTACATATGGAATGTACGATAAAAAGCTATTCAAAACATGTTCAGTTTTACCAAAAAATTTCAAGTCGTGATCTTCAGATTTAAAACGATTAACAACGATAGAAATTCTATCGTAAAAAAACCATTGAAACCGAAAAGTAAAAAATCCTAATGATAACGATAGATTACGATTGGTTGATTTCTCCTGAAAACATCTCAATCGTAAATTTCAGATTCAGCCCGATAGAAATCTAATGACGGGAAAATACGATAAGTTACGATTGGTGCTATATATGTAATGTCGGATAGAAAACGATTCAAAACTTTTTCAATTTCACCAAAAAAATTTCAATCGTGATCTTCTGATTCAAAACGATTAACTACGATAGAAATTCTATCGTAGAAAAACCATTGAAACCGAAAACTGAGAAATCCTATAGGTTACGATAGATTACGGTGCGTTTTCTATCTGGCAGATATAGTCTATGCGTTTAAAATGATTAAATCCGATAGAAACGGATAGCAAACGATAGAAAACTATTCGTTTTCAATCGTTTTCTATCGGTTTCTTTCGATTTTTTTATAAGAGATATGTCTTATTCAACAACGAAAATCAACGTACGGTTCGTAAATGTCGTTAAAAATATTTGACAAACCTGCTTGTTGAAAATTAAAACTTAACAGATACGTCTGTTAACACCATCGAAGTCAAACTATATGTCGTTTAAATAAATTTAACAGACCAACGTTCGTTGAATTTTACCTACCTATTATTTTTTTAGTGTGGGCTTCCTCCTAATTTGTTATCTACATATGTTTTAACTTTTTTGGTGGTCGTCCATAGATGCATTTAAAAACAAAGGGAAGACAACTATTTCCAGCTTTAACAGTGCTCGAAATAGCAAGAGACTTATATTGAACTATTTGTTTTGCGTTATTTGGAAATGAAACAATAATAGGACGTTATTGATCAGCTGATTAAGTAAAATTGAATCCTAATCTATAATTGTTTTGGTAATTGCAAATAACCATGGTCGAAGATAAAGTGAGACTGATGGTTGATTTACTGCAAAATATCTCCTCGTTGAGTTATTGATCAAAATATCAAACAACATTCGAATAACCTTATGTTATTCAAATATATTCCCAGCATTAGACTATTCGGTATGCTTGAATTTAAACTCGTTGATTAAAATTTATATGGATTTCCCCTACCTAAAGGTTGTATACATTGCAAAAATTTCTTTATATTTAAACGATGAAGATAATGTAATTAGTAGTTTTAGTAACCACTTTCGTGTACCATAAGATGGTTTAAGTTTAATCTTCAATGAAAAACCGCACGAACAGAACTAGTAATTTAATTTTATTGATGAAAAAAAAGGGAAAATCTTCCTCGGAATAAATCATACCGATGAGATTATTGATGTTATATTTAACTTAAATAAATTAAAATTTAACAGAAAGGATTTGTCGTTAACCTGAAATGATAAGTTACATTGGCGGGGAAGGCGGTTATCAGGAATTATGATTCACTAGAATTTAATACGACAGTATCATATGATCATTTTATTCTAATTAACTCAATATCCCTTAATAGTAAAATGTTTCCGATTATACCTTATATTGAAGGAAAATATGCGGAAGATTTATTTATACGAATTTTGTCGTTACACGACAAGGAAAGGACTTAGAATCGAAAGTCAACAAACGTAAAGGTTGAATATAATGCGATATTAGATATACTTTGGATCCTTTAAACATATCGGCTCCTGATGTTAATTGTACGATTAAAATAATTTGTGACGGCAATACATCCTACTGCTACATTAGTATTATATTGCATTCTTGTTCGCTGTGTGGGCATAGCTGTAACTATTGTTGATAGTGTGCAGGTGTGGGCGTGTATGAGGTGTGAGCGTGTGAGAGTATGTGATTGAATGTGGGGGTGGACGTGCTGATCGCGGTTCTTTCGCCAAAGGGGTCGCCAGAGTCTCATTTTTCCACTTGTCTTTTTTTCCTTTCCGTCTATATTTCGTTAATCGCGTACAAGAACAGTATTTGTGCTGGAGCAGCAGGATTTTCTCTCTCGTCCCCACGGACTAAAAGCTAGCTTGGGGCTATTAAAACAATCTCGCTAGGTACGCAGCCTTCTATGCCTCTTCGTTGTTCGACAACGAATCAGCTCTCCATTACAATCTTACCCTTACCACCAGTAGCTTCAAATATATTCATTTCCTTGAATGTGAGAGGTAGATTGTATTTCAATAACAATTTGGAGGGTACATATTTCTGAATTATTTTTCTGAAGAGCTTTGAATAAAAATTTTAGGATTCCCTCTGTAGATAATGAGGCATCCTGACAGTTGAGAGCTTTTATTGATTTTGTGGCTATTTGAATGGCACTCAAAATATTTAAAACAATCACATCAATTTTTTTTGTTATTCCATAAATGATTTAAATTGAGATAATTTAAAGTTTTTACAACTGCTACTTTGACTCGTAAAAACCGGTCAATCATGGTTTCAAAAGAATTCCATCTAGTTTTGCAGTCCATGAGTAATTGAAACTCGTTTCTCTC
Source organism: Diogma glabrata (assembly GCA_963693315.1). Taxonomy (NCBI): domain Eukaryota; kingdom Metazoa; phylum Arthropoda; class Insecta; order Diptera; family Cylindrotomidae; genus Diogma; species Diogma glabrata. The sequence goes on along the minus strand of OY856187.1, from coordinate 283,991,684 downwards.
CTCAATCAATTGTTTTATATTATTTTGCAAAATATTGAGAACTGGCAAGTTTTTAAATAATTTTACAATTACTTTATTTTTGGAAATCGTTACTCGTATTTTCATATTTTGATTCAATAGTAAATTGTCTTGTGAGATCCCACGTTTCTCAATAAAATTGAGAATACCAATCATTTATTCTATCCAACAACCTTATTTCCAAATATATACAAAAAAGTCAAAACTCAGCAGAAGCATTTTTATGCTTGCATATACCAATAATTTTAAACAAAATAATTGATTTGGAAATGTATGAATTTTTGCAAAAAATAATTTTTATTTCATACTGATATCTAAAACAACATTTTTCGGATTATTTATAGTACAAAAAGTTGAACTTTAACGTCCTAGGACCTTATAAAATTTTTTAAAGTCCTAGGACGTTGAAGTTCAACTTTTTGTACCATAAACGTTGATCTTTAACGTCCTAGAACTTCATAATTTTTTATAAAGTCCTAGGACGTTAAAGTTCAACTTTTTAAGCAAAATTTAATACTCATTTCTTTTTATTTTAAAAAATTTCCAGTATGAAATAAAATTTTGTATTTACCTCAAACGAAAAGTGTTTTTAAAGGTACTCACTAGTAATTTCTTTTCTCACTAGTAAACGACTTGCTCGTACTTTAAAGTTCCACTTTTCGTTCTAAATAAATAAATAACTATTAATTATATAATTACCAATGTTTGCCGCTGGGACTTAATAAATAATTTGATTATCACGCCCTTTCCTTATATTTCCCCAAATAATAAATTAGATCCTTTAATATATTTATATACTAACACTCCCCTCCGAAATAGAATAAGTTACTTTCAGAATACTTTTGGTAAAACTAAGGGACTTCGATTTAGACCGTCAACGGGTTAAGTGAAAAAGAACTTTCTTTCGTTAAAATTAATATCAAACAAAATAAAGTTAATTCCAAATTAAAGCGATTAAGTTTTTTATTCGGAAAAGTTGTAAGCAGCATGTATACAACGGTTCAGCGTCCGGAACAGTCATCTAAAAGTTCCTTTTGTTGTAGAATTGAATCGCATTTATGGTGGTTTGTTAAATTTCGAGATTCTCCACAGCATTTTTCGAGACATGAGAATCTCCAAAAATGTGGGAATAGTTCTTCGAGATTTGAGAGTTCAAGATAACATATCTTTCTCGAGCATCTCCATACGGGATTTTTGAAGTGAAACTTCTTTATCGGCGTATGAGAGAAATTTTAAAGCAGTATAAAATTTAAAAAAAATCGTCACGATTTTCGGTTACGTTGTTTTTTTATAAATTTGAATTTTGTTTTGATAATTTTATTTTTTTCTATGCGAAAAGTCAATTCACTAGTGAAAAAGAATAACAAATTATAATTGCGCTGGTTTTTCATATAATTTTACAAAGTATTTTAAACAACGTAACCATGAAAAAATAGAATATGAATTTTGAATGTTTTGTTGTCGATTTTTAACTTTATAATTTATAGTAAATATCGATTATATATTAGTATCATAGAAAAAATTGCATTTCCTACGCGAGATAAAAACGTTTTTCGTTCGTAAACATATCTCACTCGACGCTAGCGCGTCTCGTGAACAAATGTTTACTTACGAAAAAAACAATGTTTTCATCTCTTGTAAGAAAATATACTATTATTAACAGAGCATGCACAATGAAAATACTTTTACTCATGAAAGTTTGTATGAATATTTATTTTGAGAAAAACAAAATTTATTTTTGAAATACTTTTTCCTCAATGAAAAAGTTAAAAATTTCTTAACTTTTACCTCATGATTAGTAGAGAATTGAGCTACCTACATTTTAAAGCATTGTATTTCTATTAAAAAATAATAACAAAAAGTTGCTCAAATCTCATGAGGAAAAACCTCATACATTGTGCATGCACCGTTATTTATTTAGTATTATACTAAATGTTATATGGATGTGTCGATTGTAGATGGTGGTCATTGTGGTCATGGTGGTCATGGTGGCCATGGTGGTCATGGTAGTCATGGTGGTAATAGTGGTCATGGTGGTCATGGTGGTCATAGTGGTAATGGTGTTCACGGTGGTCACGGTGGTCATGATGGTCATGGTGTTTATTGTGGTCATGGTGGCCATAGTGGTCATGGTGGTTATGGTGGTCACGGTGGTCATGGTGGTCATGGTGGTCATGGTGTTCACGGTGGTCATGTTGGTCATGGCGGTCATGGTGGTCATAGTAGTCATGGTGGTCAAGGTGGTCATGGTGGTCATAGTGGTTATGGTGGTCATGGTGATAATGGTGGTCACGGTGGTCATGGTGGTCATGGTGTTCACGGTGGTCATGGTGGTCATGGTTAATGGTGGTCATGGTGGTCATGGTGGTCATAGTGGTTATGGTGGTCACGGTGGTCATGGTGGTCATGGTGTTCACCATGAGCATGGTGGTCTTGGTGGCCATGGTGGTCATAGTGGTCATGGTGGTTATGGTGGTCACGGTGGTCACGGTGATCATGGTGGTCATGGTGGTCATGGGGTTCACGGTGGTCATGATGGTCATGGTGTTCATGGTGGTCATGGTGGTCATAGTGGTCATGGTGGTTATGGTGGTCACGGTGGTCATGATGGTCATGTTGGTCATGGCGGTCATGGTGGAAAGGTGGTCAAGGTGGTCATGGTGGTTATGGTGGTCATGGTGGTCATAGTAGTTATGGTGGTCATTGTGTTAATGGTGGTCGTGGTGGTCATGGTGTTCACGGTGGTCATGTTGGTCATGGCGGTCATGGTGGTCATAGTAGTCATGGTGGTTAAGGTGGTCATGGTGGTCATGGTGGTCATGGTGGTTATGGTGGTCATGGTGGTAATGGTGGTCACGGTGGTCATGGTGGTCATGGTGGTCATGGTGTTCACGATGATCATGGTGGTCATGGTTAATGGTGGTCATGGTGGTCATAGTGGTCATGGTGGTTATGGTGGTCACGGTGGTCATGGTAGTCATGGTGTTCACGTTGGTCATAGTGGTCATGGTGGTCATGGTGGTTATGGTAGTTATGGTGGTCATGGTGTTAATGGTGGTCACGGTGGTCATGGTGGTTATGGTGTTCACGGTGGTCATGGTGGTCATGGTGTTCATAGTGGTCATGGTGGTTATGGTGGTCATGGTGGTCACGGTGGTCATGGTGGTCATGGGGTTCACGGTGGTCATGGTGGTCATGGTAGTCATGGTGGTCATGGTGGTCAAGGTGGTCATAGTGGTTATGGTGGTCATGGTGGTAATGGTGGTCACGGTGGTCATGGTGGTCATGGTGTTCACGGTGGTCATGGTGGTCATAGTGGTTATGGTGGTCATGGTGGTAATGGTGGTCACGGTGGTCATGGTGTTCACGGTGGTCATGGTGGTTATGGTGGTCACGGTGGTCACGCTGGTCATGGTCGTCATGGGGGTCATGGTATTCACGGTGGTCATGGTGGTCATGGTAGTCATGGTGGTCATGGTGGTCACGGTGGTCATGGTGGTCACGGTGTTCATGGTGGTTATGGTGGTCACGGTGGTCATGGTGGTCACGGTGGTCATGGTGTTCACGGTGGTCATGATGGTCATGGTGGTCATGGTGGTCGTGGTGGTCAAGGTGGTCATGCTGGTCATGGTGGTAATGTGGTCACGGTGGTCATAGTGAATTGGAGTGTCTCAGAGATATATACGAAGATATATTCTCACCAAATAATTGGTTATCAATAATGGGCGTTTTTTTTCCTAAGCCTTATCTACCCAATTTCTGTGAAGTTCTAAATAGTAGAAAAATGATATGTCATAAAGAAGTTTCACTTCTTACCTGTGTACTCTGGTACACACACTACTTTTTAAGCAGAAACTCTCCTTGAGACTTTGAAAGCCATTTTATGTGTGCAATATAATTTAACAAATTCTTGTGGAAGATTTCATGACCTATTAAAACACAATAGTAATTCTTCCTATAAAAAATTTACGTAAATAAGAAATATTTCGAAGAATGGAATAATACTATACATAATTTTTTTATTTATTATATTTGTACGTTGCACTTATCTTGAAATTAAAAAATAGTAGATTGTATTACTAGTGAGAATGCGTTTTCCAAACAAGAGTTAGTTTGCCGCACGACCGCAGGGAGGTTTGGAAAACGAATTCGAACTAGTAATACACACTATTTTTTGTAACAAGTGCGTAAAATTTATAAATATTTATTTGATTGTTCATTTAAACATTTATTTAACAAAGTTATAAACAAATTTAAGCTTTTTAAATAATTAAAGTGCGCCATCTTCGTTGTAATAGTTGTAAATTATTTGAGCTCGAAAATATAAACATTAAATTCGAACTAACAACATATAGTACCCACCAACTAAGCTGTCAAAATTGTGAACTTTGAAAACCTAAATGAATTGCCTCAGGTTATTTGACAAATTATTAAAATAATATTTATGCAACCAATAGATCAATTTTTCAAATGAATATATTTTATTTTATTTGAATATTTCAACCCTTATTTGGGGTCCTCCTCAGCACTACAATAAAAACAATTAAAATTACCCACCAAATTTTTTGTTACTTGTAACATGTTATTAGTCGGTTACCATTCATAAGAGTCCATTAGTTTAAGCGAGACAGACTATTATTTCTCATAGCGCCACAGCATATTTTAATAAATGCGATAGAAATCAAAAGTATATTTCTAGTTTTCTGTAAATTTTTGTTCAGCTTAAATGTCAAACTACTGAATACACGTAAACACGTGTAATTAAATAATTAAATTTGGATTAGCAAATTGTAATATCAGGTTGTAAGTATTATTTTGTACATTATTGTACTATATTTTTGTTTTTTGTACTTCCACCATAGCTTCACATAAACTAACCAATAATTATAAAAGCTGCTGCGGAAAAACATTAAACTGGTTCAAACTTGTAACGTTTATAACGAATCGTCTTCATCACAATTTACACAAGAATGTGCCTTTCAAATATTAAATGTAAAACCAAATAAAATTAAAATTACAAAATTTTTATAACATATTTCATTTAACCTGCAAAATAAATTAAAATAACAAGGTTATTTGGCAATATAGTAGGTTGGAAAAAACAAACTAAAGACCAGTCTGACCAGAAAAACTACAGACTAGTCTTGCAAGACAAACCCTATACATGTCTTGCAAGACGAGCTGTGACATTTCTTTGGAGTTGTCTTGTGCTTTTATAACCCTTGTTATAATAACGCGTTACAAGTAAATCATTGGTGAGTCTGGTATAACACGTTTGGTGGGTAAAATAAGCTAACAATAATAATTAAACAATTTACCACATCAACAACATATAACAAAGTAAAAGTACAACTAACAAAGGATGATAGGAAATTCTAATTAAAACAGAAAAAGTAAAATAAACTAAATTAAATTAAAAATTGTCTGGTCGGTAAAATAATTAAAATAAGTACAATACAAATTGACTTGGTTTGATTCTTGACTAAAACTATATTAAATAAAACGAAATGGTAATGTAAGTCGAAATATAGATGTCATATAGATCATCACAGGTAAATTGTGTATGACAATCGAATTATTATAACCTGTACTGTAACGTCGACTATATTCGCGGTAGTAATATTGAAACCAATTTCCATTCATTTTTCCATTCATCAAAAATATTTCCATATTCCATTTCATTTTTACAATCATAATAGTTTAACAGTTTTTTTTTCAAATAACCGAACAGTCTCCAAATTCAAATATCACAAAGAAATTAAATAAAAGAACGCACTCAGCGCTGCTTCATTTTTGTTTTTTTTTAAAAAAGATGAAACGTCAAAAAAAAATCACATTTTCATTGTGGGTTAATCAGATATTTATTCCATGTTTAAATTCAAAAGGAAAAACCTGGGTTTTTTCTAAAATTGTTCATTTTGCTTTTAAATTAATAAAATTTCTAAGCATTAATTTTTCTAAAGAAATGTGTTAAAACGGAAAAAAAACATCTTTTCATGTTTGATATTAATAAAACAATTAAATTGAGGTATAGTGACGAAGAAAAAAATTGTTGTTTTTCCTTTTATCTCGGCGCAAAATGGCTGAAGGGCTACATAGATAGTCTACGTGTCAAACAGGTACTACAAATTAAATAAATGATATTGAAAAGTGAACAAAAATAAACCTAGTCACGAACAGTGGAAAATTATCTGCTTGTCAATATTGAAGCTATTTTGGATTACGTGTAATAAAATTGTTGAATGATATTGGTAGAGAAAGGGCGACTGGATGCTGTTTGTGTAGAAGGAATATATATATATATATATATATATATATATATATATATATATATATATATATATATATATATATATATATATATATATATATATATATATATATATATATATATATATATATATATATATATATATATATATATATATATATATATATATATATATATATATATATATATATATATATATATTTATATATATATATATATACATTAATTATTGGATGATTTCGGTGGTAGAATGGCAATTGAAAGAAAAGTTTTGGTTGGGAGATTATGTTGAGCAAGAATTCTGGATGATATTAGAAGAATAAAAAGGCAAGTTAATAGTAAGGAGAGGTCCTGTTTTAAACGAAAAAGGGCACGCTGAAATTAGTAGTCCGCCTGGAACAATCCGTTCGTTCCGGTTTCTTTAATTTTTTTTGTGTGTTATAATAATAATTATCAAAAGTCCAAGCCGCGATACAGTGGCATTACTACAAGTGGCAGCCGAAACAAAGACCTGGGGCTTTGTAGGTTTTTTTTTATATATATATAATGAGTCATGATTTTGGGCGCAAAAAAATTAAGCGCATTTTTATAAAACCAGTTTTTGATTTATAAATATTTAAATTAGAAATATTTTTAGATAAAATCAGTCTTGGTTTTTTTTGATTATCAATTTTGTAAGTTTTTGGTAAACCAGTATTGGTTTTTTTTTGTTGATTTGATGATGCAATTAATTGTATGGAAAATTAATTGTATGTTTTTTTAATTATTGTTAGATTTGGTATATTTTTGATATATATATATATATATATATATATATATATATATATATATATATATATATATATATATATATATATATATATATATATATATATATATATATATATATATATATATATATATATATATATATATATATATATATATATATATATATATATATATATATATATATATATATATATATATATATATATATATATATATATATATATATATATATATATATATATATATATATATATATATATATATATATATATATATATATATATATATATATATATATATATATATATATATATATATATATATATATTACATTATATATTTTATTATTGGAATTTTTGAAAACATGTACACAATCAGGAGGTTTCAGGGGGTGCGAAGTAGGAGTCGACCAGGGGGATCTGAGCCGTGGATGAATGAGGTGGATGAGGAAGTGTATGTGGCCTGGAAGGAGAAAATGAATGAGGCGAGGAATGTAGTGAAAGACATAATAAATGTAGTTATGGATGAGGTGATGGATGGAGTGTATATGGAGGTAATGGATGATATAGCTGAGGAACAGTGGGAAGAGATTATGGATGAGATAATGAGTGAAATAGTGAATGAGTGCGTGAATGAGGAAGCGAATGAGATGAATGTGATGAATGAGGAAGTGAATGTGGGCTGGAAAAAAAGGAGGCGAATTAAGAAGAACCAAGACTCCAATAGGAAGAGGAAGGAAAAGAGGAGGAAGGTTTAGGAGAGTCGCTTGGTCGTGGAGCTGGGAGCTTCCTCGACCAAAAGTACTAAAGTAGAGGAGCTGGTTGAGGAGGTTCCCATCTCACCGATCACGCGACTGGAAGAGGAGTGGTCTGGTCCGCAGGAGGCCCCTGTTCCTGGTTGTCGCATAAATTAAAAAAACTTATCTCTTTTTTTTTGTTTTGTCAATTTGGAAAAAAACCGTTTTGGGGTGGCAATTTTTTTCAGGGATTGTTTTTTTATACCGCCAATGTACATAATGTATATATTGTACATTTTGTAAATATTTTTGTAAATAATTGTTTATATATAGATAATTTGTAAATATTTTCTTTTGGTATGGCAATGTACATATTTTTGTTGATACTGCACATAATTCTTGTAAATATGGTGCATATTTAGTACATAGATTGTACATATTTTTGCACTACCTGCAAATATTTTTTTTAATAAGTACTATTTGTGTAAATAGTTTTTTCCTTGAATTAATTTTTGTGTACTAGGTTGTAAATAATTTTCTTTCTTAGTGGTAGGCCTAACAAGCCATCCATAGGGCTTCTCCCTTTAACGTTAATGACGTTCCTAGGTCGCCTATGACCACCGGGGTTATGCGATCGAAGAACATTGGTTTCTTCTCTTCATTCAGCGAGGGAGTTCTCAGGGACGAGGAGTGGTGTTGCTGTGTTTGTACTTAGGTGCAAACCAGTAGTACCATTCTTTGCTCAGAGGCTTCTTCGGTGTAATGAAGAGAAGAACCAATTTATACTTTGCTTTCAGGATCAGAGGCTTCACCTCATACAAATTCATACTTTTCCATTTTTCCATTTAGCTTTGAGACAGTTTTTTCATAGAGTTTAGGATTTGAAGTCTGGTGCTCGGGAGCGTTCTTCAACTTTTGCATTAGGTTTAGTTGTAATTTAGTTTTTAGGTTAAACAAGCACAACTGGGTCAGTAGAAATGGACCTAAGGTCTAATCGTGACAGTTGTGATTGTTTTATTAGGTTGGGGAGAAACTGTTCTGTAGAATCTAGTCGTTAAGGGCTTTTCTAGTCAGTTCTCACATGCATTGTTGGAGTGGGCTCGCGAACGCGATATTTTAAATTTAAGCAATATGGATATTGTAACCATGCTTACTTTTTAAATTGTCTTCAGACGAATCTTGACTTTGGGAATCTCTTATCTAAATATTAAATAAAAAAATAAAATAAATAAAACAAATTTTTGGAAATTAAATAAATAAAAATTTTTATTAAATAAAATAATTTTTTTTTAAATTAAATAATTTTAGGTAATTAAATGAATTAATTTTTATTAAATACGCTTTACATCAAGATTTAAATAAATATTCTTTATTTTTTTTTTTTTTTAAATAAATAAATATTTGAGCTAAGACGGTGCATCTAATAAATAAGCATTTTTTTTTTGAATATTTTTTATTTTTCAATTTTTTTAAAAATAAATAAATATATTTTAGGGGTGCTATCGTCAATAAATAATTTTAGGTATATAATTAATTCTGAGATTTCAGTATATCTGAAATTAAATAAATAAATTATATTTTATATATATAAATATTGTTAGGAATTTTTGTGAAAAATCAAGCAGCGTTGAGTGCAGCCATAATTTCTTTTCGTCTTTTATTAAATTTGTTTTTACAAAATTTTGGTGTGTTTTCGAATTTATTGTTGTTCGTTATTTTTTTTCGTTTTTGCGTTTTTCATTCTTTTTGTGCATTTCCATCGGATGATTGTCACCGGGCGTACTAACTCCACCTTTTTTTTTGGAATTGGTTTTAATATTGTTGTTGATTGCGGATTCTGGGTTTTACGAATTTTACCATCGAAATGTCAAGTCACATAGACGTTGACCATCCGTTCTATGGTCTGGAACCCAGCGAGCTGCAGATCGAATGTCTGGTTCGGGGTGTGAACTTCAGGGGGGTCAATTGGGCAGAGGAACTGCGAAACCACGCAGATCATGGGGCAGTTCCAATAACAGTATCTCATGCGAGAGACTTAGTAGCTGAATCTCAAATGGTGGTGCAGGCAGCACAACTTGTTTTAGATCAGGTACGTCGACTTCAGCCACCGATTAATCAGACCTTCTTAGATGGTTTGGCGAATCGAGTGTTGCATTGCACGGGTAGGATGAATAGGTTGGGTCCTCGCAATGACTTGCAAGAAGCCCGCACCTACGCTATCTCGCAATTGTCACGCGCTTGGGATATAATAGGATCGCTGTCAACACGTCCAATTTTGCAGAATAAACCAGAAGTATCATCTGCTCCATCTGCTTCACCTGCTTTTCAACCAGATGAGAGATCCACACCGATCCCAGTGCAGCCAATAACGGACACAATACATAGTCTGAATCGTCCAAACCATCAACAACAGAGACGGTCAGAACAATTACCACCGGCTTATTTTCAGCAATCGGGTTTAAGAGCAGAGGACTTTGCAATACCACAATTGGGTCCATCATTCCAAGCTGAACACATACACAACAATCCAGCGTTGGTACAACCACAATTACAATCAAATTATCCATCAGTACTACGGGTACAACCACCACCAGTATATCCACCAGCTCCACTAACAGCACCACCACCATACAACCAACCTCCTCAGGTATGGCGTGACGCGGCTCCAGCGTTAGCACCAGTGGAGTACCGAGAGGTTCGTAGGAACAATTTGACTCGTTATGACTCAAATTGGGTTCCAACCTTCACAGGGGATGGTCACTCTCCTGATGTTCATGAGTTTGTTCATAGAGTGGAGGCGGCTGCCAGGAGGGACCGTGTGAATTGGGACGACCTTAGGTCTATCGTTCCACGGTACCTCAAGGGAGCTGCCGACAGATACTGTTTGAACTTAACTCATGAATATGAGGTGGTGACTTACCCAGTGTTAAGGGAGGGACTCCTACAAACCTTCGGTACGCTTACTGATGATAAGGCGATCTTGCGAGTTCTTTTGAACCGCAAACAAAAGTCAAAGGAGAGCGTGTACGAATATCTGGTGGAGATTGGTTCGTTGAACCGTCGCTTAGCACGTCCATTTGCTGACCGTGAAATGCTAAAGATTGCTCGGAAGGGACTGAGTGTGAAACTCAAAAATGCTACACTAGCAGCAACAATACATTCAATTGATGAACTTCGGACTTTATGTCAGAAGTTTGAACGTTTGTGGTCCACACCAGTTCCAACCAGAACATGAAATTTAAGAATTAGCGAGCTACAGCATATGGATGATTATGAGGTGGATGGTGAACCTGAACGACATCGATATATTGAAGTGATGGATTCAACACCGAGACGGATATTTCAGCGACCTGGTATAACATCTGATAACAGTCAACCTGGTCCATCAATGTCCAGACAACCAATAGTATGCTTCAGTTGTGGTGTGACTGGTCACCGAGCTCCGGATTGCCCACGAAAAAATCGGATAAAATTATATTGTTGGAAATGTAACAAGCCTGATGTAATTTATGCAAATTGTTCCTATTGTAACCCGTCGTTAAACTACCGTCCGAGAGTACATGCTTCGGGGATGGTACCCTCGGTTCAACATCCAATGAGCCCGAAGAAATCGACGAGAGATGTAGCGACGCAGGACGATCGGCCACCACCCAAGAAACCTGAATAAAATCATCAAACACATTTAATTTCCCATCGTTACATCGAACGTATTTTAGACGTCTTGAACGTAATATTATATATTGGAGGATGAGGAAATTATTTCGTAAGGCTTGTATTTCATCTATCCTTTCAGAAACAAAGGATCCTCGGCCGCGATTAACAATTAGGATTTTGGACAAACATATTTCTGGATTATTGGATAGTGGAGCGTCAATCACTATAGTTGGAAGAAATTCCTTGGAATTATTGGAATCATCAGGTACAACCTACCGTAAATACACTTCGTGTATTCGTACGGCGGATGGTACTGCAACTAAAATTTTAGGTTACATTGAAATTCCATTAACTGTGAATGGCTCCACTAAACCAATGCGGTTCCATATAGTCCCTGGTTTACGAGAATAGCTCTACCTGGGCATAGATTTCTGGGAGAAATTTGGTATTGTTCCTTTATTTGTTAGTGAACTGACTCGTACAGAGCTACAAAATTTAAATACACACAACCTCACCACTGACCAGCAACGAGAACTGGATATGATCAAGGATTCTTTCCCGTCATTTGAAGTGTCTGGACTCGGAAAGACTTCTTTGGTTGAACATGTCATCGATGTTGGTGATAGTGCACCTGTTAAACAGAGGCATTATCCCACATCGCCGGCTGCTCAACTAAAGGTTTATGCCGAACTCGACTCGGATGCTTCAAATGGGCGTGATCGAAGAGAGTAACAGTTCTTGGTGCTCGCCAGTGGTTTTGGTACAAAAAGAATCTGGTAAAAACAGATTATGTATTGATAGCCGTCGTGTCAATTCATTAACGAAAAAGGACGCTTACCCCCTTCCCTTGATTGATGGCTTACTAGGTCGTCTAAATAGCACAAAGTACATTTCAAGTATTGATCTCAAAGATGCTTTCTGGCAGATTCCTCTGGCAGAAGCATCTAGAGACAAGACAGCCTTCACAGTGCCTGGTCGTCCATTGTATCAATTCCGGGTTATGCCCTTTGGATTGTGCAATGCTCCCCAGACAATGTGTCGGCTAATGCACAAAGTGATACCACATCAATATCACGAAAATGTCTTTGTTTATTTAGACGATCTATTGGTAGTCTCTTCCACGTTCCAGGAACATATGGAATTGATGTCAAAAGTCTCTTCATTGATAGTGGCTGGGCTAACAATAAACCTCAAGAAAAGTAAATTTGTTCTGAGAGAGGTGAAATACTTTGGATTTTTGGTTGGTGAAGATGGTCTTCGAACAGACCCTGACAAGGTGAGAGCTGTAGCAGAACAAATACGACGTTTATTAGGAATGGCCGGTTGGTACCAACGGTTCATACCAAATTATGCAAGAGTGGTATCACCGATTACGGATTTACTGAAGAAAAGCTCTGGGAAATTGAAATGGACATTGGAAGCGCAAGCAGCTTTTGAAAATTTAAAAAGATTGCTGACTACAGCACCGGTATTAATTAACCCTGACTATAATAAAGAGTTCTTTATTAGATGCGATGCGAGTCTGACAGGGATAGGTAGCGTATTGTATCAGGTCGACGAAGACCGACAAGAGTGTCCGATAGCCTTCATGTCGAAAAAACTAAACAAAGCTCAACGAAATTATTCGGTTTCTGAGCTTGAATGTCTTGCGGCAATTCTGAGTGTGAAGAAATTCAGGGGCTATGTTGAAGGTCACCGATTTACAATTGTGACTGATCACTCAAGTCTGAAGTGGCTTATGTCACAGAAAGACTTGAGTGGTCGGCTGGCTAGGTGGAGCCTAAAACTCCAACATATGGATTTTACCATTGTCCACCAAAAAGGTACCCAAAATATAGTCCCTGATGCTCTATCTCGTCTTTATGACGATACACACGAGGAATTGACGGAAGCATTAACACATCACATTAACGACATTAAACTCGACAATGAAGGTTATCGGCACAAAGAGTATACGGATATGATAGCTAAAGTTCAATCATCACCCAAGGACTTTCCTTCAGTCAAAGTCGTGGATGATAAGCTATACATACGTATTGAGCCAAGACCTGATACAATACCTAACGATGTTCCTGTGGAACTCTGGATACCAAAACCGATGACTTCAAACATGATTCAGAAACATCATGAAGATAGTACTGCTGCTCATGGAGGTGTTAAAAAGACATTAGAATTACTTCGACGTCTTTATTACTGGCCGGGCATGGCGTCACAGGTACACAACTATGTTGTGTCCTGCGACACATGTAAACAAACAAAAGCCACGAATCAGATATTGCGTCCTCCGATGCAATATCAATTCGAAACAGCACGTCCATGGCAGAGAGTCTATATAGATTTTTGGGACCGTACCCTCGTTCTACACTTGGGAATACGGTGTTATTGATAGTTCTGGATCATGCTACGAAGTTTGTACTACTGAAACCACTTAGAAACGCAACTTCTCCGAAGGTGAATGCTTTTCTGAGGAATGAAGTGTTTCTTACATATGCGGTACCAGAGTTTCTGCACAGTGACAATGGCAAACAGTTCACTAGTAGGAACTTTCAAAATCTTTTGTCAGATTTCGGCATTAAACACATTAGGACCGGTGTCTATAGTCCTCAAAGCAACGCGTCAGAGCGGGTCAATAGGTCAGTTCTAGCAGCAATTCGAGCGTTCATAAAAGGTCAACATACCAAGTGGGATTCACAAATTGGTGAAATCGCATATGCACTGCGGGCCGCAGTACATTCAGCTACCAAGTACTCACCGTACTATCTATTATTTGGTCAACATCCAATTTCGGATGGAAATACTTACCATTTGTTAAGATCACTACACAAGCTTGGTGAAGATGCTGGTGAGGAAATAGAGCGCTCTGATCATTTGACTCTGCTTCGGAACCGGGTTCAACAAAATTTAAAAGCAGCTTTCAAAAAATCGCAACATCAGTATAACCTGCGATCTAAACTACGGACTTTTCAACCACAACAACGGGTGTTTGTACGGCAACATCATTTGAGTGACGCTACTAAGAAGTTCTCGGCAAAATTGGCTCCAAAGTTCTTACCTGCAATGATTAAGACTAAGATTGGAAATGTACTCTATGAGTGCACAGATATGAGCGGTAAGAATCTTGGAGTACATCACGCGAAAGACATCAGGGAATGATGTCTTTTCGTTAGGTAGGGTCGTTCCTCTGGCTAGTTGTCCTCGCTGTGGTTCACATCTCCGTGTCATAATTACTGGTTGTATCGGGGTGTCCATAGTGCTGACGTTCTGATGGATGGTCGGTCGCAGTACTCAGTGAAGTTCCTAGGGACTTCATGAGTGTTGGAACCGGTCATCGGTCTTGACGCCAGTGACTGTTGTTATCTCGATCCCAGATACAGTTTAATTGGTGGAAGTAGTTCGGTGGTTTCCTGTCATGGAGGGTGTCGCGTCCTCCAATTGGCAGTGGACTGTATTTTGGGTTTCTTGAAGTTGATGGAGATAAATCGAAGGATTTGACAAGTTGGTGACTGAATTTTTGATTAATAGTAAATTTGTAGACACTGCTGACTCAAGTGTTGAAAATGACTGCTTTTATTGATGATCAAACAAAGTACACAATTATATGTCCTCATAAAATAATGATATTCTTGATGGTGATAATTTGTAAATAATAATGACGAAATGATGAGACTGACGTTATTGATGACAAACTGCTTAGATTTATGTTGCCTCGCAAAATAATGATATTCTTGATGGTGATATTTTGTAAATAATAATGACGAAATGATGAGACTGACGTTATTGTTGACAAAAACTGTATAAATTATGTTGCCTCAAAATTAAGTGATATGTTCGATGATAATAGTTGTAACTTGTAATGACGAAACGATGAGGGTGACGTAATCGATGACAAAATTTGCATAAAATATATTGCCTCACAAAATTACATAATATTTTCGATGAAAAATAGTTTATAAATGATGACGACGAAACTATGAGGCTGCCTATATCGATGACAAACTGCATAAATTTGATGTTGCCTCATAACAGTAAATAATATTCTCGATGAAAATAGTTTATAAATGATGACGAAACTATGAGGCTGACAATATCGATGACAAAATGCATAAATTTATGTTGCCTCACAACATTAAATAGTATTCTCGATGAAACTAGTTTATAAATGATGACGAAACTATGAGGCTGACAATATCGATGACAAAATGCATAAATTTATGTTGCCTCACAACATTAAATAGTATTCTCGATGAAAATAGTTTATAAATGATGACGAAAACTATGAGGCTGACAATATCGATGGCAAAATGCATAAATTTATGTTGCCTCCCAACAATAAATAATATTCTCGATGAAAAATAGTTTATAATTCTGCCTTACATAAGGCATCTGCAGTTGAACCGCTGAATATTATTTTAATTCACAAAATTTTGCTTCACAAAGCACCCGATGAAATAGATAAATAGATGTAAAATAATAGTTTTGTGAACAATGGCGGATTCTAGCATGCTCTTGAAAAAGTTGTCACGTTGATGAAAATGATTGATGCCGGCAGCTACAATGGCAGAACTATTAAAAGAAACATGTTTAAAAATTATTTATTGTTCCATTATCATTGGACACAAAACATTCACACAAAAAATAACAATTAGTTAGACACCAATTAAACACTTTATTAATTTTAATTTGAATACATTTTTAGAAAAAGGTTTAAAAAAATACATGAACAAACAACTGCACCAGACGGTGCCACAAAATGTATTTACATTAATTTATGCAACTTGTATTAGTTAACTTTTACTTCATCTTTGAATGTAGAAAACATTTAGGCGGAACGTATTGGTCTTTTTATGATTAAATGAAATTAACCCATTCTGGACGAAGTTTATTACAATATTATCAATATCAGATCTTTGATTTACCGCCAACTCTTTGTTTTTATATATATTTAAAGACTCAATAGTTAGACGTTTAGGTAAATACTTCTCCATCGCTAATATTTTTGTGTTATCAAAATCAAATGTACGGTGCAAATTTTTTGTATGTTGTGCTGCTGCTGTTTGATTTTGTTTATCTATTTTAGATGAGCTGTCATTTTTATGCTGTTTCAATCTATTTTTGAGTTTCTGGCCGGTCTGACCAACATAAATACTAGTGCAATCCTTGCAATTTATAGCATATATTACACCAGATTTCTCTATGTTGTCCAAAGGAGGATGTAACGGACGAAGAAATCGGGATACCGTTGAACAAGCTTTGAAGCCAATTTGCAAAGTATTGTCATAATTTGTTAGTAATTTTGTTATATTTTCCGCCATATGTGGAGTGTAGGTTAGACCTTTACAATTGGTCTTTGTGGTAATGTTGGATCTTTCAGTTTTATTTTCAAATTTATTGATCAAGTGTTTTATTAATTTGTTAGGATACAAATTCATCTGCAGAATATGTTTAATCTTTGCTTTGGTTTCATGAATGTATGACTCAGATGTCAGTGTCAAAAATCTAGAAATTAATCCATAAGCGACTGAGTGCTTCTGCTTAATAGGATGTGCCGAATTGTAGTTCAGCAATCTATTGTGCGATGTTGGTTTTTGATATATGGAAGTTTGGATAGTGCCATTCCACATTCTGTGTATCAGTAAATCCTAAATGAATTGTTTTTTCTTGCAATTCAAATGATGCAATGTGTTTAAGTTGTTTTTACTATATTGTAATTCATTTAAATTATTATTTTGATATTTTAGTGCTATAAAAATATTATATATAGATAGATATATGGATAGATTTAACTACAAATCTCACATGCAGGCGGCTCGGCGTGCACAAAATATTTTGTGGTCATATGTGCGGAAAAGTAGTTTTTTCTTGTATTCTATTCTAGTACAAAATTGAATATTTGCGTGATTTTATAATTATCCAGGTCGGTGAGAGTTTTAAATGTGTGCGTTCCAAAATGAGTTTGCCGTAGAATGGGCGAATGCTTACGTGCAAAGTAAATGAAACGTTGGTTCCTTCTGAACCCCATCCTTAAAGATTGTGCAATCAGCACTTGGGTGCTCTCCAAGGATCCAGTAACTAGTGATGACTTTACCAATGAACTAATATTCTGCCTACTCAAGGATATAAGTTCTTTGGAACACTGCAGGTTTAGTCTGGGAAAGATTTACCTGCTTATTTTGCAGCTAATGGTGTCTGACCACCGCCCTATAGGTAAGGTGACCAGATTTTAACATTGGCAAAGCGGGGCACCATTGCCCCGAGAGGGGGGGAGGGTCTATGTAAAGCAACAAAAATTTTCATAGAACGAAAAAGTTATATTGTAATATGTAAAATATTTCCATAATATGGAGTCAACTTAAAATTCAACTTAAGTAAATTAAATAAGTGATGCAGAAGTTTCAACTTCGAAATTGTCTCTGCCTAAGGATTCGAACCAGGCACTGGGGAGGAAGGTTCGAATTCATCCGAAACACGAAAAATGCGAAGTGAAGTTTTTTTCTGAGAATCTTCCAACCATACTTTTGAATTGAAAACATTTTAATTACTTCTTTACTTACTTGAGTTTAATCGATCTCAAAAAATCCCCAATATTGTAATAAATTTTTTTTAAATACCAGAAAAGTGCAACGTACAAATATAATAAATAAAAAAAATTATGTACAGTATTATTTCATTCTTCGGAATATTTCTTAGTTGCGTAAATTTTTTTAGGAGGTTACTATTGTTGTTGAAAAGGTCATGAAATATTCCACAAGAATATGTTAAATTATTTTTCACACATAAAATGGCTTTTAAAGTCTCAAGTAGAGTTTCTGCTCGAAAAATCCGGCCTCGAGATGCTCGAGAAAGATTTGTTATCTTGAACTAATGATTTTATCTTGTACTGCAACGTATGTTATCTTGTACTGCAGTACGCTGGGCTTGTCACTCCCGTAGATCAAAAATAAAAAAATTTACAAATCAATCCTCCATACGTAAAACTCAGGTTAAAACAACTAAACTTTGACGGATTATTTTATGTTTAAAATTTTTATATAAATAATTAAAATGTATGAATAAGTTTATATATATATGTAATCTTAATTACAATTTCAATAGAAGACAAAGTGGAACTCAAGTTATGTTTAGTGTTTACTGCAATATTGATATTGATTGTCATATAATTCGAATTTATTTATATATAAACTAAAGAAAATGTTTTATTTAGCATAAATAAATGGCCCAAATTTAATTTTAAATAACGAAATTCTTTTTTCATTCGAATGACGAAATTCTGTTTTTTTTTAAAAATCGGGACATTTTTAAAATGCCGCGGGACGCGGGACAAATTGTTAAAAATCGGGACTGTCCCGTCAAAAGCGGGACGTCTGGTCACCTTACCTATAGGTTACGCATTTACCCTTGTCATAAGTTAGTTGTTGGAGAGGGGCAAATGACCCGCTTTGAACTTCCATTTCTTGTAGAAGATCGAGTTCAGTCCCTTGCTTAGCAAGTGCGTCCGCTATATAGTTGCCCTTAACGACACTGTGACCCGGCATCCATATAATATGAACAGTGAAATTAACGGTGTTTAGTGTCACTTTTGACATCGTTGCTATGATATCTACCGATTTTAATGCAGTTATTTTTGCTATGTTGTTTGCAGTTATTTATGTTTGTATTTAGATGTATTTGTGTAAATAATAAATTTTGAATCATAAAAATAAAAGAAAAAAATGTTCTTTTTAAAATCGACATGTTTGACAAATTAAAATTGAAAAAAATCATATAAAGTTATCAATTGTTATATGAGTATGATATTTTTATAAATCTTTACTTAGTAACTTTCAAACAAACAAAAATTATACAAAATCAACATTCCTAGTCTCTAAATTTCTTAACATATTTTGAGGCAGCCTGTGTAAAAACTATTGAAAAAAGAAAAATAAAAAAATTGTACAAAAATAACAAATCATTGTTACAGTAATCACACACTCCCCCAACTATTTAATGCAGTACTGTGCACATTGCACAACCATCTTCATTTTCAGCCATACAGAATTAGTTAGTATAGTGTTGGTGTGTTTTAGGTCTATTTAAGTCTATTTTGTTTTTGTTGGGATGTTTTTCGTTGAACAAATTGGAAGGAGTGGTTTTCCAGAAATTGTGAATTCATTTGACATTCTGACATCTGACACATCACATGTTGGAAAGAAAATGTTTTCTTTTTTAAACTGCGCTAATAACTTTTGTGGCAACATTATTGGTAGTCCTTATTAAATCTCCTTATTAAATTGAAATGAAGATCAGTGATATGAACTGTAAATTTTTTTTTCATACTTGTCAATAAATAGTTCGATTTGGTTCTAATACTTTAATGGCAAGTGGTTTGTTCTATCGAGATGATCATATATCACAAATAAAAAACAAACAATTTAATTAAATATTGATCGTTTGATTGATCGTTTTGAAATAATTTTGAACAGCAAGTTCTTTAGTAAAGAAATACAATTTCATTTTCCCTAACTGTTATATGCTTCATGAACTTCGTGTTCTAGGGGGGGGCCAAAATTCGTCTAGAGGGGGCCGGGCCCTCTGGGCCCCTACTTAGTTACGCCAATGAATTGACCATGTTTGATGATCTTACGTTAAGAGGTTATTTTGACATCTCACAGTTGTGACTGCCTACAGAATCGCATTTAAGAGGTTTTAGTCTTAGCTAAGAGAAAAGTTTTTGCTATGACTATTTTTACTCTGTGAGGGTATGTCAGAATCAGCCTGTAAGTTAGATGCTTCACTCAAAAAGTCTAGATACTCTTCCTTAGATATTTATTCAATGGGCGTATCCAGCACGTTGAGATCTACTTGTGAGATATTCTAATATGTAGCAGTCACTGAATGTACAATCTACATTTTATTTTTTGTTTGTTTCTTAACTAAGCTGTCAGAGTTAATAACTGTCAACTGACAACTTAATTTTTGTTGTGAATTTTTTTTGTTTCGAAATATTTAAATGGAGAATATAATTAGAAATATTAGAAGAGATAGCAGAGGAAAATAAGTTTTGAATTTGTTGATGAATCTAGTGACGAATCTGATGTGTCCGCTAATGAGGAAATAGCTGAAAATGGTGAACTTCAAAATAAAAAGACATATTTTGCTTTTATGTTTTAAATTTATTTAAAAAATGTTTTATAAGTATGCTTTATTGTTGGTAAATTTAAAAATGAACATTACATTTTTTCAAATATATTTTATTAAGAATTTCATTCCTTTCTCTTTGTATAATATTGTTTTCATTTACAACATTTTAAGTTCCTGCAATGAACTCAATATATCCTGCCGGTATTTTCTCAGTTCGCTTATTCTTCCACTGCTCTTTAAATTGCTGCTCGAGTTACTTAATTTATTTTTGGAAAAGCGGTGGTGGAGTTACTGATTTGTCTATCAAAACAGGTTCCAAAATACTAGCCTCAATTTTCTGGGAGGTCAATGGTTTTATCGTTTTAGAATAGTAGATAAAATTGGTTGAAATATTCAAATATTGAAATATTTACCTCCATCGCTATCGTAAATATTGTCTTCCTCAATATTTGCCATATTATAAGGCTAATTATTTATTTTAATATTTTTAAACTTAACAATTGTAGTGCGTCACTTTAAAAAAACAAAACCTTATCAAATAATTTAACTTTGCCTTTTGACAGCTGTCAAAAAATAAGCAAAGACACAAACCAAAAAATATCTCCAAAATGTAGATACAAATTTCTTATCCAAGCTCAGTATTCTGCTCGAGCGAAGCTAAAAATTTCATATAAATTTGACGTGAAATTTAGCTCTTCAAAAATAAAATAAAAAATTTCGCTAAAGAGTTCGCTGATCGGTATGCTGCTCGACGCGGAAATAATTTCAAAATGATAGTTTGCGCATTGTAATATAGATGGCTCTACTACAATGTCTACACAGTTTTCGCGGCAAATTAAATGCACGAGACATTAAATTGAACGCTAAATTTTGACATTTTATTGTATTTAGTAATTGTGCGTTTAAAGTAATTGTGTGTTTTAAGTAATTGTGCGTTTGTAAAAAAAATTATCCTTTTTAGTTTTCAAAATGTATGTTGAAGCCGAATATTTAGATGATTCGTATTTTGAAAACGTTTT
>OY856187.1:283898844-283969898 GCA_963693315.1 Diogma glabrata | reverse complement strand
ATTCTGTATTTTATTTAATTATAAATTTAAAAGACCCCAAAGACACATAAATAAAACCAAATAGTTATGCAAGGAACTGCTTGCAATCTCTCTTAAACACATAAACAGACGACAAGTTCTTGATTTCAATGGGAATCGATTCCACAATTTTGAAGCTCGAACCAAAATGACTGTTCCATTGAGAGGGAACTATGCCTAGGTATCACCAGCTGTCTAGTACGTGCAGATTTAGCAAAAACGAGCCGTTGATGTAGGTAGGTAGACTGCGATTTGATTTTTAATCAATAAATCGATAAATCTCACAGCTGAATTTAAGGAAAGCTTAACCTTATAAAAAACACTTGGCACTACACCCCGAATACACTTCACAACCATACAGAAAAAAGGGAAACACTAATGTACGTATAAGTTTCTCTTTTAGGTTAGGTGGGAGGTAACCATTTATTGCATATAGCTTCCTTAGTGTAAAGCAAACTTTGCCGGATATACTAGCCACATGATCATCCCAGGTCATGGTTTGATTTATAATCATTCCTAAGCTATTCACTTTAGTTACATATGGAATCGAATTCTCATTGATAAGGGACTTACGTTTCTATTTTTACAAAATACTATATTTTGGAATATTATTAGAATTTAAAAAAAGATTAAATATTTGATTTTATTCTAATTTTTGGAATTTTGAAAAAAGTTTCAATATTTGATTTTGTTATAATTTTTTGCAATACTTTCAGAATTTTTGAAAAAAGTTTAATCTTTGATTTTGTAATAATTTTTGGAATATTTTTAGAATTTGAAAAAAGTTTGATTTTATTTAATTTTTACAATATTTTTGGAATTTTGAAAGAAATATGAATTTGTGATTTTGTAATATTTTCTCGAAACGCTAAATGGAGAGGTTTTTGAGTAGTTTGCTGACTGTATCATCTTTTCACTAAATTACGTTAATTTATAATCTGTTATAATTTTCCGGCAACGTATTGATGTTTCGTGTTAGTTTTGTAATAAATTTCTAAACAGAGATAAAAAAATACATGTACTTTAAAAAAGAGTTATAATTGATATACATCGCTGCGTAAAACTAGAAACCATGTCCTCATAAAAGTTTTTTGCCGCAAACTATATCAAAATCCTTAACCCAAACCGAAGTCTTGATATCTCAGAGCTGTGAGATTTCAGCCCCTTCATATTTTTTTATTAATTTCTTGAATTTTTTTAAACGCCCGTTTGGCATATTACACAACTGGATGTATAAACAAATAGATAACAACTTCGAATTTTTATACTTCTTTTGAAATATTTATTTTATATGCACAACAATTTCGCACATTATACAACTGAGTAAATAAATAGTTAACAATTTCGAACTTTTATAACGATTTCCATTATTTATTGAAAAAATACTTAAAAATAATCAAAAACAATTTCTATAGTTCTAAAACGATAATTACGCACTTTAATAATTATAATTAGTTAAAAAAACATTTAATTAATTAAAATTCATGTTGTAATAAGAAACTAAACAACCATAATGATCTTTCTGTTTTGATAAGTTCTTAAATGTTTTAATTTGTTGGTACAACGTTTTGATTGCTATGTCCATCAAAAAGAAAATAATGCATAGTTAAATGTATATATACTCTCGGAATTGTAATCCAAATCAAAACTATTTGTATCTCGAATATAATTTACATTGCGATTATTAACAAAACTAATTTGCCGTTCAATACTTTTATTCATTTAAAATATTTATTAAAAAATAACGAAAATAGTTAAACAATTTCTAAAGTACTAAAACGTTTTGATTTCATCACTTTGATAATTATACTTAGTTAAAAAAAAGAATTTAGTTCATTATAATTTATGCTCTAAAAAACCGAACAACCCTAACGATATATTGTCTGCAAATCGGACATTCATTTAAGACTTTACCACAATTTGTGCATGTTACCATATGTCCACATTCTAATATAACACATTCAATCGGTGCATCCATACAAATTTTACACAAATCTTCAGTCGTCAATTTTTCCACAGCTAAAAAACAAATTATTTCAATATTTTTAGTTAAATGCATTACTATCAATATGTGTATGAATTTACCTGGTGTTAATTTATGTTCTCTCCACAATCTATAAACTCTTTCTAGCAATTCTTTTTTTTCACAACAACCTTTGAAATCAACACGATTCAGCATCAAAATTTCCTTTAATTGCTTGACCGTCAACCTCTTCAAATCACCTTTATTTTTTATGTCAGCCAACTTTAAACGACCCCTTTGCTTCGAAAAGTTGTTGCATGTTTTATTTGATACTTCATTTTCATTGGAATGTTCATCAAAAAGAAAATTAACAGTCGGATAAACGTATATACCCTCATCATCATCGCCATTGTACAAATCATAACTATTTGTATTACGAATGTTATTTACATTGCGACCAGTAAAAGAGCTAATTTGTCCTTCATTTTCCGTTAATTCTAAATTTGATTGTGTTTGGGGATTAACCACATGATCATCATGTAGATGGTTATGATCGATATTGTAGAGACAGCGATTTTCAATTGATTTTAAAAATTCAAATATTTTTCTATTTTTCTCAAATTCCGTTAAATTAGTTACATTGTGTTCTAATTGTTGACGAAAACTATTAATGATTATTTTTAGTTCTACTTTTGCTTGACTACATTCAACACAGCAATAACGTAAACGTTTATTTGGTGGAAGGAAGCGATCGTCATTACCGGATGATGGTTGGTATAATATTGATTTTCTGGTAAATAAATCAGGGTCGGAATATCGTCTTGTTATTTTATTTGTAAGTATAGTTGAATTCGCTGATGTATTACTATTTTCTTGTGTGGTTTGCAAATTTATTGTTGAGTTAACAATTCGTTTGTTTGTTTTATTATTATAATATGGACTAGATGATAAATTTGAATTAGTTTTTTGAACAAATTGCCAATTATCTGTAATATTACTACTATTTGATGTTCCTGCATACGCAGCACCTAAATCTTCAAATGATGATGATGAACTTGGAATCTCATTATTTGATAATGATGTAGCACAATGATTAGAACTATTTATTATCTTTTTATTATTATTGATATTAATGTTATTCGTATTTTGTCGACTCGGACCTGGTTGTTGATTGTCAACTATGTTCTCAGTGATTAATAACTCATTAGGAGTTTGTTGTGAAGCCGTAGGAGAGGTTCCAACACTTAAGTGGATGCTTGATGCGTTTGATGAACTATTTTGATTTGAATTTTCTGTTTTGTTAGTTGCTGTAGATGGACGACGTGATGATTGGCTAAAGTTGGTGCTACTACTTTGCAAATTATGGAAATTATTATTACCATGATTAGTTTGACTACGTCCCCTTGAAGCAGGCTGGTGTACATTTGCTTGTCCTCCTGATTTCGTATTGCTTGCACCACCATTACTATCAAAATTTAAATCTTGTGCAATTTTTTCTGTTATACTTGTAAAAAGATTTTGGCATGTTTGTTTTATATTATCAAATGTATTATCACTTGGATGACTATTGAAACTATAAGTACTTGAATTTGAGCTCGAAAAGTTTGGGCTGTTTAAATTTTCTGTATGATTATTTGTTGAATTAACATGTGCAATTACTAAGTTTACTAATTCTTCTTTCTCTGAAATTACAAAAATAAAACGAGATAATTTATTGATGATTTTGGGTTTTCTGGTTTTAAATAATAATGTTGTTTTAACGGTGTCAGAGTCTAGATATGGTAATAAAATGTATTTAAAGGAATTAAAAGCTTAACATCTGAAGAGAAATCTTTCAACAATGAAAACATTTGGAAGCAGTCGGAGTACATTCTGATAAATATCTTATATCAGAAGAAGCAGATGATATTTAAGAATCAGTAAGTGGCTAATATAAAGATGGTGCCGTAGAAACAACGAAGCACGAGTTGAAAAAACACTTTTTTTTTTCAATTAACAAGTGTTGTGTAATAGGAATTACCATATGCGTTACAACACAACACGTATAAACCTTTTAAGGTCTAGATTTCATAACAACATCTTAGACTCTATTCAACCGAAAACGTAGATGCGTATTTTATTAACACAAGCCTAACTACACTTATAAGCGAAATTGGGTTATGCTAAATCAAATGGTTAAATTGCTTGGCAAATCAGAGTTAACAATCCTGTCATCAATCAAAACTAATAGGGCTATTCTGATAGTTGTGTCGTATCTAACGCTGAAAAATAATTTCGTATCGTACCGACTAATGATATTCTGTGAGTCGTACGAAACGACAAATTTTTCACCATCACCTCATTATTCACAACGAATAGAAATTGTAAATTTACAGATAAAATCTATCAAAAATCAAAAACTTTTGAATTTTTTGTTTGAATATTTAATAATAATAAAAAGTATTTTGGTGTAATGCTATTATTTTTTGTGTTTTAAAATTAAATGTTGTATAATAAAATAGAGTTATTATTTTTATTCACTTATATTTTGTAGCACAGAGAAATTAGTATTTAAAATTTAATATATTGCAAAGGAATTATTTATATTAAATTATTCGTTTATTATTATTAAATTACAAACAATATAACATAAAAGTTTAGTTTGATTATAAACATTGATGTAATTGTTTAAATCAATCCTTTATTTGGCGAATTGCAGTGTCAAAAACAAAATATTACTTTAATTTCATCATTTCCTTATTTTATTTTAATTTTAAATTAAACATTTTTTAAATTTAAATGCAATGCAGCATGCAAATGCAGCCAAAAATGGCTACGACAAAAATTGATTATTTTTGACATTTAAAGACGTGTCGTACGACTCTCAGAATATCAATTTATTTACCTTTGTCGTATTTAACGAAATTTGTCGGATCGAACCGACTGTCAAAATACCACTTTCGTTTTGTCGTGTCGTACGACGCAAAATACGATTGTCAGAATAGTCCTATATCTTGCTTATAACTACAGTTTGTTATGGCTTATTAATGTGTAACGGGTAAATATTGAGGCTTGATGTTGTTAGCATGTTGTTAGCATGAATAAAAATTTGTTTGTATAAATTAATAATAATTTTGAGTAGCAATGTATGAATGAGAATGATTGATATTGTTACGATTACAGAAAAATCCAGACGATTTCAGTCACTTCCAGAAAAATCAAATCACAACAAAACACAACAACAAATTAATGAAATTAATAGTGTTGTTGTTGTATTTCGTGGAACTTGGGTCAACAATAAATAAGATTGAACGATTTTATCAATCAAATCAACATAACGTAAAATAATCGAATATTCTAATATTTTCTCAAGGTTTCTAAAAAGTGACGTCGAATCTAGAAATTTTGAATTGTATATAAGCAAATTACCTCTTGTAGTTTTTAATTAGTTTTATTTTAAACGTGTGACGGTAAATTTAAAATTATAAAAGTGATTTTTAATTAGTTTTGTAAATAAAGTTTTAAGTGTTATTGAGAAGAAATATTTTGTGTATTATTTTGAACGTTGTGAACTGGAAATATCTACAATGAACCGTTGGAGTTCTGAAGCTGTTGAAAGAATATTCTAGTCAGGAATATTGTTTGCTGTATTGTTTTCCTGTTGTTGTGGAACAATTAAGGTGTTGAATACTTAATAGAACCTGGTGTGTTTGCTTACTAATCAGTGATCGAATCCAGAAAGTGAGGTTCCTGAGTTAAAGAAGGAACTAGAACAACGTGGATTGTCAACAATCGGAAACAAAAGTGAATTAATGCTACGACTTCAAAAAGCTATGGAAGCCAGTAAAAATGTAGTATAATTGTAGCCGGTAGCCGGTATAATTGTAGAGAGTTACCACGGTGATTTAGTTGCAGCTGAAGAGAAGAAAAGTTTTATTGAAACAACAACAACTTTATTGCGTTCTGCAAACTGCGAGTTTACACAGTTAATGGCTATGATGCAACAGATGAGTTTGAACATCAGTCAACAAATGGCTGCAACTAAGGAAGAGATCAGCAGTAATATCAATCAACAGCTGGTAATAGTCAACAATAACATGGCTGTTAATAGAGAACAGATTACTGCAACACTTGCTGCAAATAAAGATGAGATGAACCAGCAAATAAATGAGTTGAAAATTGGAATACATCAACATTTGGATGAGAAACTTCTACAAAAGTAAACGGCATTCGATGGAAAAGTCGAGAAAATTCGAAGCGAGATCCAAAAATTAGAACAAAAAGTGCTTGACGAAAACAAAAAGGTACTTTCCAAAGTTGATGATTTCGAAAAACGGTTGCAGGATGTTGAGACGACTAAAGTTACTTCCCAGGTGGTACATCAAGTAGCAAATATCAAATTAAAACCACCATCATACGACGGTACCACATCTTTCGGCATCTTCAAGTTCCAGTTCGAGACTGCAGCAGATCAAAACGTTTGGAACGCCGAAAATCGTCTACCTGCATTGATAGTTCCTCTTAAGGGGGAAGCAGCTGAAGCATTACAGGCTGTGCCGGAAAATGACCGGAAAAGTTATGCAGAGGTGATGAATGCGTTGAAACGTAAATATGGCAGCGACCACAAAAAGGAGTTATACAGAATCGAGTTAAAAGGTCGCTTGCAGCGAAATGGAGAATCTCTACAGGATTATTTTTCGGCAGTGGAGCGGCTTGTTCATTTAGCACACTCAAATACTCCTCCATATTTTATGGAAAAGATGAAGATCGAGGCTTTTACTGATGGTATTCGTGATTCTGAGACAAGGAAAGCTGTAATGTTGTCGCCAAAAGCAACATTCGCCGAAACTATAGCTTTTGCCTTAACAAATGAAACTGCTCAAGCTATTATAAAACCATCGATCAAAATACGCCGGGTAGAGATAGCTGATGAAAACAATTACAAGTCAAGACCAAGAGAGAGTGTCCGAAGTGACAGAATTCGATGCTGGTTATGTGGCAAGTTAGGTCATATTTCGAGAGAATGCAGAGATATGAGAAGAAAAAGAGCAATGCCAGTATCACCTATGCAGCTACGTCCAACAGAAGAGCGGGTGTAAGCTAGAGAGGACGATGGAGCAGTACCGAATCAGCTAAACTACAACGAGCCAGACTAAAGTGGCGTAAGCTGACTCCCACAACCGATTGCTCCATAACGTTCATCCAAGTTTCGAGATTGTAAAGAGGTGGCGACAGCCTTACTGTTAGGGGAATAATATAATTAATTTCTTTGGTACTTTTTGTATTAAATTTCTAGATATTACGATGTGTGAATTCATAGGATGAGAGAATATTTCGTCAACATCTAAGTCAACATTCTAATCAAAATCCTAAGTCACGAGTGTAAAGTCATTATTGATTGTTGCCAATCAATGCGAAACTTAATATCTGACGTAAAGTCAATATGTTGTTATATTTTTGGTTAGGAAATATAGACAACTTTAGGGGAATTTTTAATTTCGGATTGGTTTTTTGAGAACAATTAAGCTTAAGTACATATTGGAAATCACTTGAATTTTGCAATTCGAAATAACTTTTAATTTTCTCTAAAATTCCTTTACAAAAAATTTGTTGTGTTTCGTGTCAGGATTCGAACTACATTCATCAGAGACACACTGTTCAAATCCTGTGTCTTACACAACTTAGCCAAAGCGGCGATGACGAAACAAATTTTAATTTTTTGATGTTCAGATAATTTCTAAATTGAAATTTCATCATTTTTCATATTTACTTAAGTTGAATTTTTCATCATCTATGATTACATATTGAAAATTGTATTTATTTGGTATTTTTTGTATTAAATTTCTAGATATTACGATGTGTGAATTCATAGGATGAGAGAATATTTCGTCAACATGTAATCAATATCCTAAGTCACGAGTGTAAAGTCATTATTGATTGTTGCCAATCAATGCGAAACTTAATATCTGACGTAAAGTCAATATGTTGTTATATTTTTGGTTAGGAAATATAGACAACTTTAGGGGAATTTTTAATTTCGGATTGGTTTTTTGGAACAATTAAGCTTAAGTACATATTGGAAATCACTTGAATTTTGCAATTCGAAATAACTTTTAATTTTCTCTAAAATTCCTTTACAAAAAATTTGTTGTGTTTCGTGTCAGGATTCGAACTACATTCATCAGGGACACACTGTTCAAATGTGTGTCTTACACAACTTAGCCAAAGCGGCGATGACGAAACAAATTTTAATTTTTTGATGTTCAGATAATTTCTAAATTGAAATTTCATCATTTTTCATATTTACTTAAGTTGAATTTTTCATCATCTATGATTACATATTGAAAATTGTATTTATTTTGTATTTTTTGTATTAAATTTCTAGATATTACGATGTGTGAATTCATAGGATGAGAGAATATTTCGTCAACATCTAATCAATATCCAAGTTTCGAGATTGTAAAGAGGTGGCGACAGCCTTACTGTTAGGGGAATAATATAATTAATTTCTTTGGTACTTTTTGTATTAAATTTCTAGATATTACGATGTGTGAATTCATAGGATGAGAGAATATTTCGTCAACATCTAAGTCAACATTCTAATCAAAATCCTAAGTCACGAGTGTAAAGTCATTATTGATTGTTGCCAATCAATGCGAAACTTAATATCTGGACGTAAAGTCAATATGTTGTTATATTTTTGGTTAGGAAATATAGACAACATTAGGGAAATTTTTAATTTCGGATTGGTTTTTTGTGAACAATTAAGCAATATGTAATCATAGATGAAAAATTCAACTTAAGTAAATATGAAAAATGATGAAGTTTCAATTTAGAAATTATCTGAACATCAAAAAATTAAAATTTGTTTCGTCATCGCCGCTTTGGCTAAGTTGTGTAAGACACACAGGATTTGAACAATGTGTCTCTGATGAATGTAGTTCGAATCCTGACACGAAACACAACAAATTTTTTGTAAAGGAATTTTAGAGAAAATGAAAAGTTATTTCGAATTGCAAAATTCAAGTGATTTCCAATATGTACTTAAGCTTAATTGTTCACAAAAAACCAATCCGAAATATAATTAATGTTGAGGGAAAAAGTTGTGTCATCACATTGGATACGGGAGCAACAAATACAATTGTCCGCACAGATGTAGTAAAAGGGAAACTTAAACCAGCAGGGAGATACCGAATGCAGTCGGCAACCGGGGAAAGTGCAAGTATTAAAGGCAAGAAAATTGTTAACATTGAAATGGGGAATACTCACTTTCAACATGAAGTGGTTGTCGCCGACATTGTGGATGAAGTAATCCTGGGAATGGACTTCATGAGGCCAAATGGATTCGTTATTGATGCTGGCAAAGGAGTACTCATGTACGGAAATGTTGAGTTGCCACTCCAATTTGATGGTGAAGAATCAAATTGTGTTCGTCGAATAGTATTAGATCACAGAGAAAAGCTGCCATCCCAATCAGAAACGTTCATTTGGGGAAAATTGGAAGGAGGTTTTGGGTCACCCAGGTTGTGGGTAGTGGAAGCCAACAAAGGACACCAAAATTATAAGGAAGTCGTTATAGGAAAAACCTTAGTTAGATAAGATGCTGAATACAAAATACCAGTAAAGGTTTTAAATCTGTCAGATACGCAGAAATCAATTAAGAAAGAATCGATTATATGATAATGCGAAAAGGTAGCTAAAATAATAAAATACGAGCAGAAAAACATCGGCTCGGTCAACACAAAACAACAAAAAGCAGAAATGGAACAACTTGTGCAGAAATGGACAGAAGGGATTTCAGAAGAGCAGAAGAAAGCAGCACATTAATTGCTGGAGAGGCACAAGTCTGTATTATGCAGTTCACCTGAAGGAAATGGCAGAACCAATATGGTAAAACATCGTGGAGCAGAAAAGCCGATACGCGAAGTACCAAGGAGATTACCATTGGCTAAAAGAGAAGAAGCAGATAAAATGGTGAGAGATATGAAAGAAGGTGGTGTAATCGAGCCTTCAGACAGTCCCTGGAGCTGACCTGTGGTGTTATTTGGCAAGAAAGATGAGAGTTTAAGAGTTTGTGTTGACTACAGGAAACTAAACACAGTTACGAAGAAGGATAGCTATCCATTGCCAAGGATTGATGATACACTGGATACATTATCGGGTTCAAGATTGTTTTCAACATTAGATCTGCAGAGTGGTTACTGGCAGGTTGAAGTTGCGGAGGAAGATCGGGAGAAAACAGCGTTCAGTGTAGGGAATGGACTATGGCAATTTAATGGCATGCCATTTGGGTTATGCAACGGTTATTCTGACAAGATTGCAGCATTATGAACTGGCCAAGACCAAATAACCTACATGAACTACGAAGCTTCCTTGGATTGTGCAAATATTACAGACGGTTTGTGCCAGAATTCGCCATCGTTGCCAAAAGTCTGCATGAGTTAACCAGAAAACATAAAACATTTGAATGGAATGAACCTCAAGAAGAAGCATTTGTGGAGCTCCGAAGGAGATTATGTACGGCTCCAATTCTGTCTTATTCTATACCTAATGTGCAGTTTATTTTGGATACTGATGCCAGTAATGAAGGTATAGGAGGAGTTCTGTCACAGAAAATAGATGGCCAGGAAAAGGCTCCAAGCCGGAGCGGAATTGTTGCGTTACCCGAAAGGAGGTTATTGGCTATTATGGAATGCGTTCAACATTTCCATAAATACCTGTATGGACAGGAATTTCATCTTAGAACTGATCATGGTGCATTACGATGGTTACTCCAGTTCAAAAATCCAGAGTACAAGTAGCACGTTGGATCGAACGATTGCAGGCATACGATTTGGATATTGAACATCGAAAGGGTACTGCACATGGGAACGCTGATGCATTATCGAGACGACCCTGTCAAGTTGAATGCAAGCATTGCAGTCGTCAAGAAAATAAGCAGAACATCATTGATGTACGATTACTACAAGTGCTACCTGACAATGAGTGGACTGCTGAAGCCATAAGGAGAGATCAATTAGAAGATCCGGATCTTGCACCCATCATCGAGTTCAAAGAAAAGGGTTGCAAACCAGTATGGGGAGAAATTGCTGATACAACTCCAACTTTGAAGGCGTACTGGGCGCAATGGGACAGCCTCCATTTACAGGATGGATGTTTAAAGAGAGTGTGGGAGAGCTCAGATGGCAAGATAAAGCAATCCCTTACAGTGGTATCAAAAGGGAAAATACCAGTACTATTGAAGGAGTATCATGTTCCTGGTCAGGGACTCGGCAATCAATTGTGGAATGGTGTCAAAAATGCGATAAATGTGCGGCGGTGAATGGACCCGCTCGAAGAAGTCATGGGAAAATGAAGCAATACAATGTAGGTACTCCATTTGAAAGGATCGCAATGGATGTAGCGGGACCATTTACAACAACTGCCTGTTTCTCAAAAGTCTACGCCCCAGAAGCACTCGGAATTCAATTCCGACCAAGGACTATCACAACAATTTCGACGGAAGGTGCAAATTCGACGCTCCATTTTTTTTGGTAAAGAAGCAGCTGTCACTGGCCTCACTGCTTGAAACACTCCTCGTCATGGCTGGTATTGAAAGAAATCCGGGACCAACTAACATATGGCACTGTACTATATGTAAAAACATCTTAAGAACAAACACAACATCTATTCAGTGTAATACTTGCAAGGAATGGTGCCACCTCAAGAACTGCTCAGGTCTTGTCACACATTAGCAATGGACCAGGAACTACATAGCGCCGTGTTGTCAAGCATCAAGTTTAAACACCAACACGAGCTCACAACAAAACAGAATACGTATGAACACGCTACCGTAAGCCCCGAGTGATGTAAAAATTATGCAACTAAATTGCAACGGTCACACGAATAAGATCGACAATATAAAAAACAATATTCTAGTAACGTTTCTTCAAGAAACACAATTAAATGTAAGATCTAAGATTAGCGATAGTATCTGTGATTATTATAAGGCTGGATAGAGGGAAGGACAAAGGTTTATCATTCACAAAAGCATTATTTACCATACCACCACACTACCCGCAGTACCGGGAACTGACAAACACATAGAACAACAAGGCATTATAATAAAATCCGGAAATAACGCTTGCCAATCACGTGCCGATCATAATCACCTTAAGACGTTTCATAAATCAAATAAATTCCGAAATATATGTCTTATTAATTTTAACAAAGCTGACTGGAAAACTTTACAAATTTTACCGAAATTGAATTCAGTAAGCAAATTTTACCACTTGACACTCTCTCTGGGGAAAAACAATTCAGAGAAATTTTTAATAAGGCTAGAGCTCGCTACATTCCAGCTGGCAGAATTCAAAAGCTAAAACCAAACTTTCCAAATGAAGCGTGTGTGCTTTCTACTCAAAGAGATGACATCCGTAAAGCAGATCCAGCCGACTCCAGAATTCCGATGTATGTGAAGTTAGCCCGTTTTTCATCCCGTAAAAATGCGATGGCAACACTAAAAATTGATATCATGACACTTTCAACTGTCAGCCCAAAAATTATACTCTCAGCCCAGAAAAATAACTATCGCGACAGTTTTGTGTGAAATTAACTTATGAAGTTAACTATTAATTTTTTAGATTTGTGAAGTTAGCCCGTAATTCTATCCCGTAAAACAAGGAAAGTTTCATATCGTAATAATATTAGAAAACTTTATGCTATCATGATAGTTTATTTGAGTTTTATTACGAAACAATGCTATTTTACTTATTCATTAATTAAATTCAATTTTCAGTTAAAACTAATTTTTATTAATAACCTATTATAAAATGATTCCTCTAAAAATCTGCAACAAAACAATAACATCAACTCATTCAATTAATTTTGTTTTTACTATATGCTACTCTCAGCCCGTTTTTTTCTGTCACGACAGTCGACAGTGAAGTTAGCCCGTAATTTTATCCAATGAAACAATGAGAGTTTTATGTGGTAATAATTTTAGAAAATTTTATGCTATCATTATAGTTTATTTGGGTTTTATTGGGAAACAATGCTATTTACTTATTCATTAATTAAATTCAATTGTCAGTGAAGTTAGCCCAGAATTCTATCACCGTAATAGAATCCCTGTGGTAACTGCACAATATGGGTAAAGGATCAAGAATATAAAATTTGATTTTTCCATTATCCGATTTCTGCGGAAAGCGGTTATATCTAGATTATTTCTCAAAACTTTGGAGTAAATTGTCATTTTTGAGAATTTTTCAGTGTAGCGATATAGACGCAAGTAGACTGAAAACTAGTTGCTGGCCGGGAACTGTAATACCTGCAAAAAATAGGTAAACGTTCAATAATGTGTTATTTGATTTTTCTATTACCAAATATCTGCTCCGAAATTAGAATCAATTCTCCGAACTTTGGAGTTAAATCTAGAATTGTCAATTTTGAGAATTTTTCAGTGCAGCGACACAGACGCTTTTAGGCTACAAACTAGCTGCTGGCCGAAAACTGTGGTACCTGCGGTAAAAATGAAAAAGTTTCATTACATATAATATGATTTTTTCATTCCCAAATAACTGCTGTGAAATCTGAATAAATTCTCCGAACGTTGGAGTAAATTGTTACTTTTGAAAATTTTTCATTGTAGCGATACAGACGCTTTTAGCCTACAAACTAGTTGCTGGCCGGGAACTGTGGTACACGCACAAAAAATGCGGAAGTTCAATTGTATGTAATATGATTTTTTCATTCCCGAAAAACTGCTGTGAAATCTGAATAAATTCTCCAAACTTTGGGGTAAATTGTCATTTTTGAGAATTTTTCATTGGAGCGATACAGACGCTTTTGGGCTACAAACTAGTTGCTGGCCGGGAATTGTGGTAAACGCACAAAAAATTCGAAAGTTTAGTTGTGTGTAATATGATTTCTTCATTCCCAAATAACTGCTGTGAAATCTGAATAAATTCTCCGAACTTTGGAGTAAATTGTCATTTTTGAGAATTTTTCATTGTAGCGATACAGACGCTTTTAGCCTACAAACTAGTTGCTAGCCGGGAACTGTAATACACGCACACAAAATGCGAAGGTTCAATTGTATGTATTGTTTCATGCCCGAAAAACTGCTGTGAAATCTGAATAAATTCTCCAAACTTTGGCGTAAACTGTTATTTTTGAGTATTTTTCATTGTAGCAATACAGACGCTTTTAACCTACAAACTGGTTGCTGGCTGGGAACTGTGGTACCTGCAGTAAAAATGCAAAGGTTCATTTATATGTAATATGATTTTTTCATTCCCAAATAACTGCTGTGAAATCTGAATAAATTCTCCGAACTTTGGAGTAAATTGTCATTTTTAAGAATTTTTCATTGTAGCGATACAGACGTTTTTGGGCTACAAACTAGTTGCTGGCCGGGAATTGAGGTACACGCACAAAAATTGCAAAGGTTCAGTTATATGCGATATGATTTTTTCATGCCCAAGAAACTGCTGTGAAATCAGAATAAATTCTCCGAACTTTGGAGTAAATTGTCATTTTTGAGAATTTTTCATTGTAGCGATACAGACGCTTTTGGGCTGAAAACTAGTTGCTGGCCGGGAATTGTGGTACACGCACAAAAAATGCGAAAGTTTAGTTGTGTGTAATATGATTTTTTCATTCCCAAATAACTGCTGTGAAATCTGAATAAATTCTCCGAACTTTGGAGTAAATTGTCATTTTTGAGAATTTTTCATTGTAGCGATACAGACGCTTTGAGCCTACAAACTAGTTGCTGTATGGAAACTGTGGTACACGCACACAAAATTCGAAAGTTCAGTTGGATGTAATATGATTTTTTCATTCACAAAAAACTGCTGTGAAATCTGAATAAATTCTCCAAACTTTGGAGTAAATTGTCATTTTTGAGAATTTTTCATTGTAGTGATACAGACCCTTTTAGCCTACAAACTAGTTGCTGGCCGGGAACTGTGGTACACGCACACAAAATGCGAAGGTTCAATTGTATGTAATATGATTGTTTCATGCCCGAAAAACTGCTGTGAAATCTGAATAAATTCTCCAAACTTTGGCGTAAACTGTCATTTTTGAGAATTTTTCATTGTAGCAATACAGACGCTTTTAACCTACAAACTGGTTGTTGGCCGGGAACTGTGGTATTTGCAGTAAAAATGCAAAGGTTTATTTATATGTAATATGATTTTGTCATTCCCAAATAACTGCTGTGAAATCTGAATAAATTCTCCGAACTTTGGAGTAAATTGTCATTTTTGAGAATTTTTCATTGTAGCGATACAGACGATTTTGGGCTACAAACTAGTTGCTGGCCGTGAACTGAGGTACACGCACAAAAATTGCGAAGGTTCAGTTATATGTAATATGATTTTTTCATTCCCAAAAAACTGCTGTGAAATCAGAATAAATTCTCCGAACTTTGGAGTAAATTGTCATTTTTGAGAATTTTTTATTGTAGCGATACAGACGCTTTTAGCCTACAAACTAGTTGCTGGCCGAAAACTGTGGTACACGCACAAAAAATGCGGAAGTTCAATTGTATGTAATATGATTGTTTCATGCCCGAAAAACTGCTGTGAAATCTGAATAAATTCTCCAAACTTTGGAGTAAATTGTCATTTTTGAGAATTTTTCATTGTAGCGATACAGACGCTTTTGGGCTACAAACTAGTTGCTGGCCGTGAATTGTTGTACACGCACAAAAAATGCGAAAGTTTAGTTGTGTGTAATATGATTTTTTCATTCCCAAATAACTGCTGTGAAATCTGAATAAATTCTCCGAACTTTGGAGTAAATTGTCATTTTTGAGAATTTTTCATTGTAGCGATACAGACGCTTTTAGCCTACTAACTAGTTGCTGTATGGAAACTGTGGTACACGCACACAAAATTCGAAAGTTCAGTTGTATGTAATATGATTTTTTCATTCACAAAAAACTGCTGTGAAATCTGAATGAATTCTCCAAACTTTGGAGTAAATTGTCATTTTTGAGAATTTTTCATTGTAGCGATACAGACGTTTTTGGGCTACAAACTAGTTGCTGGCCGGGATTTGAGGTACACGCACAAAAATTGCGGAGGTTCAGTTATATGTAATATGATTTTTTCATTCCCAAAAAACTGCTGTGAAATCAGAATAAATTCTCCGAACTTTGGAGTAAATTGTCATTTTTGAGAATTTTTCATTGTAGCGATACAGACGCTTTTAGCCTACAAACTAGTTGCTGGCTGGGAATTGTGGTACACGCACAAAAAATGCAAAGGTTTGGTCATATGTAATATGATTTTTTTATTCCCATATAACTGCTGTGAAATCAGAATAAATTCTCCGAACTTTGGAGTAAATTGTCATTTTTGAGAATTTTTCATTGTAGCGATACAGACGCTTTTAGCCTACAAACTAGTTGCTGGCCGGGATTTGAGGTACACGCACAAAAATTGCGAAGGTTCAGTTATATGTTATATGATTTTTTCATTCCCAAAAAACTGCTGTGAAATCAGAATAAATTCTCCGAGCTTTGGAGTAAATTGTCATTTTTGAGAATTTTTCATTGTAGCGATACAGACGCTTTTAGCCTACAAACTAGTTGCTGGCCGGGAACTGTGGTACACGCACAAAAAATGCGGAAGTTCAATTGTATGTAATATGATTGTTTCATGCCCGAAAAACTGCTGTGAAATCTGAATAAATTCTCCAAACTTTGGTGTAAACTGTCATTTTTGAGAATTTTTCATTGTAGCAATACAGACGCTTTTAACCTACAAACTGGTTGTTGGCCGGGAACTGTGGTATTTGCAGTAAAAATGCAAAGGTTTATTTATATGTAATATGATTTTGTCATTCCCAAATAACTGCTGTGAAATCTGAATAAATTCTCCGAACTTTGGAGTAAATTGTCATTTTTGAGAATTTTTCATTGTAGCGATACAGACGCTTTTGGGCTGAAAACTAGTTGCTGGCCGGGAATTGTTGTACACGCACAAAAAATGCGAAAGTTTAGTTGTGTGTAATATGATTGTTTCATGCCCGAAAAACTGCTGTGAAATCTGAATAAATTCTCCAAACTTTGGAGTAAATTGTCATTTTTGAGAATTTTTCATTGTAGCGATACAGACGTTTTTGGGCTACAAACTAGTTGCTGGCCGGGATTTGTGGTACACGCACAAAAATTGCGAAGGTTCAGTTATATGTAATATGATTTTTTCATTCCCCAAAAACTGCTGTGAAATCAGAATAAATTCTCCGAACTTTGGAGTAAATTGTCATTTTTGAGAATTTTTCATTGTAGCGATACAGACGCTTTTAGCCTACAAACTAGTTGCTGGCCGGGAACTGTGGTACACGGACAAAAATGCGGAAGTTCAATTGTATGTAATATGATTGTTTCATGCCCGAAAAACTGCTGTGAAATCTGAATAAATTCTCCAAACTTTGGTGTAAACTGTCATTTTTGAGAATTTTTCATTGTAGCAATACAGACGCTTTTAACCTACAAACTGGTTGTTGGCCGGGAACTGTGGTATTTGCAGTAAAAATGCAAAGGTTTATTTATATGTAATATGATTTTGTCATTCCCAAATAACTGCTGTGAAATCTGAATAAATTCTCCGAACTTTGGAGTAAATTGTCATTTTTGAGAATTTTTCATTGTAGCGATACAGACGTTTTTGGGCTACAAACTAGTTGCTGGCCGGGAACTGTGGTACACGCACAAAAATTGCGAAGGTTCAGTTATATGTAATATGATTTTTTCATTCCCAAAAAACTGCTGTGAAATCAGAATAAATTCTCCGAACTTTGGAGTAAATTGTCATTTTTGAGAATTTTTCATTGTAGCGATACAGACGCTTTTAGCCTACAAACTAGTTGCTGGCCGGGAACTGTGGTACACGCACAAAAAATGCGGATGTTCAATTGTATGTAATATGATTGTTTCATGCCCAAGAAACTGCTGTGAAATCAGAATAAATTCTCCAAACTTTGGAGTAAATTGTCATTTTTGAGAATTTTTCATTCTAGTGATACAGACGTTTTTGGGCTGCAAACTAGTTGCTGGCCGGGATTTGAGGTACACGCACAAAAATTGCGAAGGTTCAGTTATATGTAATATGATTTTTTCATTCCCAAAAAACTGCTGTGAAATTAGAATAAATTCTCCGAACTTTGGAGTAAATTGTCATTTTTGAGAATTTTTCATTGTAGCGAGACAGACGCTTTTAGCCTACAAAGTAGTTGCTGGCCGGGAACTGTGGTACACGCACAAAAAATGCGGAAGTTCAATTGTATGTAATATGATTGTTTCATGCCCGAAAAACTGCTGTAAAATCTGAATAAATTCTCCAAACTTTGGTGTAAACTGTCATTTTTGAGAATTTTTCACTGTAGCAATACAGGCCGGGAACTGTGGTATTTGCAGTAAAAATGCAAAGGTTTATTTATATGTAATATGATTTTGTCATTCCCAAATAACTGCTGTGAAATCCGAATAAATTCTCCGAACTTTGGAGTAAATTGTCATTTTTGAGAATTTTTCATTGTAGCGATACAGACGTTTTTGGGCTACAAACTAGTTGCTGGCCGGGAACTGTGGTACACGCACAAAAATTGCGAAGGTTCAGTTATATGTAATATGATTTTTTCATTCCCAAAAAACTGCTGTGAAATCAGAATAAATTCTCCGAACTTTGGAATAAATTGTCATTTTTGAGAATTTTTCATTGTAGCGATACAGACGCTTTTAGCCTACAAACTAGTTGCTGGCCGGGAACTGTGGTACACGCACAAAAAATGCGGAAGTTCAATTGTATGTAATATGATTTTTTCATTCCCTAGAAACTGCTGTGAAATCAGAATAAATTCTCCAAACTTTGGAGTAAATTGTCATTTTTGAGAATTTTTCATTGTAGCGATACAGACGTTTTTGGGCTACAAACTAGTGGCTGGCCGGGAACTGAGGTACACGCACAAAAATTGCGAAGGTTCAGTTATATGTAATATGATTTTTTCATTCCCAAAAAACTGCTGTGAAATCAGAATAAATTCTCCGAACTTTGGAGTAAATTGTCATTTTTGAGAATTTTTCTTTGTAGCGATACAGACGCTTTTAGCCTACAAACTAGTTGCTGGCCGGGAACTGTGGTACACGCACAAAAAATGCGGAAGTTCAATTGTATGTAATATGATTGTTTCATGCCCGAAAAACTGCTGTGAAATCTGAATAAATTCTCCAAACTTTGGTGTAAACTGTCATTTTTGAGAATTTTTCATTGTAGCAATACAGACGCTTTTAACCTACAAACTGGTTGTTGGCCGGGAACTGTGGTATTTGCAGTAAAAATGCAAAGGCTTATTTATATGTAATATGATTTTTTCATTCCCAAATAACTGCTGTGAAATCTAAATAAATTCTCCGAACTTTGGAGTAAATTATTATTTTTGAGAATTTTTGATTGTAGCGATACAGACACTTTTAGCCTACAAACTAGTTGCTGGCCAGGAACTCTGGTGCACGCAAACAAAATGCGAAAGATCAATTGTATATAATATGATTTTTTCATTCCCAAGAAACTGCTGTAAAGTTTGAATAAATTCTCCGAACTTTGGAGTAAATTGTCATTTTTGAGAATTTTTCATTGTAGCGATACAGACGCTTTTAGCCTACAAACTAGTTGCTGGCCGGGAACTGTGGTACACGCACAAAAAATGCGGAAGTTCAATTGTATGTAATATGATTTTTTCATTCCCGAAAAACTACTGTGAAATCTGAATAAATTCTCCAAACTTTGGAGTAAATTGTCATTTTTGAGAATTTTTCATTGTAGCAATACAGACGCTTTTAGCCTACTAACTGGTTGTTGGCCGGAACTGTAGAACCTGCAGTAAAAATGCAAAGGTTTATTGAGTTAGTTTAAGTTTACATATAATGTAATCTGATTTTTTCATTCCCAAATAACTGCTGTGAAATCTGAATAAATTCTCTGAACTTTGGAGTAAATTGTCATTTTTGAGAATTTTTCATTGTAGCAATACTGACGCTCCTTGGCTACAAACTGGTTGTTCGCCGGGAACTGTGGTACCTGCAGTAAAAATGCAAAGGTTTATTTATATGTAATATGATTTTTTCATTCCCAAATAATCGCTGTGAAATCTAAATAAATTCTCCGAACTTTGGAGTAAATTATTATTTTTGAGAATTTTTGATTGTAGCGATACAGACGCTTTTAGCCTACAAACTAGTTGCTGGCCAGGAACTCTGGTGCACGCAAACAAAATGCGAAAGATCAATTGTATTTAATATGATTTTTTCATTCCCAAGAAACTGCTGTAAAATCTGAATAAATTCTCCGAACTTTGGAGTAAATTGTCATTTTTGAGAATTTTTCATTGTAGCGATACAGACGCTTTTAGCCTACAAACTAGTTGCTGGCCGGGAACTGTGGTACACGCACAAAAAATGCGAAGGTTAAATTGATTGGAATATGATTTTTTCATTCCCGAAAAACTGCTGTGAAATCTGAATAAATTCTCTGAACTTTGGAGTAAATTATCATTTTTGAGAATTTTTCATTGTAGCGATACCGACGCTTTTGGGCTACAAACTGGTTGATGGCCGGGAATTGTGGTACCTGCACTTAAAATGCAAAGATTCAAATATATGTAATATGATTTTTTCATTCCCAAATAACTGCTGTGAAATCTGAATAAATTCTCCGAACTTTGGAGTAAATTGTCATTTTTGAGAATTTTTCATTGCAGCGATACAGACGCTTTTAGCTTACAAACTAGTTGCTGGCCGGGAATTGTTGTACACGCACAAAAAATGCGGAAGTTCAATTGTATGTAATATGATTGTTTCATGCCCGAAAAACTGCTGTGAAATCTGAATAAATTCTCCAAACTTTGGTGTAAACTGTCATTTTTGAAAATTTTTCATTGTAGCAATGACTAACAAGCAACAAACTAGTTGCTGGCCGGGAACTGTGGTACCTGCACACGAAATGCGATGGTTCAATTGTATGTAATATGATTTTTTCATTCCCAAAAAACTACTGTGAAATCTGAATAAATTCTCCGAACTTTGTTGTAAATTGTCACTTTTGAGACTTCTTCATTGTAGCGATACAGACGCTTTTGGGCTACAAACTAGTTGCTGGCCGGGAACTCTGGTACACGCACAAAAAATGTAAAGGTTTGGTTGTATGTAATATGATTTTTTCATTCCCAAATAACTGCTGTGAAATATAAATAAATTCTCCGAACTTTGGAGTAAATTGTCATTTTTGCGAATTTTTCAGTGTAGCGATACAGACGCTTTTGGGCTATCAATTGGTTGTTGGCCGGGAATTGTGATACCTGCACCAAAAATGCACAGATTCAATTATATGTAATATGATTTTTTCATTCATAAATAACTGCTGTGAAATCTGAATAAATTCTCCCAACTTTGGAGTAAATTGTCATTTTTGAGAATTTTTCATTGTAGCGATACAGACGCTTTTGGGCTACAAAGCAGTTGCTGGCCGGGAAATGTGGTACACGCACAAAAAACGAGAAAGTTCAATTGTATGTAATATGATTTTTTCATTCCCAAAAAACTGCTGTGAAATCAGAATAAATTCTCCGAACTTTGGAGTAAATTGTCATTTTTGAGAATTTTTCATCGTAGCGATACAGACGCTTTTGGGCAACAAACTATTAGCTGGCCGGGAACTGTAGTACACGCACAAAAAGTGCAAAGGCTCAGTTGTATGTAATATGATTTTTTCATTCCCAAATAACTGCTGTGAAATCTGAATAAATTCTCCGAACTTTGGAGTAAATTGTCATTTTTGAGAATTTATCATTGTAGCGATACAGATGCTTTTGGGCTACAAACTAGTTGCTGGCCGGGAATTGTGGTACACGCACACAAAATGCGAGGGTTTAATGATATGTAATATGATTTTTTCATTCCAAAGAAACTGCTGTGAAATCAGAATAAATTCTCCGAACTTTGTAATAAATTGTCATTTTTGAGAATTTTTCATTGTAGCGATACAGACGTTTTTGGGCTACAAACTAGTTGCTGGCCGGAAACTGTGGTACACGCACAAAAAATGCGGAAGTTCAATTGTATGTAATATGATTTTTTTATTCCCAAAAAACTGCTGTGAAATCTGAATAAATTCTCCAAACTTTGGAGTAAATCGTCATTTTTTGAGAATTTTTCATTAAAGCGACACAGACGCTTTTAGCCTACAAACTAGTTGCTCGCCGGGAACTGTGTTACCCGTATGAAAAATTCAAAGGTTTAATTGTATGTAATAAGATTGTTTTATTCCCAAATATCAGCTTTGAAATCATAATAAATTCTCCGAACTTTGGAGTAAATTTTCATTTTTGAGAATTTTTCATTGTAGCGATACCGACGCTTTTGGGCTACAAACTGGTGTTGGCCAGGAATTGTGGTACCTGCCCTTAAAATGCAAAGATTCAAATATATGTAATATGATTTTTTCATTCCCAAATAACTGCTGTGAAATCTGAATAAATTCTCCGAACTTTGGAGTAAATTGTCATTTTTGAGAATTTTTCATTGTAGCGATACAGACGTTTTTGGGCCACAAACTAGTTGCTGGCCGAAAACTGTGGTACACGTACAAAAAATGCGAAAGTTCGATTGTATGTAATATGGTTTTTTGATTCTCAATAAACTGCTGTGAAGTTTGAATAAATTCTCCAAACTTTGGAGTAAATTGTCATTTTTGAGAATTTTTCATTGTAGCGATATAGACGTTTACGGGCTACAAACTAGTTGCTGGCCGGGAACTGTGGTAAACGCACACAAAATGCGAAGGTTTAATTTTATGTAATATGATTTTTTCATTCCCAAGAAACTGGTGTGAAATCTGAATAAATTCTCCGAACTTTGGAGTAAATTATCATATATGAGAATTTTTCATTGTAGCGATACAGACGCGTTTGGGCTACAAAC
This sequence comes from Diogma glabrata, assembly GCA_963693315.1. Classification (NCBI taxonomy): domain Eukaryota; kingdom Metazoa; phylum Arthropoda; class Insecta; order Diptera; family Cylindrotomidae; genus Diogma; species Diogma glabrata. The sequence continues at coordinate 283,946,970 of OY856187.1, read as the reverse complement.
TGGTTGCTGGCCGGGAACTCTGGCACCTGCACTAAAAAATGCAAAGGTTCAATTATATGTAATATGATTTTTTCAATCCCAAATAACTTTCAATCCCAAATAACTGCCTGCAACTATTTTGTAGGTTAAAAGCGTCTGTATCGCTACAATGAAAAATTCTCAAAAATGACAATTTACTCGAAAGTTCGGAAAATTTATTCAAATTTCACAGCAGTTATTTGGGAATAAAAAAATCATTTTACACATAATTGTATCTTTGCATTTTTAGTGCAGGTACCACAGTTCCCGGCCAGCAACCATTTTGTAGCCTAAAAGCGTCAGTATCCCAAAAATGGAAAATTTTCAGATATTACAATTTACTCCAAAGTTCGGAGAATTTATTCAGATTTCACAGCAGATATTTGGGAATGAAAAAATCTTATTACATATAATTGAATCTTCGAATTTTTCATGCGGGTACCACAGTTCCCGGTCGGCAACTAGTTTGTAGGCTAAAAGCGTCTGTATCGCAACAATGAAAAATTCTCAAAGATGACAGTTTACTCCAAAGTTCGGAGAGTTTATTCTGATTTCACAGCAGTTTTTTGGGAATAAAAAAATCATATTACATACAATTGAACTTTCTCGTTTTTGTACCACATTTCTCGGCCAGCAACTTTATTGTAGCCCAAAAACGTCTGTATCGCTACAATGAAAAATTCTCAAAAATGACAATTTACTCCAAAGTTCGGAGAATTTATTCAAACTTCACAGCAGCTTTCTGGAAATGAAAAAATCATATTACATATAATAGAATCTTTGCATTTTTTGTACGTGTACCAAAATTCCCGGCCAGCAACTATTTTGTAGCCCAAAAGCGTCTGTATCGCTACAATGAAAAATTCTCAAAAATGACAATTTACTCCAAAGTTGGGAGAATTTATTCAGATTTCACAGCAGACTTTTAAGAATGACAAAATCATATTAAATACAATTGAACCATCGCATTTTGTATGCGTATACCACAATTTCCGGCCAGCTACTAGTATGTAGCCCAAAAGCGTCTGTATCGCTACAATAAAAAATTCTCAAAAATGACGATTTACTACAAAGTTCGGAAAATTTATTCAGATTTCACAGCAGTTATTTGGGAATGAAAAAATCTTATATGATATAATTGAATCTTTGCATTTTTAGTGCAGGTACCACATTTCCCGGATAACAACCAGTTGATAGCCCAAAAGCGTCTGTATCGCTACAATGAAAAATTTTCAAAAATGACAATTTACTCCAAAGTTCGGAGAATTTATTCAGATTTCACAGCAGTTTTTTGGGAATGAAAAAATCATATTACTTACAATTGAACTTTCTCGTTTTTTAATCTTGTACCACATTTTCCGGCCAGTAACTGCTTTGTAGCCCAAAAGCGTCTGTATCGCTAAAGTGAAAAATTCTCAAAAATAACAATTTTGCTCCAAAGTTGGGAGAATTTATTCAGATTTCACAGCAGTTATTTATGAATGAAAAAATCTTATTACATATAATTGAATCTTTGCATTTTTGGTGCAGGTACCACAATTCTCGGCCAATAACCAGTTTATAGCCCAAAAGCGTCTATATCGCTGCTCTGAAAAATTCTCAAAAATGAGAATTTACTCAAAGTTCGGAGAATTTATTTAAATTTCTTAGCAGTTATTTGGGAATGACAAAATCATATTACATACAATTTTACCTTCGCATTTTTTGTGCGTGTAGCACAGTTCCCGGCCAGCAACTAGTTTGGAATCCAAAAGCGTCTGTATCGCTCCAATGAAAAATTCTCAAAAATGACAATTTACTCCAAAGTTCGGAGAATTTATTCTGATTTCACAGCAGTTTTTTGGGAATGAAAAAATCATATTACATACAATTGAACTTTCTCGTTTTTTGTGCGTGTACCATATTTCCCGGCCAGCAACTGCTTTGTAGCCCAAAAGCGTCTGTATCGCTACAATGAAAAATTCTCAAAAATGACAATTTACTCCAAAGTTGGGAGAATTTATTCAGATTTCACAGCAGTTATTTATGAATGAAAAAATCATATTACATATAATTGAATCTGTGCATTTTTGGTGCAGGTATCACAATTCCCGGCCAACAACCAATTGATAGCCCAAAAGCGTCTGTATCGCTACACTGAAAAATTCGCAAAAATGACGATTTACTCCAAAGTTCGGAGAATTTATTTATATTTCACAGCAGTTATTTGGGAATAAAAAAATCATATAACATACAACCAAACCTTTACATTTTTTGTGCGTGTACCAGAGTTCCCGGCCAGCAACTAGTTTGTAGCCCAAAAGCGTCTGTATCGCTACAATGAAGAAGTCTCAAAAGTGACAATTTACAACAAAGTTCGGAGAATTTATTCAGATTTCACAGTAGTTTTTTGGGAATGAAAAAATCATATTACATACAATTGAACCATCGCATTTCGTGTGCAGGTACCACAGTTCCCGGCCAGCAACTAGTTTGTTGCTTGTTAGTCATTGCTACAATGAAAAATTTTCAAAAATGACAGTTTACACCAAAGTTTGGAGAATTTATTCAGATTTCACAGCAGTTTTTCGGGCATGAAACAATCATATTACATACAATTGAACTTCCGCATTTTTTGTGCGTGTACCACAGTTCCCGGCCAGCAACTAGTTTGTAAGCTAAAAGCGTCTGTATCGCTACAATGAAAAATTCTCAAAAATGACAATATACTCCAAAGTTCGGAGAATTTATTCAGATTTCACAGCAGTTTTTTGGGAATGAAAAAATCATATTACATATAACTGAACCTTCGCAATTTTTGTGCGTGTACCTCAAATCCCGGCCAGCAACTAGTTTGTAGCCCAAAAACGTCTGTATCACTACAGTGAAAAATTCTCAAAAATGACAATTTACTCCAAAGTTTGGAGAATTTATTCTGATTTCACAACAGTTTCTTGGGAATGAGAAAATCATATTACATACAATTGAACTTCCGCATTTTTTGTGCGTGTACCACATTTCTCGGCCAGCAACTTTATTGTAGCCCAAAAACGTCTGTATCGCTACAATGAAAAATTCTCAAAAATGACAATTTACTCCAAAGTTCGGAGAATTTATTCAAACTTCACAGCAGCTTTCTGGAAATGAAAAAATCATATTACATATAATAGAATTTTTGCATTTTTTGTACGTGTACCTCAGTTCCCGGCCAGCAACTAGTTTGTAGCCCAAAAACGTCTGTATCGCTACAATGAAAAATTCTCAAAAATGACAATTTACTCCAAAGTTCGGAGAATTTATTCAGATTTTACAGCAGTTATTTGGGAATGACAAAATCATATTACATATAAATAAACCTTTGCATTTTTACTGCAAATACCACAGTTCCCGGCCAACAACCAGTTTGTAGGTTAAAAGCGTCTGTATTGCTACAATGAAAAATTCTCAAAAATGACAGTTTACACCAAAGTTTGGAGAATTTATTCAGATTTCACAGCAGTTCTTCGGGCATGAAACAATCATATTACATACAATTGAACTTCCGCATTTTTTGTGCGTGTACCACAGCTCCCGGCCAGCTACTAGTGTGTAGGCTAAAAGCGTCTGTATCGCTACAATGAAAAATTCTCAAAAATGACAATTTACTCCAAAGTTCGGAGAATTTATTCTGATTTCACAGCAGTTTTTTGGGAATGAAAAAATCATATTACATATAACTGAACCTTCGCAATTTTTGTGCGTGTACCTCAGTTCCCGGCCAGCAACTAGTTTGTAGCCCAAAAACGTCTGTATCGCTACAATGAAAAATTCTCAAAAATGACAATTTACTCTTCGGAGAATTTATTCAGATTTCACAGCAGTTATTTGGGAATGACAAAATCATATTACATATAAATAAACCTTTGCATTTTTACTGCAAATACCACAGTTCCCGGCCAACAACCAGTTTGTAGGTTAAAAGCGTCTGTATTGCTACAGTGAAAAATTCTCAAAAATGACAGTTTACACCAAAGTTTGGAGAATTTATTCAGATTTCACAGCAGTTTTTCGGGCATTAAACAATCATATTACATACAATTGAACTTCCGCATTTTTTGTGCGTGTACCACAGTTCCCGGCCAGCAACTAGTTTGTAGGCTAAACGCGTCTGTATCGCTACAATGAAAAATTCTCAAAAATGACAATTTACTCCAAAGTTCGGAGAATTTATTCTGATTTCACAGCAGTTTTTTGGGAATGAAAAAATCATATTACATATAACTGAACCTTCGCAATTTTTTTGCGTGTACCTCAAATCCCGGCCAGCAACTAGTTTGTAGCCCAAAAACGTCTGTATCGCTACAATGAAAAATTCTCAAAAATGACAATTTACTCCAAAGTTCGGAGAATTTATTCAGCTTTCACAGCAGTTATTTGGGAATGACAAAATCATATTACATATAAATAAACCTTTGCATTTTTACTGCAAATACCACAGTTCCCGGCCAACAACCAGTTTGTAGGTTAAAAGCGTCTGTATTGCTACAATGAAAAATTCTCAAAAATGACAGTTTACACCAAAGTTTGGAGAATTTATTCAGATTTCACAGCAGTTTTTCGGGCATGAAACAATCATATTAAATACAATTGAACTTCCGCATTTTTTGTCCGTGTACCACAGTTCCCGGCCAGCAACTAGTTTGTAGGCTAAACGCGTCTGTATCGCTACAATGAAAAATTCTCAAAAATGACAATTTACTCCAAAGTTTGGAGAATTTATTCAGATTTCACAGCAGTTTTTCGGGCATGAAACAATCATATTACATACAATTGAACCTTCGCATTTTGTGTGCGTGTACCACAGTTCCCGGCCAGCAACTAGTTTGTAGGCTAAAAGGGTCTGTATCACTACAATGAAAAATTCTCAAAAATGACAATATACTCCAAAGTTTGGAGAATTCATTCAGATTTCACAGCAGTTTTTTGTGATTGAAAAAATCATATTACATACAACTGAACTTTCGAATTTTGTGTGCGTGTACCACAGTTTCCATACAGCAACTAATTAGTAGGCTAAAAGCGTCTGTATCGCTACAATGAAAAATTCTCAAAAATGACAATTTACTCCAAAGTTCGGAGAATTTATTCAGATTTCACAGCAGTTATTTGGGAATGAAAAAATCATATTACACACAACTAATTTTTCGCATTTTTTGTGCGTTTACAACAATTCCCGGCCAGCAACTAGTTTGTAGCCCAAAAGCGTCTGTATCGCTACAATGAAAAATTCTCAAAAATGACAATTTACTCCAAAGTTTGGAGAATTTATTCAGATTTCACAGCAGTTTTCGGGAATAAAAAAATCATATTACATACAATTGAACTTCCGCATTTTTTGTGCGTGTACCACAGTTCCCGGCCAGCAACTAGCTTGTAGGCTAAAAGCGTCTGTATCGCTACAATGAAAAATTCTCAAAAATGACAATTTACTCCAAAGTTCGGAGAATTTATTCAGATTTCACAGCAGTTTTTTGGGAATGAAAAAATCATATTACATATAACTGAACCTTCGCTATTTTTGTGCGTGTACCTCAGTTCACGGCCAGCAACTAGTTTGTAGCCCAAAATCGTCTGTATCGCTACAATGAAAAATTCTCAAAAATGACAATTTACTCCAAAGTTCGGAGAATTTATTCAGATTTCACAGCAGTTATTTGGGAATGAAAAAATCATATTACATATAAATGAACCTTTGCATTTTTTGTGCGTTTACAACAATTCCCGGCCAGCAACTAGTTTGTAGCCCACAAGCGTCTGTATCGCTACAATGAAAAATTCTCAAAAATGACAATTTACTCCAAAGTTCGGAGAATTTATTCAGATTTTACAGCAGTTATTTGGGAATGACAAAATCATATTACATATAAATAAACCTTTGCATTTTTACTGCAAATACCACAGTTCCCGGCCAACAACCAGTTTGTAGGTTAAAAGCGTCTGTATTGCTACAATGAAAAATTCTCAAAAATGACAGTTTACACCAAAGTTTGGAGAATTTATTCAGATTTCACAGCAGTTTTTCGGGCATGAAACAATCATATTACATACAATTGAACTTCCGCATTTTTTGTGCGTGTACCACAGTTCCCGGCCAGGAACTAGTTTGTAGGCTAAAAGCGTCTGTATCGCTACAATGAAAAATTCTCAAAAATGACAATTTACTCCAAAGTTCGGAGAATTTATTCTGATTTCACAGCAGTTTTTTGGGAATGAAAAAATCATATTACATATAACTGAACCTTCGCAATTTTTGTGCGTGTACCACATTTCCCGGCCAGCAACTAGTTTGTAGCCCAAAAACGTCTGTATCGCTACAATGAAAAATTCTCAAAAATGACAATTTACTCCAAAGTTCGGAGAATTTATTCAGATTTCACAGCAGTTATTTAGGAATGACAAAATCATATTACATCTAACTGAACTTTCGAATTTTGTGTGCGTGTACCACAGTTTCCATACAGCAACTAGTTAGTAGGCTAAAAGCGTCTGTATCGCTACAATGAAAAATTCTCAAAAATGACAATTTACTCCAAAGTTCGGAGAATTTATTCAGATTTCACAGCAGTTATTTGGGAATGAAAAAATCATATTACACACAACTAAACTTTCGCATTTTTTGTGCGTGTACAACAATTCCCGGCCAGCAACTAGTTTGTAGCCCAAAAGCGTCTGTATCGCTACAATGAAAAATTCTCAAAAATGACAATTTACTCCAAAGTTTGGAGAATTTATTCAGATTTCACAGCAGCTTTTCGGACATGAAACAATCATATTACATACAATTGAACTTCCGCAGTTTTTGTGCGTGTACCACAGTTCCCGGCCAGCAAATAGTTTGTAGGCTAAAAGCGTCTGTATCGCTACAATAAAAAATTCTCAAAAATGACAATTTACTCCAAGTTCGGAGAATTTATTCTGATTTCACAGCAGTTTTTTGGGAATGAAAAAATCATATTACATATAACTGAACCTTCGCAATTTTTGTGCGTGTACCTCAGTTCACGGCCAGCAACTAGTTTGTAGCCCAAAATCGTCTGTATCGCTACAATGAAAAATTCTCAAAAATGACAATTTACTCCAAAGTTCGGAGAATTTATTCAGATTTCACAGCAGTTATTTGGGAATGACAAAATCATATTACATATAAATAAACCTTTGCATTTTTACTGCAAATACCACAGTTCCCGGCCAACAACCAGTTTGTAGGTTAAAAGCGTCTGTATTGCTACAATGAAAAATTCTCAAAAATGACAGTTTACGCCAAAGTTTGGAGAATTTATTCAGATTTCACAGCAGTTTTTCGGGCATGAAACAATCATATTACATACAATTGAACCTTCGCATTTTGTGTGCGTGTACCACAGTTCCCGGCCAGCAATTAGTTTGTAGGCTAAAAGGGTCTGTATCACTACAATGAAAAATTCACAAAAATGACAATTTACTCCAAAGTTTGGAGAATTCATTCAGATTTCACAGCAGTTTTTTGTGAATGAAAAAATCATATTACATCCAACTGAACTTTCGAATTTTGTGTGCGTGTACCACAGTTTCCATACAGCAACTAGTTTGTAGGCTAAAAGCGTCTGTATCGCTACAATGAAAAATTCTCAAAAATGACAATTTACTCCAAAGTTCGGAGAATTTATTCAGATTTCACAGCAGTTATTTGGGAATGAAAAAATCATATTACACACAACTAAACTTTCGCATTTTTTTGTGCGTGTACCACAATTCCCGGCCAGCAACTAGTTTTCAGCCCAAAAGCGTCTGTATCGCTACAATGAAAAATTCTCAAAAATGACAATTTACTCCAAAGTTCGGAGAATTTATTCTGATTTCACAGCAGTTTCTTGGGCATGAAAAAATCATATTGCATATAACTGAACCTTTGCAATTTTTGTGCGTGTACCTCAATTCCCGGCCAGCAACTAGTTTGTAGCCCAAAAACGTCTGTATCGCTACAATGAAAAATTCTCAAAAATGACAATTTACTCCAAAGTTCGGAGAATTTATTCAGATTTCACAGCAGTTATTTGGGAATGAAAAAATCATATTACATATAAATGAACCTTTGCATTTTTACTGCAGGTACCACAGTTCCCGGCCAGCAACCAGTTTGTAGGTTAAAAGCGTCTGTATTGCTACAATGAAAAATACTCAAAAATGGCAGTTTACGCCAAAGTTTGGAGAATTTATTCAGATTTCACAGCAGTTTTTCGGGCATGAAACAATACATACAATTGAACCTTCGCATTTTGTGTGCGTGTATTACAGTTCCCGGCTAACAACTAGTTTGTAGGCTAAAAGCGTCTGTATCGCTACAATGAAAAATTCTCAAAAATGACAATTTACTCCAAAGTTCGGAGAATTTATTCAGATTTCACAGTAGTTATTTGGGAATGAAGAAATCATATTACACACAACTAAACTTTCGAATTTTTTGTGCGTGTACCACAATTCCCGGCCAGCAACTAGTTTGTAGCCCAAAAGCGTCTGTTTCGCTCCAATGAAAAATTCTCAAAAATGACAATTTACCCCAAAGTTTGGAGAATTTATTCAGATTTCACAGCAGTTTTTCGGGAATGAAAAAATCATATTACATACAATTGAACTTCCGCATTTTGTGTGCGTGTACCACAGTTCCCGGCCAGCAACTAGTTTGTAGGCTAAAAGCGTCTGTATCGCTACAATGAAAAATTCTCAAAAGTAACAATTTACTCCAACGTTCGGAGAATTTATTCAGATTTCACAGCAGTTATTTGGGAATGAAAAAATCATATTACATATAATGAAACTTTTTCATTTTTACCGCAGGTACCACAGTTCTCGGCCAGCAGCTAGTTTGTAGCCTAAAAGCGTCTGTGTCGCTGCACTGAAAAATTCTCAAAATTGACAATTCTAGATTTAACTCCAAAGTTCGGAGAATTGATTCTAATTTCGGAGCAGATATTTGGTAATAGAAAAATCAAATAACACATTATTGAACGTTTACCTATTTTTTGCAGGTATTACAGTTCCCGGCCAGCAACTAGTTTTCAGTCTACTTGCGTCTATATCGCTACACTGAAAAATTCTCAAAAATGACAATTTACTCCAAAGTTTTGAGAAATAATCTAGATATAACCGCTTTCCGCAGAAATCGGATAATGGAAAAATCAAATTTTATATTCTTGATCCTTTACCCATATTGTGCAGTTACCACAGGATTCTATTACGGTGATAGAATTCTGGGCTAACTTCACTGACAATTGAATTTAATTAATGAATAAGTAAATAGCATTGTTTCCCAATAAAACCCAAATAAACTATAATGATAGCATAAAATTTTCTAAAATTATTACCACATAAAACTCTCATTGTTTCAATGGATAAAATTACGGGCTAACTTCACTGTCGACTGTCGTGACAGAAAAAAACGGGCTGAGAGTAGCATATAGTAAAAACAAAATTAATTGAATGAGTTGATGTTATTGTTTTGTTGCAGATTTTTAGAGGAATCATTTTATAATAGGTTATTAATAAAAATTAGTTTTAACTGAAAATTGAATTTAATTAATGAATAAGTAAAATAGCATTGTTTCGTAATTAAACTCAAATAAACTATCATGATAGCATAAAGTTTTCTAATATTATTACCATATGAAACTTTCCTTGTTTTACGGGATAGAATTACGGGCTAACTTCACAAAGATAGAATTCCGGACCTGAACAAGCGAATTAACCAGTTGGTCACGGATCATAAAAGATATAAATGGAGAGAGTTAGTAAGTAAATCAAACCTGACTACTAGTAAAAGTCTTTGGAAGGACATTAAAGGCCTAACTCATCCTCGACAGCCACAAAACAACTGCATAATCTCCTTCGACGATATCCCAATTGAAAACCACAGGAAATGCGCAAACAAATTTAACATTCAGTTTACAGAAAAGCAGCGTAAACACGAGAAAAAGACCAGACACCTGCGCAAACTTAACACTGACAACTTGGAGGATATCATATTTTCCTAAGAAGAGGTGGAGAATGCAATAAGAAAAATTAAGCCATCAGAAGCTATATGACCCGCCGGCATCTCAGAAATCATGCTCAAACACATCGGGTCCAAAGGATTGAACTTCCTCACTACTAGACTTAATACATCTTTAAATACTCTACAGATACCAAATATCTGGAAAACGGCCAGAATCAGCCCCATTTTAAAACCAGGAAAACCTGAAGAAAAGGGAGTCTTACAGACCAATATTCATTCTTTCATCGGTCGCAAAACTTATCGAAGCACTTCCGCTCCTTCAGCTGACAGGATCCTGCAATTTGGCACCACACCAACATGGCTGCCGGCGAGCACACAGTACCACCACCGCGATCCACATGATACAGATCCAGATCAGTCATGGTTTGAATCAAAAACAACCATGCGCTAGAACAATTTTAGTTGCACTCGACCTGTCAAAAGCATTTGACAGTGTCGCACGCTGCTCTATTGGATGATATCTTCAATACTAATTTGCCAGGTTTATTGAAGCGCTGGTTGTGCAACTACCTTAGAGGTCGCCAAACATATGTTGAGTTCCGAAACTGCAAGTCCAAAATGAAAGTGCTAAGACAAGGAGTTCCTCAAGGCGAAGTTCTTTCACCGTCATTATTCAATCTATCTATACCTAAGCAGTTTGACTACCCCACCAAAAGGAATAACCATCACGTCACATGCAGACGACTGCACAGTGCTTGCAACAGCAAATAACCTGCAACAACTCACAAATATCCTGAATACCTACCTTAATATTCTGAATGATTGGTTTAAAACCAGAAAACTAAAACTTTCTGCTGAAAAGTCTACTTCTACACTTTTTACCACATGGACGAAAGAGGTAAATTTAACACTAAGCATCTGCATAGACAACATACTTATTCCTACAGTAAAAGACTCGAGACTGTTGGTGTAACATTCGACCCACTGCTTAAATTCAACGCTCATGCACAACAAATAAACTCTAGATTGAAAAACAGGAATAACGCATTGAAAGCACTAGCGGTTAGTTCATGGGGCAAAGATAAAAATAGGATCATAACAACGTACAAAGCAATAGGAAGACCTATTTTAAATTATGCTGCACCCATATACCTCTTAAGTTGCCAACACTCACTGGAATAAGTTACAAACAACACAAAATGCTGCCTTGCGAACCGCAACCGGATGTCACCTGATGGCCCACCAGGATCACTTGCACGTGGAAAGTAACATATTACCGGTCCGTGAACATAATGAAATGCTAACCAAACAATATCTATTGGCCTGTCACAAACAGCAACATCCTTGCAATGACACCTTAACTACGATCGAACCCCCAGAGACAAGGAAGACAGCAAGATGCTTTCTGCAAGATGTCAGAGATAGCCAGGTTACTGGTAACATCGACGAATCCACATATAGACTGGATTAAACGCACTCCACACCAAAACGGTTGAAAATGCAATAAGAAACTATACTCCAAATCGTGTTCTAAAAAGAAAGCCACCAAAAGTCGCTGCCGAAGAGGTCCAACTACCCCGTAGCACCAGATCCATCCTAGCTCAACTAAGATCCGGTTGGTCACGCATTCTAAACAACTACATGAGCAGAGTTGAACCTGAAATTATTGACAAGTGTCCCGCATGTGAGGGCACACCACACGATGTAGACCACCTATTCAATTGTCCTGAAAATATAACCAACCTGACGAAGGAAGATTTGGGGTACCGCCCAAGGGCAGTAGCAAAGTTCCGGAACCTGGACATGGAGTCGGAGGATTAGCACCAAATACGTCGCTTCAACAAAAACAACAACTGATAATCAGAACAAATATGTTCTTGTGATCATGGACTACTTCAGTAAGTGCGTGCGATTCCCAACCAGGAAGCAACCACAATCGCTGAAGCTGTGATAAATAATTGGATTAGCCACTATGGAGTTCCTATGGAGATCCACACCGATCAGGGACGGAACTTCGAGTCAGCCGTATGCCAAGAAATCTGCCAAATGCTTAGTCAGATGGGATGGTTGAGAGATTTAATGCTACATTGGAGGAATTTCTAGCATAAGTGGTCAGTAAGAACCAACGTAATTGGGATCAACACATTCCTTTATTTTTGATGGCATACAGATCAACAGTTCATGAGACCACGACCATGACACCAGCTCAAACTATTTTTGGAAGTGATTTAAGACTTCCGGGTGACCTCAAATTTGGAGCGGTACCATCAACATCATTGTCTGTGCAAGAATACGTCAACCGAATCAGAGAAAACCTTGAGGATATTCACACGCTTGTTAGGCAGAAGATACAACTGACCAGTGATAGGATGAAAGACCGATATAATATACGATCTAACAATAAAGGTTTTGAAGAGGGACAATTAGTATGGCTACACAACTCACAACGAAAACGAGGGTTATCACCGAAATTGAACGAATTACAGAAAAATCCGAAACGATTACAGAAAAATCCAGACGATTACAGTAACTTCCAGAAAAATCAAATCACAACAAAACTGCCTGGGAAGGACCTTACAACATTATAACCAAGTTGAATGATGTGGTTTATAGAATTAGGAAAGGCCATCGAGGCAAGGCGAAAGTCGTACATTTGGAAAGATTGGCCTTATACAAAGGAGAGCTAGATCCTGTTCGGGACGAACAGGCTTAAGTGGGTATTGTTACGATTACAGAAAAATCCAGACGATTACAGTCATTTCCAGAAAAATCAAATCACAACAAAACACAACAACAAATTAATGAAATTAATAGTGTTGTTGTTGTATTTCGTGGAACTTGGGTCAACAATAAATAAGATTGAACGATTTTATCAATCAAATCAACATAACGTAAAATAATCGCATATTCTAATATTTTCTCAAGGTTTCTAAAAAGTGACGTCGAATTATCTAGAAATTTTGCAGAATTTTATATAAGCAAATAACCTCTTGTAGTTTTAGGCTGGGGCCGTTATGGATTTTTATAGCTGCAATAAAAAAAATTAGTAGCAGGTAACGGCTGGCTGGAATATATAGTTGAGGTCATAAACAATGAAAAAAAAAACTTTCGAACTTGAGATGAAGGGAAGTAGTGAAATGGGGTGCTGTGTTAGGCGAGAAAACTGTTTTTCGTTATTTGTAACGAAACGAGGCCTCCTAGAGAAAAGTGTTTCATATAAAAGTTGTAGATAATAAAAAAATCTAAAACTTTTAGTCCATACATTTTTCAACATAACCTCAAAGTTTGCGAGAAAATGATGTAAAACCGATTTTTCTGTTTTTTATTTTTTTTCGCGTGAAAATTATTTAATTTTAATGAAACTTTGTGAAAGTACGTAATTATTTGCGCATAATAAGCATGAATTTTTTCAATTATGGAAAATAAATATTTTTCGAGATTTTACCATTTTTCCAAAAAAAACACCCCTATCTTCGACGAACAACTTTATTGATGTTTTTTTGGATTTTGATGTTGTTCTAGTGCTTATTTTTTTTTTGTCAAGATGGCTACTCTCAAATAGTATATCGATTTTAATGATTTATTGTTATTTAGCAGCTTAAAATTGAGAAAAACCGAAAAAAAAAATTTTCGAATCTCGAACTTGTCGATTTTATTAATTTTTTTCAATTTTTTAGCATATTTATGTTAATAGTTCATAATATTTTAAAGAAAAAACTTTCTTTGGTATAAAATAAATAAAGTTGAATGAATTTACTTATTGGAAACAACGCTAATATTGAATAAAGTAAAAAATAAAAAAATGTTGTTACGTATTCAAACAAAAAAAAATTTACAAAGTTTAAAATTTAACAGCATACTATAGGGTTGCCACGTGTCCTACTTTCGGTAGAACAGTCCTACTTTGGAGCAAGAATGTCCTACGTCCTCCTTTACTATAAAAATGTCCTACTTTAGGCAAACTGTAATACAATATCTTACACTGAAAAAAATAGATTTTTTTTCTACCTATTTCTCTCAATAAACGCGCTAGCAAAATAAATAATTGTTATTGCACCTTTACTTATATTAAAATTGTAACTGATTATTTAACTTTATGTCGAAAGGTTAGTAACAATAGCAAATAATTTACATTGCTGACATATGTGAATATCCATGCTTTATTGCACGATTTATTCAGGTGGTAAACCACCATTGTTTAAATTTTGAAATAAACCCACCGTTAAACCTCTGTTTTTTTAAATAACTTTTGTTACAAAGTACCTGTTCTTAGAATTATTAATAAAATAAAATGACTGAACCGAATTTTGTTATAAAGTAAAACCTTTGGCTACAGAAAGCTAACGATTTTGAAGGAATATGTAAATACACAAAACTACTACTACTTATGAGTAACTTATAGAGTTACTTAACTACTTATGGTTATTGATTTTTTTGAAAGTTTATTGATTTTTTTTATAAGTTTATTGAATTTTTTGAAAGTGCCAATGAATCAGACGGCATATTTGGCTGTATTTCTGAGTTCTTAAAACTTTAAGTTTAAGTTTTTCGAGTGTTACCACATTGGAGGCTAAAAACATCAATGCGAATTTGTATGCCATTATTCATTATAAATAAATAAATTAGCATTACAGAACATTACAGAAATAACGCCCATACATTCTTACTTACACATGTCCTGATAAAGCTTACGCATGTCCTGATTAAGCTTTATCCGCCGAATTTTCAGCAAAAATTTCAAAGAAAGCTTCACGTTTCACACAACTACATGAATAGAGATTTACTACTACAACAGAACGAGCTCTGCTGCTTTTGTACAGGCTCACTTTATCCTACCCCTCTCTCCCCCAACTTTCAGTCGTTTTGGGCGGGCATTTCAAATACCTGTATGCTCAGGGTTGCCATGTTTTCAAAGTTTCAAAGTAGGACACACTACCCCTAATGTCTCAAAACTAAAAAAACTCGTTGGATTTGTGCCACTTCATTTTTCAGTTAAAAATAAATTTTTTTAAAAAAAATTCGGTTTCGGTTTGATGTAAGTATGAATGTATGAATGAATGTATGGGCGTTATTTCTGTAATGTTCTGTAATGCTAATTTATTTATTTATAATGGATAATGGCATACAAATTCGCGCATTGATGTTATTACCCTCCAATGCGGTAACACTCGAAAAACTTAAACCTAAAGTTTTAAGAACTCAGAAATACAGCCAAACATGCCGTCTGCTGATGCATTGGCACTTACAAAAAAATCAATAAACTTATGTTGTAAGCCAGTTACTCATAAGTAGTTAAGTAACTGTATAAGTTACTCATAAGTAGTAGTAGTTTTGTGTATTTACATATTCCTTCAAAATCGTTAGCTTTCTGTAGCCAAAGGTTTTACTTTATATCAAAATTCTTTATATCAAAATAAAATTTTATTTTATTAATAATTCTAAGAACAGGTACTTTGTAACAAAAGTTATTTAAAAAAAACAGAGGTTTAACGGTGGGTTTATTTCAAAATTTAAACAATGGTGGTTTACCACCTGAATAAATCGTGCAATAAGGCATAGATATTCACATATGTCAGCAATGTAAATTATTTGCTATTGTTACTAACCTTTCGACATAAAGTTAAATAATTAGTTACAATTTTAATATAAGTAATATAAGTAAAGGCAATAACAATTATTTATTTTGCTAGCGCGTTTATTGAGAGAAATAGGTAGAAAAAAAATCTATTTTTTTCAGTGTAAGATATTGTATTACAGTTTGCCTAAAGTAGGACATTTTTATAGTAAAGGAGGACGTAGGACATTCTTGCTCCAAAGTAGGACTGTTCTACCGAAAGTAGGACACGTGGCAACCCTATAGTATGCTGTTAAATTTTAAACTTTGTAAATTTTTTTTTGTTTGAATACGTAACAACATTTTTTTATTTTTTACTTTATTCAATATTAGCGTTGTTTCCAATAAGTAAATTCATTCAACTTTATTTATTTTATACCAAAGAAAGTTTTTTCTTTAAAATATTATGAACTATTAACATAAATATGCTAAAAAATTGAAAAAAATTAATAAAATCGACAAGTTCGAGATTCGAAAATTTTTTTTTCGGTTTTTCTCAATTTTAAGCTGCTAAATAACAATAAATCATTAAAATCGATATACTATTTGAGAGTAGACATCTTGACAAAAAAAATAAGCACTAGAACAACATCAAAATCCAAAAAAACATCAAAAAAGTTGTTCGCCGAAGATAGGGGTGTTTTTTCGGAAAAATGGTAAAATCTCAAAAAAGATTTATTTTCTATAATTGAAAAAATTCATGCTTATTATGCGCAAATAATTACGTACTTTCACAAAGTTTCATTAAAATTAAATGATTTTCACGTGAAAAAAAAAAATAAAAAACAGAAAAATCGGTTTTTCATCATTTTCTCGCAAACTTTGAGGTTATGTTGAAAAATGTATGGACTAAAAGTTTTAGATTTTTTTATTATCTACAACTTTTATATGAAACACTTTTCTCTAGGAGGCCTCGTTTCGTTACAAATAACGAAAAACAGTTTTCTCCCCTAACACAGCACCCCATTTCACTACTTCCCTTCATCTCAAGTTCGAAAGTTTTTTTTTATTGTTTATGACCTCAACTATTTATTCCAGCCGGCCGTTACCTGCTAATAATTTTTTCATCTCAAAAAGGTAACGGCCCCAGCCTATTTTTAATTAGTTCTATTTTAAACATGTGACGGTAAATTTAAAATTATAAAAGTGATTTTTAAAATTAGTTTTGTGCATGGTTTTTCATTTTACCATGGTTTTGCAAATATCATGATATTTATATAAATATCAAAATATCCGATATATATCAGATATATATCCGATATATATCAAGTTCTGATATTTATTTTTGAATAAGTTGTTTATCTTAAATATTATACAATATATGGCCCTTTCCACACTTGTATGCAGTGCAACTCATCACTTCCTCGTTTCTTACCTCTTTGCCTCTAAACTAGATTCAAATATGACAGCTCCTATTTAGTTTATAGGCAATTTATCAAGCCTATTCGTCTATATCTTCGATTGCACGAGTCCAAATGACAAATACGCTTGTTCGCTTTGTCTTGTTTATTTGACCAAATTGCATCATCAATATCCACACAAGGTTGTACAACTGGTCCAGTAATGGTTCATTACTGGCGACTAGTATTGCAGCAATGGTCGAGTTCTGGCAACCATAACTGGACCATAAACAAAATGTTGCTCGATGATAACTCGATAACTCGATGATAACTAACAATAAATGACTTCCATTAAAGGGCCAGAGATACAAGCCACCAATGGCCCATTCAAGGTTATACAACTAGTCCAGTAATAGTCAATTACTGGCGGCCAGTAATTCAACAATGGTCGGGTACTGGTCCAGTAATGGTCAATTACTGTCGGACAGTAGTTCAACAATGGCCGGGTGCTGGCAATCATGACTCATAGTACTTGCAACTATGACTCAGTCATTAACATAATTTTTCATGTTGATAACTTCGTACAATAAATGGCTCCCATTCATTTGTCGGAGAAAAAAACAGCAATACCCCATACAGTACTGGCCCAATAACAATAGCCAATTAATGCTAACCATTAACGTGCCATTTAAAATGGTCATTTAAAATAACCTTTACTGATTAATTTCTATAAACCGTAGATTGGTCGATTCATGGTTCCAGTAATGGCCCAATAACAATAGCTAAGTATTCATGGGCCGGTATTTAGCCATTCAGAGGTAACTAAATACTGGTTATTTTCTGTTAACCATAGATCGGTCGATGAATGGCTCTAAAGTACTGGCCTGGCACAATAACAAAAGCCAAGTACCGTTACCCATAAATGGGCCAGGAAAACTCTACTTGGGTAGTCATTCCATTCCACCACACCATTAGTGGTGTATTTCTAAACTGAAATTGAAATACATATTTTGGAAATGGTGTAGATTCAGTTAAAAGCGCCGTTGCAAATGGAATAAAGTCTGAAATAATTATATTTAAATAATGAAGTATATGCTTCTTCTCTTTGTTCAATCGTTTAGACATAAATCGATGGTCAAGCATAAATTAGCTAGGTGTTGAGGTGCATTTAAAACCATGTCTCTCCTTCGATAAAAAGTTTCTTAACTTCTACAGGTTGTTCTAGTTTAAGATCTGCTTCAAGTTTATGCTAAATATCTACAACAACGGCAATAGTCGTTTTCTCTTTTTGAGCTCTATCTAAAGCGACTGCTATTGACATTAGATAACAAAGCATATGTTTAGCATTCATTACAATATTTATGTCATAAGTTTAGTTATGTCAGGATCTATGTCAGCTTCATGGTCTTGGCATAGCTGAACCAGGTTACCTCGATTTAGCATGCGTTTTGCGGGCAGTTCTGCGACTGTTAACAGTTTTTCCAACTTTAAGGTAGGATTAGTTAATTATTTCTTTTTTTTATAAATATCATGATATATATCCGTGAATAAATATCGTGATATATATCAATGATATATATCGGATATATATCATTGATATATATCATGCCAACCTTGTGGTTTTGTGAATAAAGTTTTGAGTGTTATTGAGAAGAAATATTTTGTGTATTATTTTGAACGTTGTGAATTGAAAATTTCTACAATAAACCGTTGGCGTTCTGAAGCTGTTGAAAGAATATTCTAGTCAGGAATATTGTTTGCTGTATTGTTTTCCTGTTGTTGTGGAACAATTAAGGTGTTGAATACATAATAAAACCTGGTGTGTTTGCTTACTAACCAGTGATCGAATCCAGAAAGTGATTTGGGAATTGCGTTTATCGAATTGTGAGTAAGGCCAATTCGAAGTTAATTTGGAAAAACGTAACAATATAAGTAACACTGTTTGCCGTTGGCACATGGCGTAAGTTTTCAAATAACATAATTTCAATCTCTTGTTACTTTACGCAAATAAATATTTGCGTAAAGTAACAAGAGATTGAGAATGATTGAGGTCTGCAATAAAAACAATAAAAGCTTTCATCAATTCAAATACTTACGAAATTTCTTAAACAGTGCGAATACATTAATAAATATCATCCAGGTACATATGGTTTTGCTTGGGATAAAAGATCGAAAAAGTTTGAATATTGAACAGTTAAAGCAAGGTTATAATTATTACTTGGAAGGCTCTTGTCACCTTATACATAAGTTGTACGGTTTTCAGGACATTCAAAGTACAAAACTATCAAGAAGATCAGTTTCAAGAAAATTTATATGGATCTATCAAATGATGACGCAGTGGAGCATGTTGTAGAATGGTTAGGATTATGCAAGCGATGTACTATTAAAAGAAATATAACAAAAAAACTAAAACAAAATATTCTTCATCGATGATATAAGTTTAAAACCTTTCAACTCACCCTAATTAATTAAAAATAAGGAAAACATATTTCTAATCGTTAAATACAAAATCAAGTTTATTATCAGAAAAACTAAAATAAGAGGAAATTATACCAATACCTAGTAGGAGAACCAGTTTAAGATTTAAAACGTGTTTTTCTACTACCCAACTTAAAAAATCTACTTTCGATGTTTGTTCATTGCATCGAAAATTTCTTTTTCGTCACCAGTGATAAAAAAACATATACAAATTACTTTCGTACCTAGTGACGAAAGTAATTTTTTAAAAGCCATCTATTTGCTAATTTCTTAACTAGAATAAATCATCCTAGAACACCCGTTAAGAGAATCAATTGATTGAATGAAATAATTTTGTTAGTGTTAATTTGTCATTCTTGGGAAGATGACGTTAATTAATTTTAGAATTATTTACGGACAATTTACATTAAAAATGTAAAAATAGTAAAATAGTTAACTATATAAGATTCACATATAATTTTAAATAGTATGGTAACAAACAGTTGATGTTAAGATATTTAAAAAAAAAATGATTTCAACTATTTATTTAAGAAAAACGAAATAAAATATTTATTTACATAAAATATTTTACGTTGTTTTAAAATATATCAGAAATTTACGCAACGTCATTAGGGTTTCTCAAACGGGACCCCGGGGGTAAATTTTCATCCCGTTTTCCCGGGATTTCATCCCGGGATCCCGGGTATCCCGCTAATTTTTATTAACAATTTTTTGTACTTTTTTCAAAGATATTACAAGTTTTCTCACTCGAAAATCGAGTAGTTTTTAATTCTTTTCCCTCTGTAGTAATTAATTTCGTTCAAAATTAGGAAAATGTTTTTTTTTGACACATATGGTATCATGGTTTTTTTGACATATATAAACACAACAAATTAAAACCAATCAAACTTAAAATAGGTAGATTTTTCTGAGAATTCTACCTAAAACTTGCGCTTCATTTCTCTTAATTTATGTTTAATGGTTCTCTTGGACGGATGGTTCAATGGATGGTGTAATGGACGTTTCGTCACGAAAATTTGGACAAAATTGAGTGATGGCGCCATTGACAACCTAGTTTTTTGAAAAATTGTTTAAAAATTATTATTATGAATTTATTTTTGTTTTGTTTTTATGTATTCTTTTTTATTTAATTTTTGAAATTTTTCTAATTAAAAATAATGGAAATTTAAAAATCAATAGCGCATTGTTTGTGCTTTTTTAATTTTACACATTTTTATACCACCCAATTAGAAAAATCTAGCTTTTTAGCGTTTTCCGGGAATTTAATATTTTTTGTCCCGGCTTCCCGGGATTTGAATTTCTACAGGAAATGTGAAACCCTAAACGTCATCCGCACACAAAATCTAAATCAAAACTGTTGTTTTTATTTTAGAAATCATAATAAAATTTTTAAACTTGACTTTGTTTATTAGAAAACCGTCTTTAGTTATAAGCCTACTAGACGCGAAATGCAAAAAACAATAAACCTTTAAAGATGTGTTATTTAATGATTTTAGGGACTTTAGAGAACAAATTGAATGAAAATATAGAATTTTGTAGTGTAAATAGAATATAAATGTATTTGTATTTGTATGTAGAAATATATGTATTTGTATACAGTTGACGATTTTTTTGTACGAAAGGACAATCAGGCTTGTAACTAAAGACGGTTTTATTTATAACATAACAATTAACAACATGCTGAGTAATCGTGTATTCAAAGTTCATCTAAATAATTCCTGTAGTAGGTCTAAAATGCTTAACAATGGTTTACCACAGGGTTCCGTCCTGGCGCCATTACTTTTTAATCTGTACATTCATGACATTCCTGACACAACACCAAAGAAATTTGGTTACGCTGATGATTGGACCCTGGCCACTCAAAACAAAGACATGGGTGTTTTGGAGGATTTGCTCTCAACTGACCTAGCGATAATGAATGACTATTTTCGAACGTGGAGCTTATTTCCCAATCTAAGTAAAACCGAGAGCTCCTGTTTCCACTTAAACAACAAATTGGCAAAACACGAACTATCAGTGTTATTTAACGGCACTGTCATTAAATACAATCAGCAGCCAAAGTACCTGGGCATTACTCTCGATAGAACTCTTTCTTTTAAACTCCACCTAGAAAATACGTCAAAAAAACTTAAAACGAGAAACAATATATTGCACAAACTGGCAGGCTCTACATGGGGTGCTACTCCAGCTACCCTCCGAACAACTGCTCTAAGTCTGGTTTACTCAGTGGCTGAGTATGGCGCACCAGTCTGGTTGAATAGCACAAATACTCAAAAAGTTGACTGCCAGCTGCATGCCACGATGCGTACTATAAGTGGTACTATCAGATCCACCCCTTTACCTTGGCTCCCTGTGTTAAGCAATATCGCTCCACCTGCACTCAGACGCTCGCATGCTCTCATGCGTGAACACAAAAAGGTAACCAACAACATCACGTTACCCTTGCACGAATATTACGGTGACCACACTCGTTGTCGATTGAAGTCAAGAAAGCCTCCACATAAAACTGCCAGCAACTTGCTGGCAACTAATTTTAATATCTTGGATGCCTGGGACACCTCCTGGCAACATTACAACACAACTGGCCTTTCTATTACTAACCCGACTTCTACCCAACCTGGTTTCGATTTGCCACGTCATACCTGGACTACATTAAACCGAATAAGAACGAATCATGGACGTTGTGCTGATTCTGCCTACAAGTGGGGCATTTCAGAGTCCTCTGAGTGTGACTGCGGCGCTCCACAACAAACTATAAAACACATTGCAACTGTGTGTCCAATTCGACGTTACAATGGCAACATCTCAGACATCCATTTGGCAACTCCCGATGTAGTAGCATGGATAGACTCACTCGATGTAAACATCTAATGTTCAAATGTACTGCCCAATGTTCAAATATTTTACTTTTTAATTTTTACTTAAAAGACGCGCAATCAAATCGATTGTAAGTTCATTTAATGTGTATCCATGTTTTGTTTTAGGTAGATTTCATAGAAGAGTCTACCTATTTTTTAAGTTTAATTTTTAATGTGTCACAAAAAAAACCATACGCTAAATAAATAAAATAAAAATTTATAACATAGAAATTGGATAATTTATTCATATTTAGTCATCTATATTTTAATAGCAGAAATATAAATTTAAAGATTTTGTTTCGATGTTTATATGTTGAATTTGAATTGTATGTAATTTTAAATGAAAAGGCTTAATAATTAATAATAATTTTTAAAAAAGTAGTAGAAAAAGTACAGTTTTCTACTCGCCGAAAATCATATTTTGAATCTCGCGACCATTACCAACCTCGGCTATCGCCTCGGCTGATAAACTGTCCTCTCGCTTCACAATATGTTGTTTTCGGCATCGTTGAAAAATATACTATTTTTTTTTTATTCTAAGTTAGGCATGTTTAGTGTTAAATATTGGTGTCCTGATAAAATATCACGCGAAAAAATCACACACGAAAAAATATCACGTCGAAAATATCACAGCGAAAAAATCACACTATACGAAAATATCACATCACTAGAATATCACATTACGAAAATATCACATCCAAAAATCACACGCGAGAAAATATCACACCCTAAAATGACACACGAAAAAATATCACATCCAAAAATCCCACGCGAGAAAATATCACATCTAAAAATCACACCCGAAAAAATATCATGTAAAAAATATTTTATTGTAAAAAAACATATTGTCCGTATATAAAATATAAATTTTTGTAAAGAATTCTGAGATAGCAATCTTTCATGTGATACCGTATTGGACTTAGTAAAAACGTTTTCAACGACTTCACGTCATTAATCTTTTTTACAAATTAATCTTATTTTATTGATTTTGGATCCCAAATTATTTAATCAATATTCATCATATTCTGCCAATATTCTGTTCTTTATTTCACTGGATTCCTTTGCCTGAACACACTGCTGCATATAATAATCATATTGTAGCGACATCTTCAAAACCTGAGAATCCAAAAAATTTCATATCGATGGTACACATTGCTGCAATCTCTAAATCTGTAATAATTATTCTAGATTTGCATTGGGTATTAATTCTTAATCTGCCTTCAACATTTTACAATAAGTATCATGTCTTATTTGGTAATAATGCTAATATACATGGCAATGCAACGCACCATATTATTAAAAAAATTAAAATATTTCTGGAACCACTTTAAATTAGTTACAAATCTGTCAAAGTTGTATGAGCAAAAAGAATTATTATCAATTCCTCAATCTTATAATACCATATTATATTTTTCAAATATTAAAATATGAATATCTCTCGGACTGGCTAGAGAATTCTCATTTGTTTTACTTTTGGCGGACTGTAAGCGTCAAATTTGTGAAATTTTTTGGGCAGAGCCATCTGCACACCTTCCGATGCTTGAGCCATTCTAATTGCAATTGTGAGATGAGTTGAAGCTCCAGGATTGGTTTTTGCTAGCTTCATTTCATTAACTAGCTTATGAGCTTGGCCCTCATAGTTTTTGGCGCTATGGTTGTGATCAAGCGACTCTCGTACAATCTGATTCTCATTGGTATGTAGAATTGACTTTAAACAAAGACTGTGATATTTATTGCATCGCCAATGACTAACACCAAAGATGTATTCCTGTGGTGAACATATTCAAGAGTCTTTACTTAATGTTGAGTTGATAGGGCTATAACGTGAAGTTGTTGAAAACGTTTTTCACTAAGTCAAATACGATATCAAATGAAAGATTGATAGCTTAGTTAGAGTACTTCAAAAAATTTTATTTTGTATACGGACATTGTGTTATTTTACAATAAAATTTTTTACGTGATATTTTTTGGGTGTGATTTTAGGATGTGATATTTTTTCGCGTGTGATTTTTGGATGTGATATTTTTTCGCGTGTGATTTTAGGATGTGATATTTTTTCGCGTGTGATTTTAGGATGTGATATTTTCGAAATGTGATATTTGCGTGATGTGATATTTTCGTGGAGTGTGATTTTTTCGCTGTGATAATTTCGACGTGATAATCTTTCGTGTGTGATTTTTTCGTGTGATATTTTATCATAGAACCTAATTATTAATAAATTATTAATCAACGTCTCTGAATATCCGAAGATATCATGCCAACTAGGGATTAGGATTGAGTTTGAATAAATTAAGTTTCTCTAAGAAATTTGTGGGCGTTAACTTTAAAATTTTGAGGATTAAAGCTATCAGAAAAACCCTTGAAGGTAAGGATTTCCAGAGATGAGAGACTCTGTTGAAAAAATCACGTTGAAAAGCAACAGTTCTGCACCTTTTTATATAAACCGTAAAAGGATGGGCTACAACATTTGCTCTGGTGTTACGCGATAGGTTTGCTAGTTCAGGTAAAATTGATTTAATCTCTTCAGAAGCTCGTTCATCCATAATGTATTTGTAGAAAATTGTCAAATCAACAACATTTCGTCTGTGCTGTAAAGAATCAAGCTCATTAGTAAGAGTTGAGTTGCCAATCAGTTTAACAGCTCTGCGCGGAACAGAATCAAGGCACTTCAAACTACTATAATAAGCTCTACCCTATATGTGAGAACAGTACTCCATGCAGAGACGTATAAATGATTTTAAATTAAAAGAAGCTGTTTGCTATTAAAAAACTTACGACATCGTCCCAAAAAGCCCAATTTTTGAACAGCGTTCTTAGCTAGGTTAAAAATATGAGAATTCAAATTATTTTCAACTTCTACTCCAAGAAGTCTAACAGATTCTTTCTCTACTAGATCTTTAGAGTCGAACTTTAATGGAAACGGATTAGGGGTGGATAATCTAGAAAAATGACAAGCCTGTGTTTTGCTCGTATTCAACACTATTAGCGAGCCCCCAATCTAAAATAGTTTTAAGGTCATGGTTTAATGAATCTATCAAATTTAATCTACAGAATTATTAAGCGCTAAAGGTGAATATAATTTAGGGTTTTCATGAGACGCATGAAGCGTGCTATCATCAGCAAAACTATGGATAAGACTATTTGTTGAATCCAACAAATCGTTAATATAAATAAGAAAGAGAGTTGGTGATAAAGCAGAGCCCTGAGGAACTCCTGCATTAGTTGAAAAGACATCCGATGAAACATCATCAACATTGACCCGAAATTTCTGCTAAGAAATAAAGCTTTGTATCCAAGATATAAGTTACCCGGGTTTTTGATGATTTTTACAAAATCGTCAAAAACCGGGTTTTGCCGTGAAAACCGGGGTTTTATGTAAACATCGAAAGTTCATTTTATTGTTTCTTCTAGAGAGTAAATTTAGTTTCGTATTCTGGATGCAATAGAATATAGATTCGTTAAATAAAAATCGTATAGAATTGGATCGCTTTCACTGCACAAAAATATTCGTAACCTACAGTAAGTATAGTTGTTAACATCGTGTACGTTGCCAAAATACAATGTGAAAGACTTTAATATCTTCGCTTGCGGATTTACCGTTCGTAACTTTATTTTAGTTGTTTTTATTAAATTCTTAGGTATACACTTTTCAATAAAGCATTCGAACATAACATTTTTATCAACGATCTGAACTTTTCTCCGCAGTCTTTTATCGGAAGAAATTTTCAAAACATTTTACAATTTATGTTTTGATTTTTGGGGTAGTAGATTTATTTCCCATTGCTGTTTTCATTATACTTAAAATATTTATTTCGTTTTCCATGACCTATACCACATTTACAGCGACATAGCAAATTAGTAGATGTAATTTAAATCAGTACTGTAAACATTTTTTATTTTAAAAGCAATGCCACATGCAAAATATAAACGAACGAATTCGGTCGTTTTAAGTAAAATGTGCCACATGAAAAAAAAAAATTATCGGCGGTATTTACAACAACAACAATACTAAAAATGACAGTTTACAAAAAAAATATGAATTGTTATATTGAATTTGAAATGAAAATTTTTATTATTAAATATATTTATAAAATTTTAATTCAAAACAAACTCAACGTAAATTATAAATTATCACAAAAACAAAAACTTTCAAAATAAAAAATACCACGGTGTGAGGTTAAATCCGAACGATAAAAAAAATCGGTCATAATTACAAAAATCGGTCATAATTCTCCAAAAACTCGGTGGAGATTTGTGAACGATTTTTTTATTTCTATCGGCGGTAGAAATCATGCAAAATGATTTTTGGAATAATCGTCAATTAAAATTAATTTAATAATAAGTTTTGTTTATTTTGTACGATAGTGTTTCTAATTTACCATGCTTTTAGCATAATTTCCAAATAAAGTAAGTTTTCGTTTAGTCATAAATTAGAAAATCGTTGCCAGCAATCCGGCAAAAGTTGTTTTCATGTGGTAACGACTTAAGAGCTTGCAACTAATTTGTTATCTACAGTCCGATTCTGAGCAAAGAGATCTCTTACGTCTTTTACATAAGATATTTTTTGTAACATATTTTTTTAAAGAGATTTTCTTTAATTGCGATTCTGAGTTCGTATCTCTTAAAAAATCTCTTCAAAACTCTCCAATTTGTAGAGCTGTCAGTTTGTTTATGCCAATTATAAAATCGAGAACAAACGAAAGCAACGTACAAGTGTTGAGCAAATTTAAACCTATTTAAGCTTTCTTGAGGATAATCTACAGTTTAAAGCAAGTAAAACACACCGGAAAATACTAATTACCTAGAAGAAAAGGAGGCCGAGTTGGAAGAAAAATTAAATATGTGTAGAGGTCCAGTAAAGAGTTCAAAGGAATGGAAATTAGTATGTATCAATTCGTAATATATGTATACAATTATTTTAATATTTATTTTAATTTTATGGTGTTGTTCTAGTCATTGGAAATCATTGGAAATACCAATTAAAATCGAAAGCCCGAAAGATAAAACAGGATCTATTGCTAACTGGAGGTGGTGAGGCACCAACGGCAGGATTAACGTAAAAGCGTCAACAATTGTAATAAATCATCTATATTCACAATCCGAAGGAAATAATCAGTAAAAAAATAATATTATAGCACTAGAAGTTGTATTAAAGTACAAACATTGTGTTAGGTTCTATTTTAGACCTTTAGAATTATTATTATAACACACAAAAAAAAATTAATTAAACTGAAACGAACGGATTGTTCCAGGAGAGCTATGGATTTGGAAATCTCTTACACAAAAATTTGTCTAACCTAGCATATCGTTATATAAAGTCTCAATAAAGAAAAAAGAATAATATTCATATTATATACCATTTAATGAAAATAACAAAAAAGAAGCGAAACTTACAGCTAATATGTTGATGACAGCCAAGATAAAACTACTTCCTTGATTATTTCCGCTTTCCCTCTTTCTTTTAAAAAAGAAAACCTCTCCTTTTCTTTCCTTTAATAACGTCCAGAATCTTGCTCAATATAATATTCCAAACAAAACTTTTCTTTCGATTGCCATTCCTCCACCCAATCATTCAATTTTTAATATATATAAATATGTATTCCTTCTACTCCAAAAGCTTTCCTCCAGTTGCCCTTCCTTTACCAATATCATTCAATAATTTTTTATTACACGTACTCAAAAAAATAGCTTCAATATTGACGGGCAGATTATTTTACCAGGTTCCTTTTAATTCACTTTTCAATATCATTTATTTTAAATTGCAATTCCTGTTTGGCACGTAGACTATCTATGTAGACCTTCAGCCATTTTGCCGAGACAAAAAAGAAGAAGACAACAATCTTTTTTTCGTCACTATAAATCAATTTAATTGTTTTATTCAAATCAACCATGAAAATATGTTTTTCTTTGTTCTTTTAACACACTTCTTTACAATAATAATAATTGGAAATATACTTAGAAATTTTATTAATTTTAAAAGCACAAATGAACAAATTAGAAGAAAAATCAATGTTTTTCCTTTTGAATTTAAACATTTTTTTTTTTTTTTTTAAAATAAAATGTGATGTGTAGTAGGCATTACAATATGTGTCACAACAACACATAAAAACCTTTTAAGACCTTTTAAGAATGTTAATGGACGCAAATCTGTTTTTTTTTGTTTTTTTTTAATATTAAACCTAAAACCTTTTAAGAATGTTAATGGACGCAAATCTGTTTTTTTTTGTTTTTTTTTAATATTTTTTTGTTAAATAATGGATAACTAAACCATAAATCCTATCACATATAAAATATGACATAGGCCAATATTTCGTGATAGATAGGGAAAATAAAAATAAAATAAGAGGTAAAAAGCAAATTTGTTTTAAAAATTTGCAGGAACAAAACTAAAATTGGTTTGCCAATAGTCCAGCTAATGGCATAATCCTTGATTATGGGACACAGTATATTTTTCAATGATTAAAGCTCAGATATATAGTTATATGGAGGCTTGTTTCTTCGAGCAAGCTACAGCGTTCCAGCATCAAGGAATATTCATTAGCTAAGATTGAGAGTGCTACCGTTGACTGAATACAGTTCATCCGCCAGCACCCCTAAGATATCACCTTGGCTAGTGATATCTCACTGCTATTGCCAGTGGTATGTGATATCTCACGTTAACTCATATGCCAACAGCAGGGACTGGAGTACGCGGGGTTGTCACACCCGTGGATCAAAAAATAGAAAAAAATTAACAAATTAATAAAAACTGATCCCTCCATGCGTACGACATGGAAAACTAATTTATTTTTGTTTTTCCTTTTCAAGTATAATCGATGTTATTGTTTATAAAGTTAAACACGAATTAAAATTTAAAATGTGACCAATGACATTTATCAAATTTTTTTTCAATGCCTGTACAAAAAAAATCTTGCAACTTTGAGAAAAATAAAACACTCTTCGTTCAATATTTTCGTTAAGTGGGTATGTTTAATAATAATACTTTCGTTATTCAGTTGTTGGGGATTTTAATTGAATTTGAAAAGTTGTTTGTTTCTGTTAAAAAACAGGAATGAATTCATAATTCATAATTTGTATTTTGAAGAGAAAAGATGAACTATTAGAAATGATTATACAGATTTTGAAATGTAATAAATGTGTTTCACTTAATCAATGAGAAAAATTGGACAACCGTTACAATGGTTGTTAAAATGTTTGGAAAAACTATAAATTTAATAAATTATGTATAATATTTAATAAATTATGTATAGTTATTGATAATTTTGCCAAACAACTTAAAAATTTCAATTACGATGTTCAACAAACGTCAAAATAATAATGATG
This sequence comes from Diogma glabrata, assembly GCA_963693315.1. NCBI lineage: Eukaryota > Metazoa > Arthropoda > Insecta > Diptera > Cylindrotomidae > Diogma > Diogma glabrata. Next base: position 283,917,354 of record OY856187.1, on the reverse strand, counting down.
CTTTGTTAATACTACCTATTTCAATGGTATTTAACTTAAGAGATATTTGAAGAGAATGTATTAACAAAGAAATGTCGAGAATCGCAAAATAAGCAAAATCTCTTAACTAAGAGATCTCTTCGTTAATACATCTAAGAGATGCGCTAGAATCGATATGCTAGTTTAAATATATAGCAAATTATTTTAAATTGATATTGTCGCTGTAAACACCGTTGCAAATAAAAATATTTGATTTCTACACCTCCTACACTTGATTTCTACACACCGTCTCTTGTTCCTAAACATTTTCAATTATCAAATTTCTTTTCTCCGTCAAATATTTTTCAACAAAAAGAAAGAATTTAAGGAATGGTCTAGTTATCATATGTTTCATTACTTTTTTAAAAGTTTGACAGATATAGTCCAGTAAATAAAGGTTAAAAGGTCGCAAAAATCCTGTCGCGGACGGGACCTGGCGGAAATTGTTGGTCTTACCGAGTACTTTGACGTGAGCAAAATTTGCTTGGGGTTCCGACCCTGTGAGCCTGGAAAATGGCCCTCAAAGTGTCAGAAGTAGTTTCCGGGCCATATCTCCGGAAATGTGGCAGTTAGGGTATTCCTGTTTAGCCAGAAATGAAGGTGAGCTAATTATCTACAGAAATTGTCCTATTCATTTTTATCGTTAGCCCGATAGTTTCCGAGATAACGGACTCGAACCTTACCCTGCATTTTTCTCTTCATCATGGAGCCAGAACGCCGCTTTACACGTATTTACTAAGGAGCGGCGGACAAATTAGCGGATAACTCGGTCAAAATTCAATATTTTTCGATGATTCAAAATTCATGTGAAAGAGAAAACCCGTACCTGTCACATCCTGTGATAAAATTCCTGTTATCACGTTTGTAAGCGAGTGCAAACGACGGTCAATGTTTCTTTTTATCCGGTTTTCTGACGCTGTTTTAAATTTATTCATATTTTTTTTAAAAATTGTGTTTTTATATGTTTCTTTCTTGATTATTGTACCTGGGGGGGTCTTGAAACATCTCAGAAAGTTTGCCACAGTGGCTTTCTCGCACTTTTAAACAAAAGGGAATTTATTAATTTCCATTTTGAGGACTTTCATGGAGTTTCGGACAGTCCACGGAAAATCATTAATAAAAGATTTATTGTCTATTGAAGTGCCTCATAAGTTATACCAATTTGTAGCTTAGAATGTCTAGTTTCCGATCGTATTTTCCAAATTGTTTAAAAATTTCCAGGGCTCTTTAAAAGTTGATTTTACGCCCACCCGGGAAAAACTGGCCAAAATTTTCAGACACTTTTTTTCTTTCCGAGGAATGTTTTGGGTATTGTTACTTATATAAAAGTAAAGCTGAGGTTCTCAGCTTTCCATTGAAATAAATAATGTCATTGTTTTTAATCCACAAAAAAAAAATAGAAAAAGTTTCTCTGAAATTATTTATGATAATTTCCTCTTTTTTTCTGCTTAACGTGGCGGCGCGTATATTACGTGTATAATATCGGTCCGCGCAGGCGCGCACACATGGCACACACACACTGGCTTCACGCGTCCCTCGTGGACTTATATTGTTATTGTTTATCGTCAACAATAGTACATTATGATGCTAGGACGTAAAGCTAAAGATTTTGGACGGATGTGGAGTTTGCAAATCGATGCGCTAGCCGAGATTTGCACCCACATTAAGTCCAAAATAGCTTACGTCCGTGCATCATATACTATTTTTTATTCGCCACAAGCAAAATATTTTAAGAAAATTTGTTTATTCTAAATTAAAATTATGAATTTTCATAAATTTTAAAATAAAAATATGTGGAACAAGTAACCTTTGACAAAATATTTATTATTTTTTTCAAATTATTGTGTAGCTATGACAACAAATGATAACAACTATTTTAATTGGATAATGAAATTTTGAATTTAAGGGTTGCTTTGATAAAAATTTTTATTTTTCATAGAATTTAAACAAATGCAAATGCTTTTTACTTTTTTGGACGTAGCTATGACAACAAAATAAACAGTTGAAAAGTGATACTTTAAAGCCGCAAATCACAGTAATAAAGTAACACTTTAATATGTAGGCGAATAAAAAAAACATTTTGTAGACCATTTGATTGCTGAAAATTTTCTGTTTTGTTGGAAATCAATATTTATAAAAAAAAAATCTGGACAAAAAGTGGACTTTTGGTGCTATTTGGAAATTATTTGGTGCTGTTTAAAAGTTAGTGTTGCTGTTTCAATTTTTGGAGCAAGGGTAAGGAACAGTTAATCTCTTTGATTGTCCCAGAGGTAAATTTGTTGAGCATTACAATGCTGGAATAACTTTATCATAAATAAGTGCAAGTTGAAGTTTGAAAAATTATAAAAGTGCTTGAACATGAAGATGAGCTGAACGCATCTTGGTGGACGCCGGCGTCCAGCAAGATTTTCCAACTCGTTTTGATTCCAAATCAGTTTTTATTTGAATTTTGTTTGTGGAAGTTTCACAAAAAAAAATAAATTCAAAAGTGATAAGTGAAAGTAAATAAAAGCTTAAAAAAACTAGAAAAAGAAGACATAAGTCTTATTGTTTGTTAAACATAATTTTTTTTAATATAATTAAGGGATTGTTGACACTTGAGTAGAGGAAAAACAAGAAATTAAAAGAGAGGGGGGACAAATTATTATTTCAACGGGCTTTGGCCATTGTATGGGCAAGGAAAATAATCAATTTGGAAAAATTAATTGATGAACTGAATTTAACAAGAAAAACATCAACAAAAATTTAGATCCATAGATTCAAGAAATTCAGGAAAATAAAAATAAGATAAGCGTTTTAATATAATATTTAGTTTTTATTCATATATTAACAATTTAGTGTACAATTGTTGTACATAATCTGTTAAATTGGAATTGTTTATTGTAAACATAATATAATAAACAATTCGAAATATTCGTGGACGGTAAGGTACAATAATTGTTTATTGTTGACTTATGTAGAATTGTAGTTATTTTATTAGTTTCGTTGTTAGTTTTCTTGTGGTCTTGTTGACTCAATAACAGGTTTTAAGTACACTTTATGTATAGTTTCCTGTCTTTGAGTTACATCTTGTTTTGATGTTTCTAAAATAATATTTTGTTTACAATTTCATAATTTTAATTGTCGATTTTAACAGTGAACCTAGACTTAGATTCAGGTTGTCCAGCTGTTGAAGTAGTCAATTTCAATTTCAATTTGAGTTTGTTTGTTTTCGCATTATTGTGGTTTTCGTATGTATGTTTTTCATTGATATTTCTCTATGAGTTAAAATGGCAAAATTATCTATCAGCTATGCGAACATAAGAGGATTGAATATAAACCTTAATTCAGTCCATCTTTTTCTTGAAACTATGAAACCTGATATTTTGTTTTTAACGGAAACGATTATCAGTGTGCGTGCTGTGACTTTAGATAAAAACAGATACCTTTGTCCCAATTATGAACTTGAATCGTCTTTCTACATTAAGCATGGAGTTTGTTCTTATATTAGGGATACTATACCATATGTGAGATTAAATAAATTTGAATTAAATGCAAAATTTCACAATATGGTGTCACTAAAAATTAGTTGCCCAAGTCAAACGCTGTTTGTCTTTGGACTTTACCTTTCACCTAATTCACCTGAGAACTCTAATTTATTTCATGACTTATCTGAGAAGATAGATAGGTTGGTTGAGTATTAGACATGACCTAACTTATGAAGTTGTTATTTTTATCCCTCCCACCGACTAATTATGTTCCATTCGACTCAAAAATGAAGTGTATGCAGTTTTACTGAAATCGGAAAGTAATTACCCACCGCGCAGTGGCGTCGAAGATAAGAAAATTAACAGAATAATAGGATTTTAAAATATAATCTATCTCTAATATAATCTAATCTTAAAATATAATTTATCTCATAGTTTCGATTTTTTTATTAAAAGCTAATTACTTTACGATTCCAAATCGATCTTAGGAAAGCGTTTTTATCGAATTCCTTCTTCTTAAATCCAAAAAAAATTTCTGCGAAAATTCAGAAAAAATAAATTTTTATGTTAGATTTAGACTTTGTTTGAGTAACACAAATTTTTATTTTTGGATACATTGCTAGCAGAATTAACTGGACATGGTAAAGAAGATCGTTTGCCAACCGTAGTAACAGTTGGTAATATTGAGAAGTTATTAACAGTTCCATAATGCGAAGAAGATAGCGGCTTATCGATTGCGAATGCGATATATGAATGCCTTAAAGAATGTGATCTTACTGATAAAGTCGAAGCCATGTGTTACGACACGACATCAAGTAACACTGGACCAGAAAAAGGTGGAAAAAAAGATTGGCCACAACTTGATTCGATTCCCATGTCGTCATCACATACAGGAGATTAAATACGGGCTGTTTATGATCTCAAATTTGGGAAGACCACAGCACCCGATGTTTATCTGTTCAACAAATTTCAGAAGACATGGGACGATGGTAAAATTAATCCAACAATGTTTAAAAGAGGAATATCGGACAAAAAACTGGGAAACAAAATTCCAAAGCACTCGTGAGAAGCTCTAGTAATTTTTTGTCATGAAGAGTTGGAAAAATCACACCCACGCAACGAATATAAAGAATTTTTGGAAGTTACATTGACGTTTCTTGGCGAAACCATTGAGAGTTACAAATTCAACGCCCAGGTGCGACAAGTCACGTCGTTTGCATTTTTTCGAGACGTTTGCATTTTTCTGATTATTGTAATGGTGTGAACATCCACATCATTCCGCTCACCTGTTTGCACGAACTTTTTATTTACCCCGAGTACTTATTCCATGGACACAAGTATCACCCCTCATACTAATTCAATTTGCTCAGTAAGCACTTTGACGGTTCGACATATTTTGTTACATATAAAATTAACACTATTTTTCTCACAAATACTTTGTATGATTGTTTATTTTATGAAATTTTAAACTCCATAAACTTTTATCAACATCATCGGAAAATTAATGTGCGAGGGATGACTGGAAAGTTCAAAATTCTGATAACAAACATATGTTTCTTGGTTGTGGTGATCTTTTACTGGCCCTTAATTTTTTTTTTTTGAATGGAATGTTTTGAAGAGAAAGATGAAGAATAGAAGGAAAGTTTTTTGGTTGAGGAAACCATGGGACCGTAAGGTCGATCCCAGTGAGCCTCGGAAAATAATAAAACCAATAAGATTAAAGTAAATCTTAGAAGAAAAAGGGTTGGTGGTTGGCAGTGAAAAGTGAGTGAAAGAGTTTTTTTTGGAAATACGGAGTGTTGGTGGTTAAGTTAGTTGACATGAGATCAAAATAAAACGGTTGGATCAAGTTGATCAACCGTATTAACCTAAGTTTGGATAAGATAAAATAGTGTAGCTAATATTGGCATGCCTAAATACATTTGATGTGTTTACAAAATAATATTATAGTGGAAAAGATTTGTGTTAATCCACGTTTAAGTATGATATTAATAGTAACATACTTAAGAACTGTGTAGTGATAACCTTTGTGTTAATTCACGTTTAAGTAAGAACCTGTGTAATAAGTGTAATTTGTCTGAGGACTTGTGGTTAAATAATTACGATATGTGGTAAAATAAATTAGTTGAAAAAGTAATCCGAAAGCGTTTTATTGGAGGAAGTAAATGTGAACAGATACTATATGTACGAATTGATTGAAATTTGCGGATGTGAAAAAAGGCACTAAGAACATCAACCCGAGGACCAACACAAGTCAGAGCGATGATGCGGTGAGTGATCGACATGGAGTTATTATAGAAGGGTGAGTGCCTTAGCATTTTATATTAGAGTGTAATTCGGGTTCGAGTGGCTGCAAAGCTTTGGTTTTTTTTGGTAGTGTTTATGTATACAAAAAAAAAAAAATAATATAATACAAAAAAAAAACTAATATAAAAATATTTTTTTTCAAAAAAAAAAAAAATTAATGAGGTGCTAACATAATTTAAATTCAGGGAGAGTTGTGACCTGGCAGTTCTCCCTTCTGGAGATCTGGGTGGCGTTTTAGGCACGCGAAGTTTTTGTTTGTTTATATTTAAATTTCTTGTACAGAGGTTGGTCTAGAACCTTCGCTCTACGAGCTAGCGGCAGGGTTTTTGGCGTGCAAGACCAAATGGTAGACCTTCACGGTCTACCTGATAAACCTTACATTACAAGATGGCGTCCAACAGGGCCTCTAGAGCGACAATGTTTGGGTCTTTGGATCCAAACAGGGTTGTTCTAGAGACAACAATTTTTTTTGATTTGTGAATTTAGTTTGGTTAAATAGTTTTTTGTGTTAAGGGAATTATTCAGGTTGTTTGGGTGTTGGTATTGGGACGACAGGGAAACATATATGTTGGAAAATGCTAGCCCTTGGCTCTCTGAGCCATAGCTAGACCTCATATGTTTGCTTCTCGGACAGATGTTATCACCTGAGCAGCCTGTCAAAGCCCGTTAGTTTAATTAAATTTTTTTTTGTAACCACCTAGTTTTTTTGGACTGGTTGATCTGTCAGTCACAGCTCTTCCCTTAATTTCTTTTGGAATTGTTTTTGTCAAATAAATTTTTTGTGTTTTATTGAATGTTCTTGGAATTTTTGTATTTTTATAAATAACTGTGGATGTTTTTTATCATATTTAATTTTTTCTTTTAACTGTATTTTAGAGAAATTTTTTTTGAATTTTAGTACAAATTCTAGATAATTTTAAGATTTTGAAATTTTTAAGATTAATCGTTAACTTTAGCATTTTGAATAATTTTAGAATTTTGAAAATTGTTATTAATTTGTTTGTAATTTTTAAACTTTTTGTTGTTGTTTAGTTTTTGTGTAATTTTTGAAGAATATTTTATGATTGCATAAAATTAAATTTTTTTGAATAGTGTTGTATAATTTAAATATTTTTTATGGTTATTTAATTTTTCTGAATCAAAAAAGTGTTTAGTAATATTGTGTAAGTAAGTTAAAAGTGGTAATTAATAATTTGGTTTTGATTTTTTTAGATTAATGTGATTTCAATTTGAAAATTTTGAACTTTGAGAAAATTTTTTGTTAATAAGTTTGTTATAGGATTTTGGAAAATTTTTGATTAAGCATAATTTTTTTTATGTTTACATTTTGAATGAACTTTTGAACTTTTAGTATTTTAGTAATTTTAGAATTTGGGGAATGTTCGTAATTTTAAGTTTTATTATTTTAAATAATTAATTTCAGTTTTTGTAAGTTTTATGAATAGATTTTGTAATTTTTATGATTTTTCTGGGCATCGTAAATGAAATTTTGAATATTTTTTTGGATAATTGTTTGAAAATTTTTATAATTTTAGATAATTTTTGATAATTTTAATTTCCAGAATATTTAGAAATTATTGACATATTAATTTTTTTTAAATTTTATATTAAGTGGTTAAATTTTAATGATGATTTTGGAATTGTGTTTAAATTATAAACTCTAATGTTCAATTCTTTCGAAAATTTGAATTGTTCATGTTTTTAGAGTTTTTGAGTTTTATTGAATTTTTATAGAACTTTTGATTTATTTGTAAATAATTTTGAAAATCTGTATAATTTTAGTTAATTTTCAATTTATTTTTAAAAAAATTAATTTTCAATTTTTTTTTGAAAATTTTTGTTATATTTTTGGTTGAAAATTTTTATAGTTATGTAGTTTATGTTTATTGTTTGTACTTTTAGTAAGTTTTGAGTTTTAATTTTTTTTGCTGTTTTGTGTAATTTTATATTTTTTCGAAATATTGTCTGTTGGAAAATTTTAATTCATTTCTTAGAAAATTTTTGTGAAATATTTGTTTTAGATTTTTTTTTTGAATTGAGGTTTTATGAAAATATTGTGGTTTTGAATATTTGTAATATTGTTAGATTTTGGAAGTTTTTTTTGAAAATTTAATTTTGATCGTATTTAATTTTTGAAATTTATATATTTTTTTTGTAATCTTCTAATTTTGATGTATTTTTTAATTTATTAAACTTGGAATATTTTTAATCATTATTTTTTGAAAACCTTTGTAAAATTTTTGGAATTTTAAAAAAAAAAAAAAAAATTTTGTTTAACTAAATATTTTAGATTAATATATAGTAAATATTTTTCTATATAATTTTTGGAAAATTTTTTTTTAATAATTTCTAAATTTTTTGTAAAGTATTTGTTGCTTATAAAATTTGGATATTTTTTTTTGAAAATATTTTTGTATTTTGTAAATTTTAATATTTAGTATTTTTGGGTTGTTAAGTTTTTTAAGAAAGTGTTGTAATTCACCTTTTGAAATTTAAATAATTTTCTGACACTGTTAATTTTGTTTGAAAATTTTGTATTTTGTGAACTTTAAATTTTTGTTTGAAATTTAGAAAATTTTTTATTGCACTTTTCAATTTAGTTTGAATAATTTTTGAATTTTTTTAAATTGTTTTAAAATTTATTTTGAGTGTCTTAATATTTTTTTGAAGTAATATGCCAGTTCAATCAGGAACTTCAACTCCACCAACTCCAACTACACCTACGCCAGCTCCAACCGTCTTTCATTTTAGAGGTTAGAGTAAGTTTATTTTAGTAAATTTTTTTTTAGAATATTTTTTTGGATTTTTAATATAATTTTAATTTTTTTGGAATTTGTTAATCTTTTTACTTAGAATTTTTCGAATTTTTTATTTTTGTTATTTTAGTTTTTTTCTAAATTTTAAAATTTTTGATAAAAAGTAACAGCAACCACTGCCGAACTCCAGCTGCTGCATCCAGCTTCCAACCCCCAACTCAACTTTGTTTTATTGGTTTTTTGAATTTTGTTTATTTAGATTATTAAATTTTTAGACGTTATTTGTTTTGAAATTCGGTTATAAATTTTGAATTGCGCTGATGTGTTTTTATTTTTTTTATTTTTGAAGTCTCAATTTTTTTTGAGCGCATAAATTCTACTGTTATGCTATCGAAATTTTGGTAATTTTTTTTCTCGATTTTTTCTGAATTTTTGTTTGGGTTTTCTCAAATTTTCACATTGTTGTTTACCCTTGTGTTGTTTGTCAATGTGTGACATTAAATTCATTAATGTTTGGCGAGGTCAAATTGGTTTTCGTACCAAATTTTAATGTTTTTTTTGGTTAGACTTTCAATCTGTTTTTGTCTGACACATTCTTAGTCATTATGGCTTTTTACTGTAATTTCTCTGTAATGTGTACGGTCGGTCTGCACATGACCCAGCTTGTGTCCAGTGGTCATGTATACCAATTCTTTAAGTCTTATTGTTTTTGTTCATTTGGAAAATGTTTTTTGCAATTGTGATATTTGGTTTTGTTTTGATTTGCATTTGAAATTTTTTTGTATTTTGGTTTTAATTTTTTTTAATTATTTAGGTGTAAGATTTTAATTTTTTTGTATGAATGTTTTGTGATTGTTCGTTGTTCTGTGGGCGAAAGGCAGGAGTAAGTCTTGTAAGTCCTGACGCGCAGACAACATTTGTGTATGTGTGAGGTTGATTTTGTCTGAGGTTGTTCTGTGGGCGGAGGGCAAGAAATCTTGTAAGTCCTGACGCGCAGTCAACATTTGTGTTTTGAGTTTTTTTGTTGTTGTTCAGTTTCGTTCTGTGGGCGAAAAGCAATTTTTATAAGTCCTGACGCGCAGATAACTTTGTTAGGTTTAATTTTGAGGTATTTTTTTTGGGATAAGTTTTGTTCTGTGGGCGAAAGGCAACATGTTGTAAGTCCTGACGCGCAGACAATTCGTTGACGTTTAGTTCTAGTTTTGTGGTTGTATAGTTGTTGTTCTGGGTGTGAAAGGCTGAACTCGTAAGTCCGCACAGACAACATTTAAGTTTTAGTTTTTTTGTTTAGCTTAATACCGCAAAGGTAGGAAAGGTCCTTCAGACGTATTCCTAACGGGGTTTACGATCCCGCGTACCTTAGTTGGGTGGGAAATGGCTGCTGCGAGAGGGTCGTGAGTGGTGATTTGATATGGCCCGGACCTTGTTCACCCCTGATGGTTTACCATCTAGGTCATCCCACCATAATTATTTTACGACTTTCACGGGTTCTCAATGAGGTCATGACCACCAATTGTTACGCTCAATTAGTCTAACTGCCATGGTCTTCAAAAATTCTGTTTGTTAGAGCGTAACCTGTTGGAAGGTAGGAAGAGCGTAGAACAGTGGACGATAACAGGGAAATGAATCGCCTGTCGTTCGGGCTGCTGTGACTGACGGTCTCCATCCTTAAAACCAACCTCTTTACTCTCCACACAGTGTGTTTCGGTGGCGTTTTTTTGCTTGCCAGGGAACAGTCGGCAGGAAAATGCTAGCCCTTGGCTTTCGGAGCCATAGTTAGACCACTGCTGTCCTCTGGTCAACTTTCTATTATACCGAAACACCCTCCCATTACCTTTTTGTTTAGTATAGTATTTGTGGTTTTCCATTTTGGTCTTGGTAAAACATTCTCGTTTCTTCTCAAACTTTGTTTATAAGTGCCTTTAATATATATCCTTTTTGCTGCTTATGTCTTTCTTTTTATTCAAACTTATTTTTGCTTACTGATTTATGTGCTTTCCGTATAGGAAACCACCTAAAATTGAGGCTCGTTAACTTTTGATTATTATTTAGAAAAGAAAATTAAATAAAACACTTGTGCTTTTGCATGACTATAATTTGTTGACCTTTTGTCCCTTTTCGATTTTCAGTTATCATCCATTCCACGTGGGAATCGACTTTTAAACTATTTAGCTTTAGCACTTTTCTTAGTATCTACTATCCTCAGATATGCACAGGACATCAAATCGTTGTCTGTTATACTCCATTCCACGCGGGAATCGACTTTAACTATTTAGCTTTAGTACTTTTTTTTGTGTCTATTATCATCATATCCGCGCAGGACACCAAATTTTTATATGTTATGCTCCATCTTAGGCTGGAATCGACTTGTAATTTTGCACGAATCGAAGGTTTCAACATTTTTCCTTTCGGCTGTCATTGTTCATCCATTCCGTACCAGGAATCATCTCTTAATTGTTTTTGTCTGTAAGCCCGGCTAGCTCAGTCGGTAGAGCATGAGACTATCTCTAGGTTTGGGTTCGAGCCTGTTTCTGAACTTTCTCTCAGTACGAAAGTAGTCGACTGATCTTCTCCTTTCGTCCTGCCCTGTAATGGTGTGAACATCCACATCATTCCGCTCACCTGTTTGCACGAACTTTTTATTTACCCCGAGTACTTATTCCATGGACACAAGTATCACCCCTCATACTAATTCAATTTGCTCAGTAAGCACTTTGACGGTTCGACATATTTTGTTACATATGAAATTAACACTATTTTTCTCACAAATACTTTGTATGATTGTTTATTTTATGAAATTTTAAACTCCATAAACTTTTATCAACATCATCGGAAAATTAATGTGCGAGGGATGACTGGAAAGTTCAAAATTCTGATAACAAACATATGTTTCTTGGTTGTGGTGATCTTTTACTGGCCCTTAATTTTTTTTTTTTGAATGGAATGTTTTGAAGAGAAAGATGAAGAATAGAAGGAAAGTTTTTTGGTTGAGGAAACCATGGGACCGTAAGGTCGATCCCAGTGAGCCTCGGAAAATAATAAAACAAATAAGATTAAAGTAAATCTTAGAAGAAAAAGGGTTGGTGGTTGGCAGTGAAAAGTGAGTGAAAGAGTTTTTTTTGGAAATACGGAGTGTTGGTGGTTAAGTTAGTTGACATGAGATCAAAATAAAACGGTTGGATCAAGTTGATCAACCGTATTAACCTAAGTTTGGATAAGATAAAATAGTGTAGCTAATATTGGCATGCCTAAATACATTTGATGTGTTTACAAAATAATATTATAGTGGAAAAGATTTGTGTTAATCCACGTTTAAGTATGATATTAATAGTAACATACATAAGAACTGTGTAGTGATAACCTTTGTGTTAATTCACGTTTAAGTAAGAACCTGTGTAATAAGTGTAATTTGTCTGAGGACTTGTGGTTAAATAATTACGATATGTGGTAAAATAAATTAGTTGAAAAAGTAATCCGAAAGCGTTTTATTGGAGGAAGTAAATGTGAACAGATACTATATGTACGAATTGATTGAAATTTGCGGATGTGAAAAAAGGCACTAAGAACATCAACCCGAGGACCAACACAAGTCAGAGCGATGATGCGGTGAGTGATCGACATGGAGTTATTATAGAAGGGTGAGTGCCTTAGCATTTTATATTAGAGTGTAATTCGGGTTCGAGTGGCTGCAAAGCTTTGGTTTTTTTTGGTAGTGTTTATGTATACAAAAAAAAAAAAATAATATAATACAAAAAAAAAACTAATATAAAAATATTTTTTTTCAAAAAAAAAAAAAAATTAATGAGGTGCTAACATAATTTAAATTCAGGGAGAGTTGTGACCTGGCAGTTCTCCCTTCTGGAGATCTGGGTGGCGTTTTAGGCACGCGAAGTTTTTGTTTGTTTATATTTAAATTTCTTGTACAGAGGTTGGTCTAGAACCTTCGCTCTACGAGCTAGCGGCAGGGTTTTTGGCGTGCAAGACCAAATGGTAGACCTTCACGGTCTACCTGATAAACCTTACATTACATTATGTTGTATGTAAAAATTTGGTTCAAATGCATAGATGGAACAGCAGCCGCAATTCGCAAATCAGGATTTGGATTTCATCAAATCGGCCATCGCTTTTAAAAAAATTGACCAAAGAGTTTCAGAAGAAATGTTGAGCAAACTTTGTTATCATCTTCACTATTTAACGGAGGCAAATATTGGCTTGGCTTTTGCCCACCCAGAGATTTTGTTTGACGAAATACGAAAAATGGTTCAAAACCTTGAGGTCCCAGCACGAGACATCATCATCGCACCCCAAACTCGCAAAAAAGATTTTGACGCAGTCAAACATATGAAACTTTTTGCTAATAAGAACATTAGTGATTTTGTCACAGAAAAAACTCAGAGTTTTTTTAATCGATTTAGAATTTGTATTGTTTTTTTGCTACATATGACCAATCGGAATGAGGATTTCGTCAAAGCCACGTTGCTTTGCCAAAGTTTGCATGTTGTTAATGATACCGCCGAACTCGGTGTTAAGTTGATGACACGGAATACAACAACATTCTAACTAAAGACGAGGAAGGTACACAATGCACCATTCAGGTGGTCGAAAACTACAGGTGCAAATACCCATCATACAATAAATCTAATTTAATTTATTGATTTCTTTTGGAAAAATGTTGCTTTTGAATGAAAAATTATTATAAATTTAACCATAAAAATTAATTTTTTTCTTTGAAAAAAGATTATTATGAATTAGTGAATTTTCGTATATGTAAGAAGAAAAATTAAGATAAATCGCTTTTCTAAGATCGATTTCTACATACTTAGGCTCGTTAGAATCGTTAATTAATTAGCTTTTAATAAAAAAAATCAAAATTATGAGATATATTATGTTTTAAGATGATTATATCTGATAAAAATAAAAAATCCTATTATTCTGCTAATTTTCTTATCTTCGACGCCACTGCGCGGTGGGTAATTATTTTCCGATTTCAATAAAACTGGATATAGTTCATATTCGAGTCAAATGGAACATAATTAGCCGGTGGGAGCGAAGAAAAAGATGGTTTGAAAATTGTTCATACATATCTGGTCATGTCTATTGAGTATCCTAATGCAAAGTTTATAGTTCTTGGAGATTTTAATGTCCACAATAAAGAATGGCTTACACACAGCTCTAAAACTGACGAGGTTGGTAGACAGACTGAGTTGTTTGCTCTTTATCACAATTTTACTCAAATAATAGACCTGCCAACCAGAGTTCCTGACATTCCTGGTCAAAGTAGTAATTTACTTGATTTATTTTTGACAAACGATCCATATTTGGTTCAATTTAAAATATCAGAACCATTGGGTGGTTCAGATCATAATTTGATCTCCACACAACTAAATATACAAATTTCAAAACAATTTAAAGCGAATCCTCGCAATGTTTGGGATTACAAAGCTGCGGATTGGCAAGGACTTAAAAGTTTTTTTAGATGTTTTCCTTGGAAACGCTATTGCCTTACCGGTCAAGACACAGACATAGCTGCATCAAATTTTTCTGAAACTGTAATTGATGGTATGCACAGATTTATTCCTAATAAATTGATCATTCCGAAAACTGATCTATGGTTTTCTAGTAAATGCAAAAAAGCTATAAAAGTTAAAAAAAAGGCTTTTCCAAAGTTTAATCAAAACAAAACCGATGAAAACCTTAGACAGTACCGTAAAGAGAGAAATTTTTGTCGTAAGTTAATAGATAAAGAGAAACATCTTTTTAATAGGAAAAAAGCATCTAAATTCGCAGAACATCCGACTGGTTCACGCAATTTCTATAAAGCCGCAAAGGTTGTCCAAAACAACTTTTGCAAATCTTCCCTACCGCCTCTTGTTAATAGAGATGTCCCTATCATTGATCCAAAAGAGAAAGCTAATTTGCTTGGGCATTATTTCTCTTTAAATTCTACTTTAAAAGAACCTAATTTCCAACCTAAACCTATTTCTAAAGTTTCTTATAAAATGAGGCGGATAATTTTTCGGAAAAACATTGTTCGAAAAATGCTTTTAAAAATAAATACTAACAAGGCAACAGGCCCTGATTTTATTCCTCCGATTATACTTAAAACATTTGCTAGGGAGCTAGCACCAATCCTCACTAAAATCTTCTATTTGTCATATAAGAAAGGAATTTTTCCTGAAATTTGGAAAATGGCTAGTGTACAGCCAGTTTCAAAAAAGGGCAGTAAGACTGATCCTACGAATTACAGACCCATTTCAATTTTATCGGTAGTTGCTAAAATTTTTGAGAAATATGTCAATTTTAATTTAATGAGCTTCTTAGAATCTTCCAAATTAATTAATGAGAGACAATATAGATTTCGAAAAGGAAGAGCGACGGGAGATTTGCTGTCTTTTATCACTCATATCTGGAACAAGTCGCTTGAAAACTTTGCAGAAACATTCGGTGTTGCTCTTGATATTTCCAAGGCATTTGACAAAGTTTGGCATAACAACCTTATATGCAAATTGAGATCCTATGGTTTAGACGAGCAGCTTATATCTTGGACACAGAGCTTTATATCTGATCGAAAATTTCGGGTCAATGTTGATGGTGTATCATCGAATACTTTTTCAACTAATACAGGAGTTCCTCAGGGTTCCGCTTTGTCACCAACTCTTTTTCTTATCTATATTAATGATTTGTTGGACTCAACGGTTCATCCTATACATAGTTTTGCTGATGATAGCACGCTTCATGCGTCTCATGAAGCACCTAAATTATATACACCCTTAGCGCTTAGTGAGTGTAGGTCAAAATTGATAGATTCCCTTAACACTGATCTTAAAACAATTATGGATTGGGGTATTGCTAACAGTGTTGAATTCAATACAAGCAAAACACAGGTTTGTCATTTTTCTAGGATAACGACACCCAATCCTTTTCCATTAACGTTTGGCCCCAAAAATCTTTTAGAGAATGAGTCAATCAGATTTCTAGGAGTTGAGATTGAAAATAATATGAAGTGGAATTCTCATATTTTTAATCTGGCTAAGAATGCTGTTCAAAATTTAGGATTTTTGGGGCGATGTCGTAAGTTTTTCGATAGCGAACAACTTCTTTTAGTTTATAAATCTTTTATACGTCCCTGCATGGAATACTGTTCTCACATATGGGGTGGAGCTTACTTGAGTAGTCTCAACTGCCTTGATTCTGTACAGCGTAGAGCTATTAAACTCATTGGTAACCCAAGTTTTACTAACGGTCTTGATTCCTTGCAGCACAGAAGAAATGTTGCTGATTTGACTATATTTTATAAATATATTATGGATGAACGAGCTTCTGAAGAGATCAAATCGATTTTACCTAAATCAGCAAACCTTTGGCGTCACACCAGAGCAAACGTAGCCGCGCATCCCTTTACAGTTCAAATAATTAGGTGTAGAACTGTAGCCTTCCAACGTGACTTTTTCAACAGAGTCTTTCATCTTTGGAATGCCTTACCTTCCTGGGTTTTCCCTGATGAATTTAATCCTCAAGGCTTTAAAGTTAACGTTCATAAATTTCTCAGAGAATTTTAATTTGCATTCCATTCTTATCCCTAGTTGGCATCTTCGGATATTCAGAGACGTTAATTTATAATTTACTATAATTAACACTAAACATGCCTGACTTTGAATAAAAAAAAAAAATGCTCACCTTCACTTCTTTTCTGGCTAAACAGGAATGCCCTAACTGCCATATTTCCGGAGATATGGCCCGGAAACTACTTCTGACACTTTGAGGGCCATTTTCCAGGCTCACAGGGTCGGAACCCCAAGATAATTTTTCTCACGTCAAAGTACTCGGTAAGACCAACAATTTCCGCCAGGTCCCGTCCGTGACAGGATTTTTGCGAGCTTTTGATCTTTTTCGACCTTTATTTACTGGACTAATAGTAATTTAAACGAAACTAACGTCGTTTTCTTTTTGACAAAAAAAGTGATCTAAGAGGAAAAAAAGCAGATCACTTTTTTTGCATTTCGTATTCTTTTTGTACAGAAAGATTGCTCTTTTTTTGATCTGAAAATATTTTTCTGAATCTAGATTTTTTGGTAGATCAAGTTGTGAATACATACAATAAAGTTACACAAAAACTTTTACACATCTGTCAAATTAGTAAACAAACAAGACGTGATTTACTTATTATTATTTTTTTAAAGTGAAAAAGTTATTGATTAAATAAATGTTTTGTTTAAATCGTGTTTTAAATTAAAAATTAATAAAAAATTATTTAATTAAATACTATTAATTACAAAAACATTAAATGACAGTACAAATACAACTTCAAAACCAGACCAAATTTTTTCATATTCTTTTTATGTGCTTTTCTTTGCTCTGGCAAAAAGAAAACGACATAACAGTAGTGGGTTTCGAAATTAACCACGGTTAACCATGGTAATAATGTCATAGTTAAAATAGTGACGTCAAATATTTAAAGAAAATTATCATAATAAAGCTGTCAAAATTAAATTGTCAAAGAAAAAGACCGCTAAAAATTCAAAATGAATAAAAACTAATAGTCCCTGGGCCGTCACCTATTTTATTTGATGTTTACCATATATTTTATACTTCGTAAGGCGCTTGTCCTTGATGAGTCCTGCAACTTTTTTATATGCCATTTTCCTTGATTCGGCCGCTTTTTCCCTCGGAAAACTCCGAAACATGGCGATATCCCGGGGTCTTGTATATTTATTACCATAATTTTGTTATTTATCAAAGGGGGTGGAAATTCGTTTTAGAAAACGAGGATAAATTTGTCTGACAAATATTGTCTGATTTTGTCGAGTCCGACAACTCAAACTCGCCAAAATACTAGGGTATTGAAAATCAATTACCACAAAACTAATTTTCACAGGATTGTTTAACAAAAATTAGCGAAATGGAAGGGTCATATTGTCCGACAAATTATCGGCCGCGTTTTTCTAGTCCGACGACTGGAAGTCAGAATCCTGGTGGGGTAGTGTTTATTGATTACCACATGTCGGACAAAAATGAAACACGATAAAAAACCATTTGTTATTATAAAAAAAAAATCGAGTTGTCCGACAAAAATATAGCCGCGTTCGGCCAGTCCGACAAGAAAATGAGACAAATATTTCAGGAGAACAATTATTTTTGTTTCTTTGTTAAAATTGCTAATATTCATGAACAAATTTAATGTATACATTTATAACGTAACGTTTTTTCAAAGAAACAACGTTTACAGGTGGCACAGAAAATTAAAAAATTTTGTAAATAGAAAAATTATAAAAAAGGAGTATGTACCCAAAAATGATGCAAAACATGTTTTCATATTAATTTAAAAAATTTAAGGAACATTAACCAGTTGAGAAGGTTATTTACACACTTTTAATTGAAAAGATTGAGAAGGATGAAAAATATGCGCGAATTTTAACAAGGAAAAAATGTTGCCATTTTTTCTATTTACCAGATTCAAAACTATATGCACCGATAGAGTATACAAATATAAGTGATACTTTTACTCGCCGCGAGAACGGAAAAGTAGTATATATACGACCTGGTTCTTGCAATCTGTGACCAAAAACAACAACCTGCTGAATGGAAAATAACAAGAAACACAAGAAAGGTGGCCGCCTTAAGTGTGCTTATTATCATGGAGCCGCACTGATAAACACTGCATATAAAGTACTAGCTAATGTCGTACTTGCTAGACTTATTCCGTTCGCCGAATCTATCATCGGGTGACTATCAGTGTTGTTTTCGTCCCAACCACAGATCAATGTTTTATCTTAAGGATGATTTTAGAAAAAAATTGAGCGATTAACATCAGCATTCACCAGCTTTACGTTGATTTCAAGCAAGCATATGATATTATTTTATTACCGATCATATCATATTCCTTGGTATCCCAGAGAAAAGAAAACAAAACCCAGCCAACGCGAGAAAGAGAGAGAGAGAGAGAGAGAGAGAGAGAAAGAGAG
>OY856187.1:283867144-283897144 GCA_963693315.1 Diogma glabrata | reverse complement strand
TTTCAATATAAAATTTGAATTTAAAAGATAGCTTCAATTTTTTTTATAGTTTTATAGTGTGCATACACAAAATATATAAAATATTGCTTATCCTGTATATTTTATAATCTAAGTATTTTATATGTGTTATTATGGTTTTCCATATTATTCACTGTTTGTGTGCTTTGTGTATTTTATATATTGTTCAAATTCTAACCTTTTGATATTTATATACCAAAAAATGTAAATATTTGATTTTGTTTTTTTTTATGATGTCAATTTGTTTGTTTTTCTATGCTGTCTATGAAGTATTTCATTATGGAGATAAAAACTTAAGCTTTTATTATTCGAAATATTTTGCAGTCGTGGATAAAATAGCATCTTGTATTCGCATAGGATGATGGCAATCATTCTAAACTCATACAAGAATCTACTATTCTTATGCCAGGTAAAATCAAACGATACAATTATACATACCTACACATCCAGTAGTTGAAATATGTTTTGATTGTAAGAAAAATATTAAATCTTTAGGTTTTAATTTGAACAGTTCATTTTTTGATAGAGGTCGTTTACGAAAAACGACACATCTTCCACATAACATATAATTTTCTTTTCGTTTTATAATACAATTGTTGCAATATAAACGCCTAAAAAATTAGAAATAAATATTAGTCAAAATGTTGTGCGTGTACTGTGACAGAAATTTGAAATAGCTTTCTCATATGTCGCGTTCTTTGGCAATAAAAATTGATCTGAGATCAAAAAAAATAGCTGTCAGATCAAATTAGCAGGGGTGCGTTTTGAAATTAACTATGGTTAACCGCGGTTAACTTTACTCCAAAAAATCTCGTTTCATAACACTGTGCGACAGCCCAAATCCGCTGGGGTTCTGACTACCGGGAAAAGTTATATCGGTCAAAAAAAAGTTATACGTGTCCCGGCGTTTCACTGGGTCACGTCTAGGAATCGAGATATATCGATTTGAAGTTAGTATCATCTAGGGAAAATTGTCACGTTTGAGGGTCTTTTTTGACATAACTCGAGAACGACTAGTCCGATTTTGCTGAAACCAAGGAAACTTCAATAATAAAATATAATAAAAATATAAAATAAAATTATAATAAAAATAATAAAATAAAATAATAATATAAAATAAATAAATAAAAAAACATAAATAAAATATGGTAAATAAAAAATAAAAAAGCAAAAAAAAAACAAAATCAATACACATAGGCACATGTCCAAATACATTTAAAATAATCAATTTTGGAGTTTATTCCAGTAAAAATACTAAAAAAAAATTCTATGAAAAATCAATATTCCTGTCAAAATGAGATACATTTACTTAATTGTGAATAAAAGCGAAACGCGTTCATTGATTTTCATGATCCATGTCTCATTTTGTGCACAGATTATGTGATTTTACGTCAAAGTAATAAGATTTGACACTTTTTCCCGTTCTGAATTTTTCATGATTTTTTAATTTTTTACGCAAAAAATTATTTATTTTCTTGATAAATTTATTTATAACTGCGAAACTGTTGATTGTGTAAAGAAATAGTATATAAATAGATTAAAGAAATTGTAATTCCTAATTTTTCTAAATTTGTTTCAGTAAAATTGGACTAGTCGTTCTCGAATAATGTCAAAAAAAAGACCCCAAACTTGACAATTTCCCCTATATGACACCTACTAACTTCAAATCGATATATATCGATTCCTAGACGTGACGTCGATTCCTAGAATCCCAGCGGATCACTGACCCCTACCATTTGTCGCACAGTGTAATTAACCAAACATTTTTAATTCAATACTTGACGTCACTATTTTAACTGTGACATTAGTGACATTATTACCTTATAGTTAACCTCGGTTAAGCGAAACGAAGCCTCGGTTAATTTCGAAACGCACCCCTGTCAGTTTGTGTTCTTTGGAAAAAAAAGTGATTTTTTTTTACATAGATCAAATTTCAAAAATCTAGATGTTTTGGTAGATTTTACAAATACATTGATATATTATTTTTATTTGTCAAATTTATGTAAACAAAAAAAAACCGCAATTTTAATTATTATTATTATTTTGTTTAAAAATAGTTTATTATTATTTAAAATATTTAATTACTAATTAATAGAGCCCGGATGTTCATGTAAATACATATTTTCGGTCGTTAATTATTTTCAAATTTTAAAAACATAAAAATTCAAATCATGTGAAACTGATTATTTTGGCATCTTAATGTATTTGCATATAAATGCATATTTCCACTTAAATTACATATAAATACTTATTCCTACTTTTGAGGCATGTTTTTGTATATTTTGAAGATTATTGAAGATCTTTCCATATTGTATACAGAAAAGGTATAAATCAACCGGTATAATTTAATGAAATTATGTTTATTGGGTAAATTGCTCAAATAATGAAATGACACTTATCGAAAACACTGTAATTTACTGTGTTCTCTGTGTCATTTCGAAATTTTGAGGTTAGGATCATTGAATAAATTACGATAATAATAAACTCTTTTAAGTCTAAAAAAAAATGCCAAAAGAAAAGGCAAGCACTGCCAGTCGGCTCAACAAATTTGTAAAAGAAATTGGAGATGGTGTATTGAAGAGTGACGGAAAAATTTTGTTATGTACATTGTGTGATAAAAAAGTGGGTGCAAAAACAAAATACCAAGTGGAACAACACCTAAAAACGAATCTTCACGAGGATAAATTAAAAATAAAGAACGTGAAACAAGAATTAATAGTGCATTCATTAGAGAACTGCAATAAAAAGTCAGAATTTAGTTTAAAATTATGCGAAGCATTTCTTTCTGCAGATATTCCGTTTTGGAAAATTGAAAACCATGTATTTCGTCAATTTCTTGAAAACTATACAGGAAATACCATTCCTCACGAGTCGACGTTGAGAAAAAATTACCTACCAACGGCATTCGAAAAAATTATAAATAAAATACGGCATGAAGTAAACAATAAAAAAATATGGATTTCGATTGATGAGACGACTGATGTGTTGGGCCGATACATTGCAAATGTCATGGTTGGAACATTAGATAAAACCTCTTCTGAAAATCAACCGTTTTTATTAAACGTTAAGCAGTTGGATAAAACCAATTCTACCACGATTGCACAATGTTTTGATGAGTCTGTCAATATATTAGGTTGGTAAACAAACAATTATGAAATTTTGAGATATTTGTTTAATTTTTCTTTTTAGGTCCTAATTTCTCGAAAGATAATATTCTATTGTTTCTAAGTGATGCGGCACCATATATGGTGAAAGCAGGTAGAGGATTAAAGTTATTATACCCAAATATGATCCATGTCACTTGCATAGTCCATGGACTACATAATGTGGCAGAAACGATTCGGGATTTATTTCCTGAAGTAAATAAATTGATCGCTAACGTGAAAAGGGTATTTTTGAAAGCACCATCTCGTGTTTTAATCTTTAAAGAAGTAGCACCAAACATTGCACTACCACCTCAGCCGGTGCTAACACGATGGGGAACATGGTTAGAAGCAGTCGTCTATTATTGTAACAATTTTGAGAGTATCAAAGAAGTTTTTGATAGATTAGAAGATGACGATACCATTTCCATTATCGAAGCTCGAAAATTACTTCTTAATACTCAAATCCAACATGATTTAGTTTTTGTTTCTGAAAATTATGGATTTTTGCCAAAAAGCATAAAAAAACTTGAAAATAGAACATTATTGCTGTCTGAATCATTAGAAGATCTAACTGCAGTGGAATCAAAAATAATGGCTGTTAAAAGCAAAATTTCAGAGAAAATTCAGGCCAAATTTATTTCGGTATTTTATGAAAGGAATTTAGATTTATCCTTATTAAAAAAAATCAATAATATTTTATTAGGCAACGTTGAACCTGGAATAAATGTATCGCTGGATAATATGAAGTTTTACAAATATGCTAATTTAACATCGGTAGAGGTCGAAAGAAGTTTTTCGAAATATAAATCTTTATTAAGCGATCGCCGAGGATTCAAATTTGAAAATTTGAGAATGAACTTTATGGTTCATTGTAACATTAACTGAACCTCTTTTATTTTGACCAATTTTTCTTAATTTTTTAAAAGCAATATGAATTTATATATTTTAGCTAATTGAAATACAGAGTATTTAGCAAACAAATTATTATAAGTTAGTTTTATTACACATTTAAAATTTATTTCTATTGCATATTCACTTTTTTCTTAGTACATATTTAACGACTTTTGGTTGCATATTTGCATACATATTTCTCATGTTTTTGGAGCATAAACATCCGGGCTCTACTAATTAATAATAAAGTTATTACAAATAAAATAATAAAACATAAACAGGCTGATTCTGACTTACTGTCACAGATGTAAAAATAGTCATAGCAAAGACTTTTCTCTTAGCTAAGACTAAAACCTCTTAAATGCGATTCTGTATGTAGTCACAACTGTGAGATGTCAAAATATGACCTCTTAACTTAAGACCATCAAATATGGTCATCTTATGGTGCTATTACACACAAATTAAATTCAGTTGCTATCATCAACTTTTCAGATGATAGTATTTATTATTTTTGACTGTAGATGGCGAAAAGATCAAAAACTGCAAGAAAATACAAATAACTTTACGAAGTAATAATAATTTTTAAACAACAATTTCTAAAAAAATCATTAGTTATTTAGTATTAATATTATGTTATATAATCGATTATATCTAAATTAGTGGTATATAAATTGTAAATAAAGTATATACTGTAAAAGCAAATGAACCGTCAAAATGGCGACACCACATTATAGAGCAATTGTTGTAGCTTGCACAATAAGAAAATGCGCTAAGATTTGAAAAAAAAATGTGAATCGAAATTACGTAAAGAAAACGTAAAACTTTCATATTAAAATCTTGAAAATATGTATTTAATCATTTTATACCTAATATAATATAATTATTATTATGATTTTAATATGAAAATCAATTAATGTGATAATCGGTTTTAAACCGGTTGAATTTGCAGATGAAATCATCTGACAATTTTCTAGCAGTAATTGGTAAACCAAATAATTTTTCAAAAAGTCAGTTGCTATCAGCTATAACTTTTCTTGCAGTTTTTATATCTATCTCGCGCATGCTACCCCTCTTTTTCTCATACAAAATATTTTTCATCAACTTTTCAGATTATGGTAACTGCAAAATTGATTATGGCAGCTGAATTTAATTTGTGTGTAATAGCACCATTAAGCATCACAACTTGACGTTCCATATTTTTTTATTGGAATTTTTGTATGAAAAATTATATTAATAGAGCATAAAATAATAATTATGAATTATTTATGTAATTCTTATAACGTTTATAATAATTATCTATATTTTTTTTTAGTTTGTATCAAAATTATAAAATAAAATATATCTTGATAGTGATTTTAAATAAAATAGCGATTGAAGATTTCATATTTTCAATATCAAAGTTCCACGTTTTGATCTTGTTTTATTTGTGCTAATATTTTATAAACTTTAAGCAAAAACATAATCATTCGTTTTCACAAATTTATTGCAAAATAAATAATAACCACTATATGGTATAATTTTATATTAATTGTATATAAATTATTATAAAATAAAATAAGATTGATATTCATTAAAATGGCGGTTGAATATTTTCACAAACAAAAATTACTAATATTTTCAAAAATTTTCCAAAACATAAGCTTGATTACCAAAACATAAGCTTACCAAAAACTACTATATATTATTGGCATATTTCTTAATAATAATTTATATGGTATTTTAATATGTATTTAAATTATTTAATAAGAAAATATGACATTTTATAATAATTTTGTTTATACAAAAATTGCCATTTGAAAGATCTCCAAAATATTTGTAGAATTATTATGAGGTTTTTTATGACAACGTTCACAGAATCGCAATTAAGATATTCCTTCTAAAAAAATTGTCATAACAAAAATAATCATAGTTAAGACCTCTTAACTCAGAATCAGCGTGTAAATCTATCATTTTCAAATGTAAACATAACGAAACTATCAACTGACAGAACAAAAATTCAAAACAATTTACTACTGCATTTACAAAAGTAGATTGATTTATTTTATGTTGTTCGTTGGCAAGTAAATAACTCAATCTTTTTTCGATCAAGCCATAGAACGCGACATTAGATTTTGATGTTTTGAGAATTGTTTGCATGAGCATGAAGGAATAATTCTGAAACTATTAGCGTTTTCGTTTCTCGATTTAAGTTTTGACCTCAGAGCGGGCAAAACTTTCAGTTTTGCATTTTTGTTTGTAGTTTTGCATTTATTTTTTCAGTTTTGCCCTTAAAATACTTGAGAATCGAACAGAAAAAAGGTCTTATATTCACACAAATTGCTGTTTTTATATTAATTGCAGCACAAATTGTGTGGATATAAGATCGCTACCAAAGCAACATTTTTTAGATCTGTCAAATTTGTTTAACAAAATAAAGGAATTCAATTTTTTAATGTATATTATTTTTTTACATTATTTGATTATTTTTATTTAAGAAAAATACATCATTAAAAATATGTTTTTTCTTATTTTTTATAATATATTTATATATTAAACAAGGCAACATTCTTGCACCGTTCTCTTGAGAAAAAGTCAAAAAATGCAAAATAATTGCCCTCAAAAAGTTTGAAACTTGCATCCAAATCGAGAAAAGAAAACGCAAATTTTTCCCAGTCAACATTTTCTGAAAAAAAATGCAACAAAAAGTCAAATTTTTTTGTAGAATCGAAAACGCTATATATGATAAAAGGACTTAACCTTAAGCCGTTAAAGGTTTAGTGGTGCACCAGACTGTATTTTCCAGAAAAAGATATATACAAATGCAACTTTAATATTTTTTTCCATTAATTAGCATTAATACTGATTGTGCTATCGACATTAAATGTCAAGACTTGTGCAATTCTAAATTCAAACCTTTGTTTTTAGTTTAAAATAAGATGTTTTATAGAAATTCTTGATTTTAAGTTTTAGGGGTCTACCAGAGTTTTTTGCAAACAAGATATATTCAAAATGTCTAGTTGCATCTGTTTCTACTAGAAGAGATAATGGTACAAAATTCAAAATCACTACCCAGGGGCCCTATTCCCGAACACATAAATGTCATCACAATATTGTAAATTCACACACTATTGTGAATTTCTTATTATGTAACACCAATTTGGTGAAAATTCAATACAATATTGTGAATCTGACAAGAACAATATAGTTACTGTCAATTTATACAAATTTCATCGATTGGCGTAAAAATTAATTTATAACGCAAAATTAAGTCTTTAATAATATTAAATAATCAAATTTTTATATAAATATCATTAAAACATATTTATTTATTAAATATATTTTTATTTTATTTTGCATCTTTTAATAGTGTATTCTTTTCGGCTGTACCGAACAAATTTCAGTACAGTTCCACCACCGAATTATTTTTTTTGTATTGAAATTCATTCCATAAGAATACAAAATTCGATAATTCGGTGTTGGAACTTGTTCGGTACAGCCGAAAAGAATACACTATATTATAATTAAAAAAGTTAGTTGTCAAAAGTACGAATCAAATACCAAAAATCTGTTATAATTTTGTAAAAATTTGTTATAATTTGTTTGACACAAATATGAGTTACAGAATACCATTTTTAAACAAAGTTGTTAAGCATTTAGGTGAAATTGACAATATTGTCGATTAACAAATATGTGTTCGGGAATAGGGCCCCTCTGAATAAACAAAATTTGAGTCCAATCTTAAAAATTGAATGAAGATTTTGTTGAAAACGATAGTTAAGAAAATTCCAATTGGAATTTTTGGGAGACTATGAGTTAGTTCTATAGTTTTTCAAATGCCTATATCTCGTGAACCAAGAAGCTCACAAATTTTTGGGAGCACATTTTCCTCTTAATTTTTGGAGCTAAAGTCGCAATTAGACTATTGCAGAACTCTACAATATTTCTGCAATAGTCGTGCAATGGTAGTGTGTAAAATATTCATTGCAGAAAAGTTGGGCAAAGAACTCATTGCAATGTTTTGCAATGAGTTCATTGCCAAACTTTTTTGCAATGAATATTTTACACACTACCATTGCAGAAATATTGCAGAGTTCTGCAATAGTCTAATTGCGGCTTTAGTAATCAAAAAAATAAATTTAGGCCGTGCCACACTTATCATAGTCGTGCCGAGTTTTTAGTAGTAGAACACTCTAATGGCCATGCACTGTTCAAGAAATTACACTAGTTAACAAATTTTGAACTTTTTTGGTCTCCCTGAATAAAACCCAACTTTTCTTATGGATTTGGACCTCCTGAACACAAATATCATATTCATTTTTTTTTTGGTTAGCTCTTGTTTTTGAGATATTCACGAAAAACCAATTTTTTCGTTGATCAAAAATGTTGTTTCGGTTTTCGGGTCTTATATTTTACAAAACACACAAATTAAAAATATTAATGAAACAAATGCATAGTAAATATGCCAACAAACATTTTGAGCTATATATTGTAAAAATCCATTAAGGATTCTGGAAGTTACAGTCGAAAAAATACGAAAAATTCACGTTATTTTAAAATTTTTCCATTTTCAACACCATAAATTTTGAAAAAATAAAGACACTAATTTTTTATAATTTCTTGGAGCCTATAGTAGCTTCAATTTTCTTTCTTTTAAGCTAAAGGACACGAATATTAGTGAAGTTTGCACCAAGTTACTCAAGTTTTCCCAAAGAAAGTCAAAACTCAAAATTTGGAAAAAAAATTTAACTATAAGAATAATTTAAATTCTGCAACATAATTGATTTATGTATAAGTTGTTTTGTAGTAGATCTAGCTTCTCCCACCTCGGACTTATTTTAGGAGTTGGAAAATATCAGTTAGTTGATTATGAAATGTCTTTTTTTGGACAAAAGTTGTGTTTTATTTGTATTTGATTTTTGTCGAAATTGAGATTGTTTTTGTGAAGGTTTTGGACATGATCTAGCTCCTCCCACCTCGGACTTATTTTAGGAGTTGTTATAAAATATCAGTTAGTTGATTATGAAATGTCTTTTTTTGACAAATGTTGTATTTTATTTGTATATGATTTTTCTCGAAATTGAGATTTTTTTGTGAAATTTTTTTCCTGATCTAGATTCACCCACCTCGGATTTATTTTAGGAGTTGGAAAATATCAGTTAGTAATGAAGATAGGCAGTTTATATAAATAGGGTGATTCTTTTAGCAGTATGTATTATGTAACTTCCACAAATAAAACAAAATGAATTTGGGCTATTTTACACTTGAAACTTCTTGACGACGGTCATTTAAATAAACTTGACTTTACACTTTACTAACAATTTATGTTGCTTTACAAGGCAGCTATCACTATTGATTTATTGATTTCTAAAAACAATACAATATTTAAAATTTATATTTGTAATATTTGTTATTTTTTAATTAATATTTTCACTTGAACGTTTGGAATTAAATTTATCCTCAGAGAGATTATATTTGCAACTAATCATACGACAATTATCTACTTAAAAAGAAACCTCATTAAACCAATTAAACAAAATTTGGGAAAACCGAAAAACTATTAAAAAGGAGAAGCAATTGCTTTCTTAAATTAAACTTAAAATGATCATAAACGTAAGGAGTAACACAAGGTGGGCGATGATAGAAAAAAATTTACATTATCAAAAAACAAAAAAAAAAGAGAAAAAAGAAAAGAAACAAACCGTGCAGGATTTAATAAATTTTTAATTAATAGACATAAATAGGGGCTTAACTTTATGCTGCTTGGACTTACAGAAATTGTTCTGATGTTATGATGTTTTGCCTCTCCCCACAATTCATTATCTTTTGTTTATATTTTTCTATATACGTCTCATATATCGATCCAATTCCAAACTTCGAAAACAAAAATGGAAATTATACTTTACTATTTTAAAATAATTCTTTACGATGTTTGAGAACGACTGAACTTTTAAAATTATTATTTATGGCACGATAAATTAAGTAAAAAATTATTTTTTCCAAATTTTGAGTTTTGACTTTCTTTGGAAAAACTTGAATAACTTGGTGCAAACTGCACCAATATTCGTGCCCTTTAGCTTAAAAGAAAGAAAATTGAAATTACTATAGGCTCCAAGAAATTAAAAAAAATTAGTGTCTTTATTTGTTCAATATTTGGTTCTATGATAAAATATCACACGAAAAAATCACACACGAAAGATTATCACGTCGAAATTATCACAGCGAAAAAATCACACTCCACGAAAATATCACATCACGAAAATATCACATTTCGAAAATATCACATCCTAAAATCACACGCGAAAAAATATCACATCCTAAAATCACACCCAAAAAATATCACGTAAAAAATTTTATTGTAAAATAACACAATGTCCGTATACAAAATAAATTTTTTTGAAGTACTCTAACTAAGCTACCAATCTTTCATTTGATATCGTATTTGACTTAGTGAAAAACGTTTTCAACAACTTCACGTTATAGCCCTATCAACTCAACATTAAGTAAAGACTCTTGAATATGTTCACCACAGGAATACATCTTTGGTGTTAGTCATTGGCGATGCAATAAATATCGCAGTCTTTGTTTAAAGTCAATTCTACATACCAATGAGAATCAGATTGTACGAGAGTCGCTTGATCACAACCATAGCGCCAAAAACTATGAGGGCCAAGCTCATAAGCTAGTTAATGAAATGAAGCTAGCAAAAACCAATCCTGGAGCTTCAACTCATCTCACAATTGCAATTAGAATGGCTCAAGCATCGGAAGGTGTGCAGATGGCTCTGCCCAAAAAAATTCACAAATTTGACGCTTATACCGCATTCACAGCGACATAGCAAATTAGTAGATAGTATATTATAATTTGCATCTTGGCATATTTAATATGAGTTTAAAACGTAGATTGTAATTTGAATCGTAAGTTTTTGAATCGTTTGTAATGGTAGTAAGCCTAGATATCAAATTAGTTGCAAGATTTTAAAATAAAAAGTGTTTACAGCACAGATTTAAATTACATCTACTAATTTGCTATGTCGCTGTGAATGCGGTATTACAGTCCGCCAAAAGTAAAACAAATGAGAATTCTCTAGCCAGTCCGAGAGATATTCATATTTTAATATTTGAAAAATATAATATGGTATTATAAGATTGAGGAATTGATAATAATTCTTTTTGCTCATACAACTTTGACAGATTTGTAACTAATTTAAAGTGGTTCCAGAAATATTTTAATTTTTTTAATAATATGGTGCGTTGCATTGCCATGTATATTAGCATTATTACCAAATATGACATGATACTTATTGTAAAATGTTGAAGGCAGATTAAGAATTAATACCCAATGCAAATCTAGAATAATTATTACAGATTTAGAGATTGCAGCAATGTGTACCATCGATATGAAATTTTTTGGATTCTCAGGTTTTGAAGAGGTCGCTACAATATGATTATTATATGCAGCAGTGTGTTCAGGCAAAGGAATCCAGTGAAATAAAGAACAGAATATTGGCAGAATATGATGAATATTGATTAAATAATTTGGGATCCAAAATCAATAAAATAAGATTAATTTGTAAAAAAGATTAATGACGTGAAGTCGTTGAAAACGTTTTTACTAAGTCCAATACGGTATCACATGAAAGATTGCTATCTCAGAATTCTTTACAAAAATTTATATTTTATATACGGACAATATGTTTTTTTACAATAAAACATTTTTTACATGATATTTTTTCGGGTGTGATTTTTAGATGTGATATTTTCTCGCGTGGGATTTTTGGATGTGATATTTTTTCGTGTGTCATTTTAGGGTGTGATATTTTCTCGCGTGTGATTTTTGGATGTGATATTTTCGTAATGTGATATTCTAGTGATGTGATATTTTCGTATAGTGTGATTTTTTCGCTGTGATATTTTCGACGTGATATTCTTTCGTGTGTGATTTTTTCGCGGGATATTTTATCAGGACACCCAAAATTTATGGCGTTGAAAATGGAAAATTTTTAAAATAACGTGAATTTTTCGTATTCTTTCAACTTTTTTCGACTGTAACTGCCAGAATCCTTAATGGATATTTACAAAATATAGCTCAAAATGTTTGTTAGCATATTTACTATGGCTTTGTTTCGTTAATATTTTTAATTTGTGTGTTTTGTAAAATATGAGATCCAAAAACCGAAACAACATTTTTGATCACCAAAAAAATTGGTTTTTCGTGAATATCTCAAAAACAAGAGCTAACCAAAAAAATTGAATATGATATTCGTGTTTAGGAGGTCCAAATCTACAAGAAAACTTGGGTTTTATTTCGGGAGATTTTTCTTGTAAACTAGTGTTATTAATAGTATTTAATAAAAATATCTTACTTGCATTCCGAACACGACTTTTTTCTTTTAAAAACAGTAAATTGTACGTTGCAATATTCACAGGGCATTTTCGTAATTCTTGCATTGAAATGTTAATAGAAACTTACAATGTTTTTATTTTTCACTCTTCAAATGAGAAATATAAGATTTATATTATTGTACCTTGCATGATAATAATTTAAACAAAAACTAGCTAGCTTAAACAAAATATATGAATTATTGGCCTTCTTCAAATATTAAATAAGTTTAAAACTAATAATGTTGACTAACATTTAGTTTTTTCTTAATTATATTTTTTGACAATCTATTTTATCTATTTTTGCGTAATGGTCTATCTACACGTTCTCCAAATTCGAATGACGCTCTAATCATATTTGATATGCAGTATACCGTGTTAGTATGTTGTCGCATACTCATGCCCGATATATAGTCGGTAACGTTAGCTTAACGCTAACTTTAACTTAACCGTAGCTTAAGACACTACAAAATTTTGATTTATAGTCGGTAAGAAATTACGTATTCTGTGACGTTTGATTTGATATTAATTTTGGTTTTGTATTCAATTTTATAAATCAATCAATTCTTTAAAAGTAACAAACTGATTTTGAAATCAAAATTTAAAATAATAAAACTCGAAATAAACATTTGATAGAAAATTTAAAAATAAAAAAATTTATTTTCATTTTAATTTCATGCTAATATTTGGCTTTAAATTCGCTCTTATTATATCCCTTGCATTTTTTAATAAATAAGATTTTATTTTTATGAACACTTGCAATTAAATATTAGTTCTCTTCAGTTTTTATACTAAACGTCAAAAAATCCTTAACAAAATCTTTGAGATAGAATGAAATGAACTTTACGTTAAGTTTGCGTTAACGACTATAAATGCTCTAGTGCATTTTCATACATTTGTACTTTACGTTAAATTAACGTTAAGTTAAAGTTACCGACTATAAATCGGGCATTAGGGCCGATTGTATGAATGTGGATAGAAGATAAATCCTCGGATAAGTCGTCGTTTGTATTGTATGCATCAGGATAGAACAATAAATTAATCTGAGAATATAATTCTATTCGTTCTTTTTCTTGTATAAAACATAGGATAAAACTTGTTTTTTTTCTTGACATGCGAATATCAGGATAATTTTGTTTTGAGTTTGTGGTTATTTTTGAATTTAAATTTCTGCGTTTCTAAAATTTGTTTTTTGATATAAATTAATAATAAAATAAATAATATTTTGAATATAATTTTAACATATTCAATTTTAAGTTTTGAAATAGTGTTTTTTAATTTTTAATGAAATTTATTTAATAGAAAAGTAAAAGAAAAAGTATTGCCACTTATAAAAAATACTGCTATAAACTGCAATAAAAACATCAAAAAAAAAAATTTATTCGTGTTGTTCATAAAATCGACGAAAAATAAAATCCTCGGATGAAGATTCATTCGTTCGTCAAACGTCAAATTCGATGCAGAAAAATAATTCTAAAATAATAATTAAAAATAAATTCTCTCAGTTTTAAATACCTAAACATTTTTAATTCTTAATACACTGTAAGAGTGGTACTTTTTATTGTTTTAACCGGAATTAAGATCTGTGAACCAGTGTTTTAAAAACTATAATAATGAGTGGAGTGCCACTAGATTCGCAAGGATAAATACCGCAAAGGTACAACTTCCCGCAGCTCCGAGCCAACCAACAGACAAGGAGATGGTCGATTTTGTTATTCAACATAAGTTAACTTGTATGCCTATTCCCTGGGAATTAGGAATTAAGAAAAAAGTGGAATAAATGAAATAAAGAAGTATTTTCTAATACGAATTTTTTATTTCCCGCGACACGGAATACTAGTTATGAAAAAATTGCTATAATTTCCCGCTCAATTCCTATTTCATGATGTACCGGAATTGGGCTATAGGACGGAAATGCATTCCGTATACAAAGATGCAACTGACTTTTGTGTTTATATAAAGTTTCATGTAGAATATTTTTTGGCGGCTTGCCTGTCGAAAATAGCGTCTGAAAATATAACCTTTAAGTATTGCAATAATACAGATGTCAGTATCATAATAACCGATGCTAATGTTGAGTACCTCTACGTTCGTATATTTAATCTACCTCCAGAAATTAAAGATAGGGATATTGGTGACGTACTAAAAATCACTAACCAGAGAAAATATCCCATAAATTTGGGTTTAGATGTTTTTAATGGAGTAAGAGGAGCATTTACAGAAATGAAGCCAACATTTCCTAATTTCATCTATATACAGCGTTTTCGAGCTAGGGTTCACTATAATGGATTGAAAGAGTGTTGTTTTTTGTGCAAATCAGATTCACACAAAACAAATGAGTGTCCAAAGAACATTATCACAGCTCTTGTAACTCTGTCTACTAGTAATATTACATACTCTAGTATGGCCAGCCAGTATAAAACCATTTGCTAGGTCATTAAATAAGCCTACAAATGAGACAGAAACCACTAATGTTAATGAAGCAGTAGTTCTGCCCTGTAGCTCTGGATCAGCTCTTCGTAATGCAGCGAACTCAAACCCAACATCTAATGAGTTGCCGACCAATGTACAGCCTATAGTTACAGCAACACCTGAAAATGATAGCTTACTTGAGACGGAAGATTTTTTGGGATTTGAATCACCGGTCCCATCACTTACAACAGTTCTATTGAAAACAGCACCTAAGTTGGATAAAACGTTGAGAAGAACACCTCAAACGAGCAAACTGGCTCCAACCGTTAAAAAACCTAATAGTCAACCTACCTAAGAGTTAGTTTATTAATTTTATTAATTTTAAATTTATTTCATAAGCAACAATGTCTAGTCTTTTAACAGGTAATTTCGTGAAGATATATAGTGATGATTGTGTATTGATCAAGACTATTAATCAGAACAGTATTATGGCGGCGCAGAACATACGCAGTATACGGAAAAATTTTGATATTTTTATCACCAATTTCTCTGTCTCGTGTAAGTTACCAGATATAATTTTCCTATCTGAAATGTATTGCCGGATCACAAGTTACACGCCAACTGTAATAATAACTATAGTGCAGGGGGACTTGCTTTATTTGCTAATAATAAGTTACAGTATTCTGTAATCGTTGACCAAATGGAAAGCGCTGGTGTTATTAGAGTTGAGTTTGTGGTGAATTCTGATAAGGTAACCTTTGTATGCATCTACAGGCTCTATGGTCGCAGTCAAGGTATGTTTATTAATGAATTTTCTCAATACCTAAGTAGAATCAAACCCAAAAACTTGATAGTGTTGGGTGACATAAACATAAATATCCTAAACCAGTCAGAATTATCCTCTGAGTATCTTTTTATGATGTCATCCTTTGGACCCGACTCGTTAATTAATTAAACCATCAGGCCTGCTAGTGGTACTTGCATCAACCACATTTTGAATCGTCAATCGTTGGACTGTAGATTTACCCTAACTACTGAAGTCCTGAATTTAAACGTAACAGATCACGCTTGTCTTTGCTTAAACATCCAGAATAATACTAATGTTTCGAATACTAATGATGACTTGTTTTGTCTTACTTTCAAAGAGGCAATTGATTATAATAAACTAAACAGGGTGCATGCTGAAGAAAATTTATCTAAAGTTTTTGCGGAGAGTAATCCTTCATTTGCGTTTGATGAGTTCATGAAAATCCTAACTGCGAACATAAACACTTGTCGTAAGAAACTTAAAGTTAAGCATAAAACTAAAAAACTACAGCCTTGGCTCACTGATGATTTATACACGAAAATTCAAAGAAAAATGTTCTCCAAAAAAAAAAATTAAGAAAAACGGCTGTTCTCTTTGCTTACAAGATGAATATTTGGTTCTAACAAAAGCAATGAAAAAACTAGTTAAAATTGAAAAAAGATAATTATTACCGAAACAAATTCATTAAATGTGGGAAAAATATCACAGCTCAATGGAGATTGGTCGACAACATCCTTGGTAGTTCCAAAACTAAAAAGGAACCAATCACAAAGATAGATTGTAATAATGGCTTAAAAAGAATACATTTATAATTTAATAAAAAAGTTTGTTGTTGTAAATAAACAGAAATGCAAATGATGCAAAGAGAAATTGAATATGACATATTAGTGATCACCGACTTGTTATGTTTCATACAATTTTAAAGTTATGTTCTCACTATATTTATATATACATACCATATTTATTGAGTAATACTAGTTTCTCACCGTAGCAATTTGCTAGCTAGTATAGTTTAATAAAGTATAATAGCAACGGTGTGAAAGCAAACTATCACAACAATTATTTTAAATTTGCTATTTTCATTTGCTAGCTAGTAAATATAATACTTATCAAATAAAGTATAATATCGACAGTGTGAAACGTAATTATTATTTTATAGGTGAAATGTCATTTTATGAAATTTGTAAACATTGTGTTTTCTTGCGATTTTTAGCTTGTAAGATTCATTTCTGATATTTAATAAATTAAAGTGTATGTATTAATTGTTGATTATGATATGGAAATGTTTAGTATAGCATTATAAAGGAATAGGACATGAAAAACGTAGTCAACGTAGACATTTGGTTTTCGTGAGAGAATTAT
The DNA here is from genome assembly GCA_963693315.1 of Diogma glabrata. NCBI lineage: Eukaryota > Metazoa > Arthropoda > Insecta > Diptera > Cylindrotomidae > Diogma > Diogma glabrata. The sequence goes on along the minus strand of OY856187.1, from coordinate 283,880,150 downwards.
TTAAAAAATACGTTATAGAATAAAACTTATATGTATTTTATACTGTTCAAAAACAGTGGCAGGGCTGGTCAAAATCTAGTTTGATTTTCTCTGGGTTGTAAATTTCATTTTAAAAACTATAACACTAATACCATATATAAAACTGACAGTACGGTATTTTGATATATCAATTTTATTCTAGTGTCAAGTTAGGTTTAGTTTCCCACCGAAACATTATCTTAATATAATATGAACGGTGAGAAATCAAACTAATATCAAATATTTGCTATACTACATAGCAAATTTCTGCGGTGGGAAACTAGTATAATTCACTTGATGGGAAAGCGTCTTATATCTGTATGCATAATTTCGTGATCGTGTAGATAGACTGTTATTTTTTACTATCCTGTTGTATTTCTATTACATTCTCATTAGAAAGATTAAATTTTGACATTAAACGATAAATAAATTGAAAAAAAATATTTTGTTTGTGAACAATTTAAAATTAACAAAGACAAATCATGGCATCAAGTGCACCAAGGGTACCAATTTCACAGTTATTAGGTGATAAAACAAATGAAGAAGAGCCTAAAAAGAAATCACGAGAAGATTGGCGTCGAGCAAAAGAGTTGGAAGAAGCTCGAAAGGCAGGCACAGCTCCGGCTGCGGTTGATGAAGAAGGACGTGATATAAATCCACATATTCCACAATATATTGCATCGGCGCCATGGTATTTTGGTTCAGCTGGTCCAACATTAAAACATCAACGGCCACAGGAAGAAAAACAACAGGAATACTCCGGATTAGATGAGTGGTATAAACGTGGAGTTGATAGTACAAAAGTAGCAACAAAATTCCGAAAAGGAGCATGTGAAAATTGTGGTGCTCTTACGCACAAGAAAAAAGACTGTATGGACAGACCACGAAAAATTGGGGCGAAATACAACGGAGCACAAATAGCAGCCGATGAACATGTTCAACCAAATTTACAACTCGATTATGATGGAAAACGTGACCGTTGGAGTGGTTATGATCCGAAAAATCATCGAGAAATTGTGGAAGAATATTTAAAAGTTGAAGACGCAAAAAGACAATTGAAGGCAGAAAAGTTAAAAGATAATCCTGATGCATCGATGTCGGGCGATGATGAGGATGAAGATAAGTATGTCGATGAAGTAGATATGCCGGGGACAAAAGTCGATTCCAAACAGCGAATCACTGTACGTAATTTACGTATTCGAGAAGATACAGCGAAATATTTAAGAAATCTTGATCCAAATTCTGCTTATTATGATCCCAAAACACGTTCTATGCGCGATAATCCTAATCCTAAAACAAAACCCGAAGAGTAAGTTACACAAAATAAATTTGTTTGATATAATTAAATTGTATAATAATTTAAATAAATTCCAGATCTGAATTTGCGGGTGAAAATTTTGTACGATTTACTGGCGATACGAGAACACATGCAAAAGCTCAATTATTTGCGTGGGAGGCATATGGTAAAGGTGTTGATGTTCATTTATTAGCAGAACCAACAAAACTTGAATTACTACAACAAGAATATGATAAGAAGAAGGAACAATTTAAATCACAGGTAATTATTGTCTATAAATTAACTATCTTGGATGTCCATTTAACTAAAATCTTGGGTAGAATTATATTAAACTTTTACTCGATCATTATTTTGATAAATAATTTAGTTCTTGATGTGAATATTTCTAATAGGTTTGTTGATTTGTCCAAAAATTCAATTTATGTCAATATTTGTTTAATTTCCAAAGGTAAAAGACACAATTCTGGACAAATATGGTGGTGAGGAACATCTCCAAGTACCACCAAAATCTTTGCTTCTTGCGCAGACGGAAAATTATACAGAATATTCTCGAAGTGGAAAAATAATTAAAGGACAAGAAAAACAAATCATTCGAAGTCGTTATGAAGAAGATGTTTTGATAAATAATCATCAATTCGTATGGGGATCTTATTGGAATAATGGACGATGGGGATACAGCTGTTGTCATTCGTTTATCAAAAACTCTTATTGTGTTGGTGAAAGTGGCAAATTAGTGAACCAAGACATTCCATCAACATCAAGGTCAATGGACACGTTTGATCGATTCAATCCATCAAACATACATTCTGAAGATTCCGATAATGAAAACGATCGAAAGAAATCTGGAAAAGTGATTCATGCAGAAAGTAGCAAAAGCAGTAGCAGCATTAGTAGTAGTAGCGATGATGATGGTACAAAGAACCCTAATCGACAAGAAAAGAAAAAGAAGAAAAGCAAAAAAAGAAAACAAAAAGATAAAAAACGTAAAGATAAGAAAACAAAGAATAGAACTGCTGAGGATAAATTAAAAGAAGCTCTTGAAGCGGAAGAACGGCATAATGAGAAAGTCAACGAGTTAATGAAATTGGATGAACGAAAAAGACCGTATAATAGTATGTTTGAGGTGAAAAAGCCAACAGAGGAAGAGGTTGAAGCTTTTATGATGAAGCGAAGACGTGAAGAAGATCCGATGTTGCAATTTATGTAAAGAAAACAATTAAAATTTTCTTCGTTATCATTAATGTTGAAAAAATTAATATAATTTTGAAATAAATTAATCATATTTATGTGGATTTTATTTGTAATGTTTCTACCTCCAGGATTCTAGCCCTTCAAATATTGATTATAAAAAGCTTGACATATTAAATCGTTTGGTCATCGTTAGGTCAGGAAAAGTCACTAGATTTTTTCGTTTGGTCGTATCCCGTTTTTTTTATAGCCTTCCAAAATTTTGAGCTTTGGGGGCTAGAATCTGCTCTCGAACACCAATTTAGATTTCCAGCATATGGGAGGAGGCTGGGAAAGTGGATTCTAGTTCTCTAGGTACTGGAATCCACTTTCCAAGTCACCTCCCATATGCTGGAAATTTAAATTGGTGTTCGGTAGTGAATTCCAGCCCCCAAAGCTATACAAAAAATACGGAATACGTACGACCAAACGAAAAAAAATAGTAAGTTTTCCTGACCTAACGATGACCAAACGATCCATATGTAAAGCTTTGTAAAATCAATATTTGGGGAGTTAGAATACCCCAAGTGATGTTTTTGCACCATTTTTGAATTGTACAAAAAAGTTACATTTATTTCAAACTTCAAACAGGAACTTAAATATAGATTGGATGCTAAAAAACATTTTGCAGCAGTTATTCTCTGATTCTAAAATGGGTATTCTTCTTGAAGGGAGGTTGGTGGTTTTCTGTTGGGTCCACGGATTTTTAAAACTGTAATTAAATTAATTCCGTTCAAAGGCGTAGATCCTAACATCTGTGAACATTTTATTTTTGTGGTTGAAGTGATTAGTGAAAGTCTTGTAACTTGAAGCGTAGACTTTGATTCGCACGAATATCTCTTTTTCTGTAGGTGTTTGCAGAATTTTTATCATATAAATTTAATCAATTATTCTAACTAAATATACAGTAACTGGTGGAATTTAATCTTAGGGGCTGTTCACAAATGACGTCGCGCTGTTAGGGGGAGGAGGAGGATTGATTTTCACAATTTTGTGACAGAATGGGTGAGAAGGGCTACAGAAAATGTGACATCACAAATTATCTTTTTTTAATTTATGAAATAAATAAAAAGTTCTTGTTAAAAAGTACACACATTTTTTTTTATTTTTATAAAACCACGCAAACGTTTTCATAGAAAACGAAATATTTAAACGCCGTAAACACAGACGTTTAGTTTCAACAAAGTATAAAACAATTTATAATTTATTTAATTCATAAGAAATATAATGTTTTCAGTTTAACATATACACTACAACTAACTTTAAACATAAAGACTTTTTAAAGAGAAAAGTAAAGTACACTAATACTAATACATATTGATACGAGTGAAATTAGCAATTTAAACACCGCCTCTTAATTTAATGAGTATCTTAATTTTTAATTTCATTTTAGACATATATTAGCCGTGTTCGATTTGACTGAAGTAACTGATACATCTGAAAAATTGAATGCAATTGTTGTTGTTTTTTCAGTTGTTTCAGTCAAATCGAACGCACCTATTATCGCGATGCTTCATGAAGAAATTTCTACCCAGCCCTTACGTCATAATATCAGCGACTTGATCCACCGGTTGGAATGTCCTCCAATTTAACTTCTTTATTTTCAATTACTTCGTGAATAAAATGATACTTGACATCTATGTGTTTCATTCGTTTATGATCTTTTGGTTCTTCAGCTACCTTTATACATGATTGATTATCAACAAAAATAGTTGTTGGAAAACAATTCACTCAATACCAATTTCATTCAACGATGAACGTAGCCATATTGCTTCACAGATGCGTTCTGCCAAAGATATATATTCAGTTGATGATAAACTTACTGTAGCCTGTTTTGTAGATGCCCAACTAACAACGTTGCCAAAAGCCTTAAAAACATAGCCAGAAATAGATTTTCTGTCATTCCCATCACCTGCCCAATCTGAGTCAGTGTAACCAATTAGTGAAACAGCATTTTTATGTTTGCTGTAAACCAATTTCAAATCAGTTGTCGATTTAACATAACGTAATATCCTTTTTGCATGAATAAAATGTTCTTTCTTGAAACAACTTTGAAAACGACTAAAATAATTTGGGTGTCCTGATAAAATATCACGCGAAAAAATCACACACGAAAGAATATCACGTCGAAAATATCACAGCGAAAAAATCACACTATACGAAAATATCACATCAATAAAATATCACATTACGAAAATATCACATCCAAAAATCACACGCGAGAAAATATCACACCCTAAAATGACACACGAAAAAATATCACATTCAAAAATTACACACGAGAAAATATCACACCCTAAAATGACACACGAAAAAATATCACATACAAAAATCACACGCGAAAAAATATCACATCTAAAAATCTTCGGGTGTGATTTTTAAATATCATGTAAAAAATATTTTATTGAAAAAAACATATTGTCCGTATATAAAATATAAATTTTTGTAAAGAATTCTGAGATAGCAATCTTTCATGTGATACCGTATTGGACTTAGTAAAAACGTTTTCAATGACTTCACGTCATTAATCTTTTTTACAAATTAATCTTATTTTATTGATTTTGGATCCCAAATTATTTAATCAACATTCATCATATTCTGCCAACATTCTGTTCTTTATTTCACTGGATTCCTTTGCCTGAACACACTGCTGCATATAATAATCATATTGTAGCGACATCTTCAAAACCTGAGAATCCAAAAAATTTCATATCGATGGTACACATTGCTGCAATCTCTAAATCTGTAATAATTACTCTAGATTTGCATTGGGTATTAATTCTTGGGTAGCGAAAATCCGAAATTCTACGTCCACGCCGTGCTACCTGGGTAACGCTAACAGAATTAGGTTGGTGTAGTTGAGAGGGGCAGAGTAAATACTGCTTATACTCAATGATTCTGCACCATGGCGAGTCATTGGCGCCATAAAACCAATGCAACTCAAGCGTCTGTTCTCCATGTTAGGGGCGGCTTGGAGCGGGCGTCTGTCTTGGATCAAGCGGCTCGCTATATAAATGTGTAGAAAGCGTCTGTTCTCCATGTTAGGGGCGGCTTGCAGCGGGCGTCTGACTTGGATCAAGCGGCTCGCTATATAAACGTGTAAAAAGGTTGTTTCTGGTGATCTTAAGATGCAGAACGAACCCATTCACGAAAATTTGGGTTGGGCGAAGGGCTAACACCCCATTTCCGTAAAAAAATTATTGTCATGAATTCTGTACACAGGCCTCGGAATATCTCGGAATCATGGAACGAGATGATTGGAAGCTTATTGCACAGACGGCAAAATCCCTCCATGGGATGTAAACGCCAGAGAGAGAGAGAGAGAGAATTAATTCTTGAACTGCCATCAACATTTTACAATAAGTATCATGTCTTATTTGGTAATAATGCTAATATACATGGCAATGCAACGCACCATATTATTAAAAAAAATTAAAATATTTCTGGAACCACTTTAAATTAGTTACAAATCTGTCAAAGTTGTATGAGCAAAAAGAATTATTATCAATTCCTCAATCTTATAATACCATATTATATTTTTCAAATATTTAAATATGAATATCTCTCGGATTGGCTAGAGAATTCTCATTTGTTTTACTTGCGTACTGTAAGCGTCAAATTTGTGAATTTTGTTTGGGTAGAGCCATCTGCACACCTTCCGATGCTTGAGTCATTCCAATTGCAATTGTGAGATGAGTTGAAGCTCCAGGATTGGCTTTTGCTAGCTTCATTTCATTAACTAGCTAATGAGCTTGGCCCTCATAGTTTTTGGCGCTATGGTTGTGATCAAGCGACTCGTACAATCTGATTTTCATTGGTATGTAGAATTGACTTTAAACGAAGACTGCGATATTTATTGCATCGCCAATGACTAACACCAAAGATGTATTCCTGTGGTGAACATATTCAAGAGTTTTTACTTAATGTTGAGTTGATAGGGCTGTAACGTGAAGTTGTTGAAAACGTTTTTCACTAAGTCAAATACGATATCAAATGAAAGATTGGTAGCTTATACTAGTTTCCCACCGTAGCAATTTGCTAGCTAGTATAGTTTAATAAAGTATAATAGCAACGGTGTGAAAGCAAACTATCACAACAATTATTTTAAATTTGCTATTTTCATTTGCTAGCTAGTAAATATAATAGTTATGAAATAAAGTATAATATCGACGGTGTGAAACGTAATTATTATTTAATAGGTGAAATGTCATTTTATGAAATTTGTAAACATTGTGTTTTCTTGCGATTTTTAGCTTGTAAGATTCATTTCTGATATTTAATAAATTAAAGTGTATGTATTAATTGTTGATTATGATATGGAAATGTTTAGTATAGCATTATAAAGGAATAGGACATGAAAAACGTAGTCAACGTAGACGTTTGGTTTTCGTGAGAGAATTATTTAAAAAGACGTTATAGAATAAAACTTATATGTGTTTTATGCTGTTCAAAAACGGTGGCAGGGCTGGTCTAAATCTAGTTTGATTTTCTCTGGGTTGTAAATGTTATATATATCAATATCAATAATTTTAAATTAGTTAAGTTATTATCAATCAATCACCCTGTGATTGTTTTATGATGAGAAAAAACAAATACACAAGATAAACATGTTATCGTCGCCTTAATAATGAAATAACGTATGCCATATATACACCGAAAAAAAAACGTTGGTAGAATCAACTACAAAGCTTGTTTGATTTTGCGTCTAATACGAACGTGGTTATTTTAACCAATGTAGCATTGTCAATTTATTTTAAAAAACGTAACAATTTTCATTATTTAAATCAACCACGGCGTGATCAATTTTTCTTGTTCATATTTTTCAGTTCGTTTGTTTGAAAATTATTGTGTTCGTTAAAATAAAAAACTAGGAGAAAAGAAACTAATAAACAAAATAAAGAAAAGTAATAAACAAAAGAATAGAAAAATAAAAAGTTTTTATATATTTTAACATGGCTGGTTTTATTTAACATTTTACTTTAGGAAATAATTTAGATGTGTTTAATTGATTTAAATAATTTCCATATTATTTGCATATAAAATTATGTGCGAAAGAAATTTTTCAGTCAATGTTATAACAAAAATATCGTTAATGAAACAGGCCCTTTCTATAATTAATTTTGGTGATTTAAAAAAATTATTATATTTTTTTAATATTTTTTATTTGTCTTGTTTCATGTCCATTTATCGATATTTTAATTTAATTTTTCATAATAATGAGAAATTTATAGAAAATTAGTATAATTTTCTACACATAATTCAAATATTTAAATTTTTTGATTTCTGAATTTTGGGCTTTTAAATCGTATCATTAAAAAAATGGTTCTATGATAAAATATCACACGAAAAAATCACACACGAAAGAATATCACGTCGAAAATATCACAGCGAAAAAATCACACTCCACGAAAATATCACATCACGAAAATATCACATTTTGAAAATATCACATCCTAAAATCACACGCGAAAAAATATCACATCCTAAAATCACACGCGAAAAAATATCACATCCAAAAATCACACGCGAAAAATTTCACATCCTAAAATCACACCCAAAAAATATCACGTAAAAAATTTTATTGTAAAATAACACAATGTCCGTATATAAAATAAAAATTTTTGAAGTACTCTAACTAAGCTACCAATCTTTCATTTGATATCGTATTTGACTTATAGCGTTTTCGTTTCTCGTTTCTTTTAAGTTTTGACCTCAGAGCGGGCAAAACTCTTTCAGTTTTGCATTTTTTTTTTGTAGTTTTGCATTTATTTTTTCAGTTTTGCCCTTAAAATACTTGAGAATCGAACAGAAAAAAGTCAAATTGTTTAGATCTGACAAATTTGTATAACAAAATAAAGGATTTATTGTAAAATGTTGATGGCAGTTTAAGAATTAATACCCAATGCAAATCTAGAATAATTATTACAGATTTAGAGATTGCATTGCAGCAATGTGTACGTACCATCGATATGAAATTTTTTGGATTCTCAGGTTTTGAAGATGTCGCTACAATATGATTATTATATGCAGCAGTGTGTTCAGACAAAGGAATCCAAATGAAATAAAGAACATAATATTGGCAGAATATGATGAATATTGATTAAATAATTTGGGCTCCAAAATCAATAAAATAAGATTAATTTGTAAAAAAGATTAATGACGTGAAGTCGTTGAAAACGTTTTTACTAAGTCCAATACGGTATCACATGAAAGATTGCTATCTCAGAATTCTTTACAAAAATTTATATTTTATATACGGACAATATGTTTTTTTACAATAAAATATTTTTTACATGATATTTTTTCGGGTGTGATTTTTAGATGTGATATTTTTTCGCGTGTGATTTTTGGATGTGATATTTTTTCGTGTGTTATTTTAGGGTGTGATATTTTCTCGCATGTGATTTTTGGATGTGATATTTTCGTAATGTGATATTTTAGTGATGTGATATTTTCGTACAGTATGATTTTTTCGCTGTGATATTTTCGACGTGATATTCTTTCGTGTGTGATTTTTTCGCGTGATATTTTATCAGGACACCTAAAAAAATGGCGAAAAAATGGACGCATCCTTTACAAACAAAATCACACTCATACATTTCCTATTTAGAACGTAAACGTTTTATGTAGAACGCTTTATGCATAAAAATGTTTGTCGGGATTGATGCGAAATACATACTTCTAATATAAAAAATTTCAAATATTATATTTACGAAAAAAACGAACCCATACAAACATCGATAGCAGCAAAAACAAAACAAAGATGTACCAAACCAAAAGATTTAATACGGCGTATTGATTGATTCTATCACAAACGTATTCAATATCACTATTTTTAGTCTAATTTTTAATTTACCACGTTTGTAGTCAATTGAAAATTAAATCATAATTGACTCAACTACAAACATGGTTAAATCAAATATGTTTGTGATACTTATAAAAAAATATATCAACAACGGTTAAATTGTTAGTTTAAATACGGAGCGTTGGTTGATACAATCACTAACGTATTTAGTTCCCCAATTTTCACTTAATTTTCGATTAACAATGCAACATGTTTGAATCAAGCAAGATTTTTTCTTTCGGTGTAATACCAAGAAAGTCTAATAGAGATCGGCGCGTTCCAATTAAATTACAATATGATTAAGTCATTTATGAAAAACTGAGAGCAAATATCAATAGCATAGTTATTAAACATATGTATGTTTTTTTTTATTATTTTTGAGAGCTTTGTTATTAAAAAAGGGGAAAGTTGTTATATATATTAATATCAATAATTTTAAATTAGTTAAGTTATTATCAATCAATCACCCTGTGATTGTTTTATGATGAGAAAAAACAAATACACAAGATAAACATGTTATGATGTTAGACATAAAACAAGAACAGCTGATTGTGTGATTTAAACATAAAATAAAATAAACTGTTAAAATTAAAATTAGTCTTAAGAGATTACGAGAAGATTATAGTCATATGTTTTTTGTGAATAAATTGGATTGAAATTATTACTTAAATTATATTTAAAAGTCTTTTGAGATTAACGCTTGTTCCGGGATTTAAATTCACAAGAAATATAATTAGACCAGGGTCGATAATTTTTGTAAACAAAAAAAATAATAGTAGGATCAAACCCATTAGAAAAGGAGGAAAATATTATAAAAATGAAAGGAAAAATAATTTACGGGCGATCTGAGGTCGGGAAGGGGAAGGGGTGAGTTTTTAAGGGTAAAAAACGGTTTATCTCGATTTCCAGCAAAACTAAAAGTCCTATGGGAAAAATTTGAATGGCAAAGTTGTAGGTAATAAAAAGATCTAAAACTTTGATACAAACACTTTTTTCACATAACCTCAAAATTTATGTGAAAAATTCAAAAAACCAAGGTTTTGGTTTTTTATTCTTATCTTTTACAAAAAATTTTTTTTTTCACGAAATTTGGTGAAAACTTACCTTTTTATGTCCCAAATACGCTGTAATTTATTTGATTTGAAATATTTATTTTTTCACCTTATTTTGAATTAATATCGAAAAAGCACCCTAATTTTCAATCGAAAATTCACCCGTCAAAATATCAGCTTTTTTCAAAAAGTTGGTATGCTTTCTGTTCGTTGAAATCTCTATTTTCCGATGATGAAAAAAAACATATTACTATAGTAAATCTTCTCAGAAAATGTAAAAAATGAAATGATTTTTCGATTGAAAATTAGGGTGCTTTTTCGATATTAATTCAAAATAAGGTGAAAAATAAATATTTCAAATCAACTACAGCGTATTTGGGACATAAAAAGGTAAGTTTTCACCACATTTCGTGAAAAAATTTTTTTTTGTAAAAGATAAAAATAAAAAACCCAAAAACTTGGTTTTTTGAATCGAAAATTCAATTCATTTTTTGCATTTTCTGAGAAGATTTACTACAGTAATAAATTATTTTTTTTTCACCATCGGAAAGTAAAAATTTCAAAGAACAGAAAGCATACCAACTTTTTGAAAAAAGCTGATATTTTGACGGGTGAATTTTCGATTGAAAATTAGGGTACTTTTTCGATATTAATTCAAAATAAGGTAAAAAAAATATTTCAAATCAAATAAATTACAGCGTATTTGGGACATAAAAAGGTAAGTTTTCACCAAATTTCGTGAAAAAAAAAAAATTTTTGTAAAAGATAAAAATAAAAAACCAAAACCTTGGTTTTTGAATTTTTCACATAAATTTTGAAGTGATGTGAAAAAAGTGTTTGTATTAAAGTTTTACATCTTTTTATTACCTACAACTTTGCCATTCAAATTTTTTCCATGGGACTTTTAGTTTTGCCGGAAATCGAGTTAAACCGTTTTTTACCCTTAAAAACTCACCCCTTCCCCTTCCCGACCTCAGATCGCCCGTAAATTATTTTTCCTTTCATTTTTATAATATTCTCCTCCTTTTCTAATGGGTTTCATCCTACTGTTATTTTTTTTCACTTTTTATTATTTTTAATGGCTTCTACCCTGGTCTAAATAGTAAATTTCATTTTAAAAACTATAACGCTAATATCAAATATAAAATTGACAGTACGGTATTTTGATATATCAATTTTATTCTACTGTCAAGTTAGGTTTGGTTTCCCACCGAAACATTATCTTAATATAATATGAACGGTGAGAAATCAAACTAATATCAAATATTTGCTATACTACATAGTAAATTTCTGCGGTGGGAAACTAGTATTAGTTAGAGTACTTCAAACATTTTTATTTTATATACGGACATTGTTATTTTACAATAAAATTTTTTACGTGATATTTTTTTGGGTGTGATTTTGGGATGTGGTATTTTTTCGCGTGTGATTTTTGGATGTGATATATTTTTCGTGTGGATTTTAGGATGTGATATTTTTTCGCGTGTGATTTTAGGATGTGATATTTTCGAAATGTGATATTTTCGTGATGTGATATTTTCGTGGAGTGTGATTTTTTCGCTGTGATATTTTCGACGTGATATTCTTTCGTGTGTGATTTTTTCGTGTGATATTTTATCATAGAACCATAATTTGTTGATGCACATAGATCAGGGGTGCGTTTCGAAATTAACTATGCTTAACCGCGGTTAACTTTACTCTACCAAATGTCGTTCCATAATTAACCGCAAAATAAAAAATTTACTGGATGACAGATGTACTATCGTTCCAAAACTATAAAAATTAGTTTTCATAGTAAATTGTGACGTCACTACTTTAACTTTGTTACTCAAGTCTAGAGTGGAGTTTGTTGAGGTTCTAATGTCAAAACATATAAATATTTAAAACGACATGTCAACCGATTTATAAAACACAATATAGTTTTTTATAATAAAAGAAAATTTTAATTGTTGTGGAAAAAAAAGTTAGAAATTATATTGTTTTGTGAATATATCGTACATTTAATTATTATTTACTAAGTATTTAATAATTTTTTGTGAAATGTGTTATTTTTATTATTTTTATTTGATACTGAAGACTGAAAAATAAATTATAGAAATAAAAAACATACACTACATTTTTAGTTTTATTTATCGTAATTAGAATATTAGTTTTTATTAATTTTGAATTTTTAGCGGTCTTTTACAATTTAACTTGGACAGCTTTACTATGGTAATTTGAATTTAATATTTCACGTCACTATTTTGACTATGACATTAGTGACATTATTACCTTATGGTTAACCGTGGTTAATTTCGAAACGCACCCCAGGTCTTATTGTTTGAGTTACATATGTTAAGCAGCCTTTTAATTCACGATATGGAACATTATCACAATCAACTTTTAGTTCTTTTATCAAATTAATGTTCGTTTCCATAGGAGTAGCAACACCTTTACAATCTCCCATATTAAATTTATTCAGCATATTTTTCATGTAATGTGTTTGACTAAAAGATATCTCATCGCATTCATTCCCTTGAATGCGAATACCAAGAAACATATTTACTTCACCAGCATCTGTCATTTTAA
>OY856187.1:283859644-283862144 GCA_963693315.1 Diogma glabrata | reverse complement strand
TGGAATTGTGGGCAGTTAGGGCACATCAGACTGGAATGCAAAACACTAGTAGTAGCAAAAGAAGGAGTAGTTCCAGTCCAGACGATGAACCTCTCAAACAAACAAGCGGATGTTAAAAAGGAAGGAGATTGCCGTGTTGAACACCGTAAGAAAAGGATACAAAGGGAATGCAAAACACTAATAGCTGCAAAAGAAGGAGTAGTTCCAGTCCGGTTGATGAATCTTTCAAACAAGCAAGTGGATGTCAAAAAGGCAGGAGATTTCCACGTTGGACACCGTAAGAAAGGGATACATTGTAACGCTGACGATCGTTCAAGAAAACCCTGTATTGGTGAGCGCAAGTCATATAGCAGGACTGAGAGAAGTCAAGCAATGACAGTGAAGCAAATTAAGTTCCAAACTCCTGACGATTGGTGTACTGAGGCAATTAAAGGAGAGCAGCTAGAAGATCCAGCTATGGCTCCAGTATTGAAATGGAAAACTAAGGGAAGGCGACCAGAGTGGAAAGAGGTCGCACCTTTAAGTACGGAGGTGAAATGTTACTGGGCGCAATGGGACTCACTATTTATGGACAACGGGATATTAAAAAGAAAATGGGAGTCCGCTGATGGAAAGAAAGTGTTGGAGCAACTGGTGTTGCCGTCAAGTCAAGTGGAAGAGGTACTGGGAAAGCTGCATGGAAGTATTTCTGGAGGACACCTGGGAGTCAATAAAACCCTAGCCAAAGTAAGGGAGAGGTTTTATTGGGTAAGGTATCGAACAGACGTGGAGCAATGGTGTCGGCGATGCGATACTTGTGCAGCAAGCAAAGGGCCAAAAACTAGAACTCGAGGAGAGATGCAACAGTACAATGTGGGTGCCCCAATGGAGAGAATTGCTATAGACATCGCGGGGCCATTTCCGGAAACGACAAAAGGTAACAAATACATCATGGTGGTCATTGATTACTTTACAAAATGGCCGGAGGCTTATGCAATACCGAACCAGGAAGCAGTTACGGTCGCGGAAACATTAGTCAATGAATGGGTTTGCAGATATGGAACACCGCTCGAGTTGCATACCGACCAGGGAAGGAATTTCGAATCTCAACTGATGGAAGAGCTGTGCAGAACACTCGGCATTAGAAAAACACGAACTACACCTATGAACCCACAATCGGATGGCATGGTAGAACGATTCAACCGAACCATGGAAGAACATTTGTCAAAGGTAGTAGAAGCCAACCAAAGAAATTGGGACAAGGATCTTCCGTTATTCTTGATGGCCTATCGTAGCGCAGTGCACGATACGACAAGTGAAACGCCAGCGAATATCATGTTCGGAAGAGAACTACATCTTCCTAGTGACATCGAGTTTGGCATCCCTGGAGGTCTGGTATCCACGAAAACAGATTATGTGGGACAACTAAGGGAGAAGATGAATAAAATCCATCAGCAGGTTCGAGACCACATTAAGATTGCCAGTGACAAAATGAAAACCAGGTACGACATAAATGCAAATAGTGGCGGTTTTCAAGAAGGAGAATTGGTATGGCTATACAACCCCAGAAGAACTCAGGGAAGATCACCCAAGCTGCAGCCAGATTGGGAAGGCCCATATAAAATAATCAAACGAATTAATGATGTTATCTACCGCATACAAAAGGGACCCCGTACCAAGATGAAAGTGATACATCTGCAAAGGTTGGCACCGTACCAAGGTAACAGCACCAATGCGATCTCTGATATTGTTCGGGGCGAACAAAACTAAATGGAGGGCAATGTAATAAACTTCGTCCAGAATGGGTTAATTTTATTTACTCATTCATGAATTGAAAGTTAACTCCTTTTTCAATCTTTTACTTGTATTGCAAATCGTATTGCATAAATTAATGTAAATTAAATTTGTTATACAAATGTTTACATTAATTAAAAGGAGTAACCTAATACATTTTGCATAAATTAAATTTGAGTTCGCTAATACAAATGCAAGTATGAATGAAAACAGGTGTGGCCTATTTCAGATGTACGGACTACGTAGTATTGATTTCTAGTGGATTATAGAAGTTTCGATTTATTTATTTTTCGATATAAATAAGCAAACAAAAATATCAGATGGTCAGTTTTTATTTTGCAATTAAAAGTGCTTTACAAATATTCGAAAGTATAAGGAATAATCGGTGGCACTTGAGCCTGGGTGCTAATAGTGAAAGAATCTGAACTTTGTGGAATAGTAAATACAGATTTTACGATTCCGAATATTATTGATTCAAATTTTGGAAAAGCGGTGAAGTTTATTGTACATAAATTGGAGACCCTGGAATTTATTGTAAGGGAAAACGGAAGCTGCTGTAATTTGGTTGATAAATAAAGTTTGGGATTTTGTTAACTAAAGATCTGTCTTTTTACTGTCGTATTTGCTCAATAATCTAAAAGAACCAACGAAGAGTCGTTACAATATATATATATATATATATATATATATATATATATATATATATATATATATATATATATATATA
>OY856187.1:283824644-283854644 GCA_963693315.1 Diogma glabrata | reverse complement strand
TCAGATATGTAGCATTTTTCGGAGCTCCGAATGATAGCATATTAGAGATACCAAAAAGTTATTAGATTTTTGATTACTTTATGTTATTTTTAAATAATTAAAGTCGTTAAATAATGATAAAACTTAATTTTGTTTTTATTAAATTCAAAATGAATTAATTGTTATGTAATAATAAATAGAAATAAATATAAAATAATGATTTAATATGACTGTAGTGGTCTGCCGCTGTTTTTGATTTCTAGAAAGTAAATAATAAATAGTAAGGTTTGAACTTTGAAGGAGTCCGCATCATAACATCGAAAAATCAAATCGTCGAATCACCAGAAATCACAAAACCGAAAGTTCATACCACCGAATTTCATATCATCGAAAGTTCATATCATCGAAAAGTCATAGCATCGAAAGATCATATCACCGAAAGTTCATTGCGTCGAAAAGTCATAGCATCGAAAAATCACATCACCGAAAATCATATCATTGAAAATTGGATTCACAAAATCGAAAAATCATGCCATCGAAAATCGTAAAATCGAAAAAAAAATCATATCATCGAAATATCATTACATCGAAAATATTCGATGTAATGAATAAATCATTACATCGAAAAATCATATCATCGAAAAACAGGGTGTACTCTCCTCACAGATAAAACTTTTGTAAATTAAAATGTTAAATGTCAGCAGTATATGTTAATTGGGCAATTCGTTTGAAAATGTACATTTATTTGTGGATTTTTTTTTAAATCAAAATTTTGTATGAGTGGAACGAATGAAAAAATCTAAATTCTGAATTTTTTATTTATTGCTTTGAAATGCAGTTTGGCCGGCATACATTTTTAGTAATTTCTTTTGGTTTACATAGATAATATATTATGTGCTATCATATTTTGAAGATAAAGTTTTAGGATTCCAAACAGATTTTACGTTTTTTTTTAATAATAAATACTATGCCCTATAGTATTATATTATATTCACCCTGTATTCTTTTGAAAATGCGCATGTTTTATAGTTTTTTTTTGAAAATGCCTAAAACATTTGATATGTTTAGTATTTACGAAATTTGTATTGGCGAAAGAAAGTGTGTGTCAAGTGTTTTTCAAAAAATAAGGAAGTGTGTTAAAACACGAAAATGAGCATTTTTTGCTTAAAAAATCGATCATTCTAAGTGATTACGAGTAGTAACATTGAATGTAGAGAAAATTTGATGGTTGGCATTGGTATGTGGGACCAGAACCTCGATTATTGTATTGTAAGTGTGTCGAAAAATACTGTCAAGTGTGTCAATAGAATGATTTTCATTTATTTTTTATCCCAATTTTTTGGAAAAAAATAAAATTAAGTATGTAATTATTTTTATGAGTTGAAATGTATTTGAACATGAAATTGGACATGTTTCTATCCAGTTTCAACTCCTCCCAACTTATAGGAACAATTGGGAAATATCAAGTTGTTGCAGATTAAATGTTTTTAAAACAAATGTAATTATGAGAAAGATATTTCTTTTGTAATCGTTTTGTGTGATTCCACGACTTCTGAATAACAGAAACAGTTGGAAAATAAGTTTGAATTTTTGATTATGTTATAATTTTGGCAATATTTTTAGAATTTTGAAACTTCAATCTTTGATTTTTGATTAATTTTTGGAATATATTTAGAATTTTGAAAAAAGTTTAATTTTTGATTTTATTATATGTTTTGGAATATTTTTAAAATTTTGAAAAAGTTTTTATTTTGTTTTGATTTTTGCAATATCCTTAAAATTTTGAAAATAGTTTCAATTTTTGATTTTGTAATATTCTCCTGAGTATGTTTGAACTTTTGAAGAAAATTGAAATTTATGATTTATTATAATTTTTAGAATCTTAGAAAAAGTTTGAATTTTTGATTTTGTTATAATTTTTGCAATATGTTTGGAATTTTGAAAAAAGTTTCAATTTTTGATTTTGTAATAATTTTTGGATTGTTTAGAATTTCGGAAAAGTTTAAATTTTTGATTTCATTAAAATTTTTGGAATTTTGAAAAAAAATTTATATTTTTGATTTTATGATAATTTTTTGAAATTTTAGGATTTTTGAAAAAAGTTTGAATTGTTTATTTTGTAATATTTTCTTGAATATTTTTGGATTTTGAAGAAAGTTGTGTTGTGCCTGCGAGGATCGTTCTTTCAAAACACTTCTATCAATAACAGAAACACTTCAAAAATGAAAATTGTTTTGATTTATTTATTTATTATTATTGGTTTACTCAATAACTCAAGTATTTCTCAATGTATTTTTTCATACACGTCAACTGAGTGACTTAATCTCTAATTTTATTTATTCATACACGTCAACAGAGTGACTTAACTTCTAATTTAACTGCCACAACTGATAAAATTTAACTAACTTACAAATATATTTCAACTAAACTAAATTAACAGAAGTTAGTAACTGACTTTTATTGACTGCTTGACTAAATGATCGACTGAATTGATTTGTTTTAGGTATTTCACTTGAACTTCTGACTTCCACTTGAACTGAGTGGCTTAATTTCTAATTTAACTGATAAAACTTAACTGACTTACTATTACAACTGACAGAATTAACAGACGGAATTTTTATTACTTGATTAACTTTAGAAAACTGATTTTTACCACTAATTTTTACAGACTACTTATTTGTGCCTTTTTCACATTATTATATATAATATTTTATTTACATTGACACAGTTTTACTGACACAATAATTTTGGATTATAACATTTAAACTAATGATTCTGCAATTCGATAATAATTTTAAATTGGTAAATCATTTTAATTTAAAAGACAAAATTATTGCTTATATCTATTTTTACTTTAAATTTATAAGTGGAATTGTATATATATTTTAATTATTTTTTAGTTTATTATAATTTGACATAGTTTTATTTTCTATAAATGATTTCCAAATTAAAATTAATATAAAATTATTGTAATATACAGGTTAGATGTTGAAACACAGTTTTTTATTAAAATTTTGGAAACAGTTATTTAATCATTTAAATTTGTGTGTAATGATTAGTGCACGGGCACAACACGTCCCCGCCTGCGAAGAAGAAAATTACGGATATAGAAAATAAACGTAATTTTCTGCTTGTTAAATTTAAATTTGGTTCCATAAAAAAAACTGCATTTCAAAATTGATACAGGTTTCTTACAGGTTTCTCATTATAAATAACAGTTTTTTTTTTTTTTTTTTTTTTTATTATTATTATTATTAGACCTATTCTAATATGACGTAAAAAAATTATTATTGTATTTTTAAAGGAATTCCCATAGCAATTAATTTATGCTTAGTATAACAGTATGTAATTTTTCTTTCAGTTAAAATTATGAATTATTATTAGTCAGCGAAAATTAGTATGTTAAAATTTTTTTTTTGTATTTATTTAATGAAAACTTGAACTTGGCATTGAAAAAAAAAAAATAGAAATTAAATATATATTATATATGTATGTACAAAAGAAGTTTTACGGTTTATTATTAAATTTATTAATTTTATGAAAATGTTTTTTATTTACGAACAACTTATTTAACTTATTTTAATTACAATTAGCCTACCTATGTTGATATAGAAATAGAAAGAAAGAAACAAGAACAAACTTTGACCTTAAACTAATTACATAAATTAATCTTAGTACCGAAAAATTAACTTATGTGCTTCTTTGTTTATTATATTTTATTGGAAGTTGATTTGTAGTATTAAATTAATCTAAAAGGCGGCTCGTTTATTTTGTTAGGTGTTGGGTTTAAAACGGTTGTTTCGGATTCTGTGAGGATGAAAGGTTTAGCCTTTGGTTTTAAAGGAATTGTTTCGATTTGTTTGTTTTCA
Organism: Diogma glabrata; assembly: GCA_963693315.1. Taxonomy (NCBI): domain Eukaryota; kingdom Metazoa; phylum Arthropoda; class Insecta; order Diptera; family Cylindrotomidae; genus Diogma; species Diogma glabrata. Next base: position 283,850,796 of record OY856187.1, on the reverse strand, counting down.
GAAATGTAACGTTTTGGTGAGTGATTTGAAATCGTCGCGAATTTGCTTTTCATCTTTTTAAGTACACAACAGGTTCCTAGGGTTATTAGCGGTATTAAAATTAGAATGATGGCTGTCAAAGAGTACGTCCAGATTTGGTTGGTTTTAATTTTTGTGTCTTGGTGGTTAATTAAACGCTCATGTTCGGTCAGGTTTAAGTGTTTTTGTAAAGCTGTCAATGCTGGGTTAGCAAGTATCAGTTCTGTATTAAACATTTCGTTATTTGGGATCTGCATTCTCTTTCCCTCCGCTTTGTCTTTGGTTCTTTCTACGGCTTTTGGATCCGACCATTTTGGATAGTTTAGCGTGTTGGCTTCGGGCTGAATGATTTCAAAAGTTTCTTCTCTCTTCCCGGTGGTGGCAAATAGTAAATTTGAAGTGTGCAGCTCACAGTTGCACCGAGAAAAATACGTGTAGTAAAAAATTAACTACGCTGTAGTTGAAATTACAACTGTCTTTTAAGTTATTAAATATACAAATGTGAGTAGTAAATTTGATTACGAGTACTAATTTTAATGATTGAGGTATTTGTTCCTAATATAAAAAATAGTGAAAATAATTAGTTATTAAATCTAGTTATTTTAACTAAAACTTGGTGGTAACAATTAATATTTGAAATGATAAAACAATACTATTGCTACAATTTTTATTACAAAATATAGTTAATACAACTGCATTGTAAATGAATGAAATTAATGTTTTAGGGTTGAAAAACATTTCTCTAAAACAAGGTTATGTAGAATTTTACTTTAAATGTAAAAATGGTTGATTAAAAATATAATCATGAAGTGTTTCAAATGTGGAATTAGAGAGGAGGAATTAGGGAGATCAATGAATTAAGGAGATTAAAACGATAAATTCGATTTATTTGAAATTGAACATTTATTAATCAAAAATAATAATATCTTTGTTTATTGTAAAAATTTTGAAATCAAAACTTATGATATTCATTTTAAATCATACATAATAAGGAACAAAAACGAACAAATTTATTTTAATAATATCGAAGATTTCGATGGCTCGCCTATTCATTTGTACTATTTAGTATTTGCCAAATGGTTCAAAAGCTGTTAGAATTAAAAATTATTTTTAAGGACACTGAAGAGGGGGACATGCAATCCCAGAAATATTTGGAAAAATAATAAAATGAACACTTGTTCATAGGATCTAATGCTTGTAATTGTTTTTAATTTTTACTTACAGTTGTGAGAAAAGTTAAAAACAGTAATCGACAGTACACTGTATTTAGTTAGATCAGATTTGTGATATATAAATATCATAAACGCCATCACCAAGATTTTTAAGATGTTTTAATTTTTTTACATTAGTTAATTTATTTAAATATATAATTTTGTTGTTTATATATATGTATATATATATACATAAAAATCGTTAAAACGTTTGTTTTAACGTTTTAATTTTGTTAAAATCATGTTGTACAATACAACAAGTAATTTTTTAATATTTAATTGCAACTAAAATATACTAATATATTATATGTTCACTAATAATACTCAGCGTAGTAGCTTCAACTACTCAAAATAGTAAAATATCTACTACCGTAATTCATTTTATTATACTGTTATTATTTGACTTTCAACTAAACAGGAATAAACATGTTGTTTTCTCATTACATTTTTGAGAGTTAAAGGTTAAAGTTGCATTTATTATTGTAATATTTAAAATGGAATATGTGGATATTTTTGGAAGTGACGATGATGTAATTTATTTTATGACGATGATTTAATAATTGAGTCTGTGCTTGAGTCTACGGAGTGTGTGTCTGGAAATGAAAATTTAAAAAAAGATGGTGTTGATGATGATGGTGTCGAAACCATTGATTTAACAGATGATAGTTTTAAATTACATGATTTAATTGTTGATAAGTGGAAAATGGATTTTAGTAGTATCAAAGAGTTATAGGTAATTTATAACAAAAAAAAAAACATATATATTCTAAATAATGCATTTGTTTATTCTAGATCATAAACTAACATATAATTCTCTAATCTTTATCGAAAATGAGGACATTAATGGCTTATTTCCTGTTACAGAACTGGCTACTCGATTTGAATTCCGTAGCAATGTACAGAAGTGGAAGAAAGAAAATGTGAGGATTTGTTATTGTTAAAAATAATATTTTAAATAACTAAATTTATTTTTCAGGATCCTCATTTAGTGGCTACAGCTACAACAGGTTCATCGTTTTGTAGCTCATCTGGTAGTTCCCAAACTAACAAATGGGTAGGATCACGGGTGGAGTTCGATGAAATAAAATCGATTTCACAATTTTTTAATTATGTGGTAAAGACAACGAGTGTTGTTCAAATTATGAAAAAAGAAATTGAAAAACAAGATATTATCGAAGAAACAACTCGTAAGAAATTCGTTACAAATATCGTGTCAGTATTTTTATAACATTTTTCTAAAAAAATAAATAAACAATTAATTTTGAAAAAAAGTTATTGTTTCTACTACTTTCAATAACTGAAATTACTACCAGTAGGTAAAAAAAATCAATATTTGTTATTTTTAAAATTACTACGATATTTTGTTTATAGTTGTGAAACCTACTAATCTCAACAATTGTTTATACTACCAATCGTATACAAAATAACTCTAGTACTTTTAATTTATACAAAGAAGCATAGTAAAGCCAATTACGACTTAAAATTACCAATATCTTTTGTATTTAAAATTACTACGTCGAAAGTAAGTTTTACAAAATTTTGTATTAAAAACAATTAAAAAGTTTATTACTTTTCAACACAGAGTATTGTACATATTACTACCCTTATGTATTTAAAACAACTAAATTTCACTACGGGCGTAGTTAGTCATTTTTAACTACCAATTTATTAATATTAATCACCATTTTTATTACAACCAACCATTTTTTTTTCTCGGTGTGGTATTGAACGTTATTATTCCTTGATGATTTAGGTTTTGCTCTTGTTGTTTGAGATCTCTACATTTATTATAAATGGTCCTAGGATGTTGTATCATATACAACCAAGAGTTAGCTTGTACCATTTGTACAAAAATGTCATTTTCAAAATGAAAAGGTCGGGTTTGGCAACTTGACTTCTCCCTCAGCGGATTATGGTAAAGTTCTAATATGCAGTTTCCTGTTGTGCTAAGGATTTTTGGCTTGTTTTGTTTACAAAGTTTTAAGGAAGTTTTAAAATTTACGACTAGTGTTTTACAGGATACGTAATCAGATGTACTCATTATTACGAAATTGTTTTTATAATCTGTACTTGCCAAATAGTCACCGTTTATATCTAGAATATGGTATGTCTCGTCCGATGCATATATAGGTAACACATACGTCTTGAAAAGATTATAATTCGTTTGTTCGGCTAAAGGGACTAATATTTGTATTACAAATCCGTCAAGGTATTTCAGATAATCGATAGATATTATTTGCTCGAGATGATGCAAGTGCAGAAAATTTTGGTTTATTTCGAATTTTTTAGAGATATTTGCCATAAAATCGGATAAGTCTTTAAGCTTTATTATTAACGGATGTAGTTGATGGTTTCGCAAAGATTGAATCATGGAAAGGGCAGTGTTTTGCTCCTTTTGAATTTGTAATAGTTTCAACAGTATGTAAGTGGATATTTCGTTCATTTTTATTTGAATTCGGTCTTCATCAAGTGCAGTATTTAACGTCGTTTCTAAGTTGTCAATAATTTTATGCAAGTCAGTTATTTTAGTCTTAAACGCCTCTGTTTCGTTTCTGATTATTAGAATCGGTTTGGTCAGTGAGTTATAATTAGAGCTTATAACCGAGATCTGTTCTTTTAAAAGTTTAAACGTACTATTGTCGTCTTGTTCGAGCACATCTAGCTTGTCATATATGTTTTTGGCGTCTTCGTCGTCCATTGTTCCAAAAAGAGTGTTTGACAAACGTCCAATAGCGTTTATCAGGCTGCGTTTAGCACGTCTAGAGCTGAAAAGGTGCGAAAGTTCTGAGTCGCGATTTTTAATTTCGTTTACATATGTTGTAAGGTCATGAATTAAATTTCTACAAGCTGAATCTTCCCTTATACCTTTCACTTTCAATTTGTTACAGAGTTTCCCCATTTCGTTTTCGCTATATTCTATAAATGTAAATATTTCAGAAAAATTCGCTAGTTTGAGGGTTGTGTAGATTTCTCATTCTCTAACGTAAAATGTAGCTTTACCTAATCCTTCGAATACTATTCCATTCTGTTTGATGGGTCTTATAGTGTAATCTGGAATTGACTCACAGTTCACTGCCACTAAACTGAATAACAAGGTGATGAGATACATGCCTAAAAGAAACGAACTGTGTGATCATCGTAATCTTAGTTTGTAGCAAAAAAAAAAAGGAGTTAGAATAAGAGTAGAAAGAATTTACAGAGGAAGTTACTGGTGGTATAGTTTTAATCGATTATTGTGTACCTTGGTAATGCGTTTCCCTATTTGTATTGTTGTGTTTACGTCGTTGTTTAACTCAATGATTTTGAACGGTCCCTTCCAGATTTTGGAAAACTTGTTTTTGCGTGTTTCGTTCCTTAATAAGACTAGGTCCCCTATGTGGAGTTTTATCGGATTAGAATTCTTGTCGTAGTATTTCTTGGACACTTTTTTGCTGTTTAGTAGGTTTTCGCGAGCAATCAAGTGTGATTTTTGCAGCTTATGTTTTAAAACCAAAAAATAGTCATCCATGTTATAGAGAGGTGATGGAGCTTTCTTTAGATTTGAAGGGATTTCGGAAGTGAATCCAAAAAGACAGTCCATTGGACACAGTTTGGTTCCCGTGTGTGGAGTATTGTTGCGTACGTGCATGGCTTGACGTAACCATTGGTCCCAGTTGCAACCTGTTTCATCTACAAAGTTGCGTAGATATTCTGCCAATGGTCTATGACTTCGTTCTAAAGCACCATTTGACTCAGGATGATACGCGGTCGTTTCCAACTTGTTGATTTTTAAGAATTTACAAACCTTTTTGAAAAGATCGGAAGTGAAGTTGGAGCCCTGATCTGTAATTAATATTTTAGGTATTCTGTACCTAGAGATAATTTCGTCGAAAAAAATTTTGGCTATTGTTGCTGCTTCCTGATTTGGCATTGCATAACAGTCCATAAATCGCGTTAAATCGTCCTCAAATGTCAGGATACAAGTGTTTCCGTTGTATGTTTTTGGTAGGGGACCCACTACTTCCATGTATATTTTATCAAAAGGTTTCTTGGCCACTTCCCCTATTACCATGGGCATTTTGTTCAGTTTGCAAGCTTTGTTCTTTTGGCATAAGGAGCATTTTCTGATATAATTTTCAATATCCTTCACCATACCTTTCCACATGAATTGTTTACTTAGTCTTTCGTATGTTCTTTTTGTTCCTTGGTGACCACCTAACGGATTGTCATGTGCATCTTTTAATACTGTTTCGATATCTTCTCGTGCGGTTAGTATTTGTATGTTAACGTCTTCAGTGTCTTCATCATCATCTTCCGAGTCAGTGTTGGTTTCTCTTTCGTTATCGCTAGTTCTTAAAGTATCTGGCTCCGATAATTGTTGTTTCTGGTCCGTGCTGGTTTGTATCTCTACTGCTTGTTCCTCTTCTGCTTGGTCATCTTCTGCTTGTTTCTGTGCTCTGGTAACAGCAAGACAAGTTTGTAACTGATTTGTCTCGAAGTGAAGTGTTTGGTTCAAGGGAGTGATAGTTTCTGTGTTTCCCGGATGTTCAACTCTATTTTGCGAATAATTACAAATCTGCTGCATTAATTCAGAGGCTCCGTCAATGTCTGTTTTCCTCGCTTTAGTATCCAGTGTGTCACTGTGTTGGTTATGTGCTGTTGGAATTCTGCTTAAGGAAGCCGCTACCCTGTTTTTCGGCCCTGGTACATACTCGATGTGATAATCAAATTCAGAAAGTTTATGGTGGAAGCGAGCTAATCTAGAAGTGGGGTCTTTAACGTTGAAAACTCCTTTTAACGGCAAATGATCGGAATAAATTGTGAACTTCCTACCTAGTAAATAGCATCGGAACGTTTTTGTGGCCCAAACTATAGCTAACAGTTCCTTTTCTATAGTGGAGTAATTTTTTTCCGCTTTGTTGATTGTTCTGCTGATAAATGCTATTGGTTTATCCTCACCTGCATTTCTTTGTGATAACACGGCACCCAATCCGTCATTACTTGCGTCAGTTGTAAGATTGAATGGCTGGCTAAAATCAGGGTATGTTAGGATCGGAGGGGAGACTATTGCATTCTTTAACGTTTGAAAAGCTGCTTCACAGTCTTCAGACCAATTGTATTTTACTCCCTTTTGGAGTAGTTTATTTAGCGGACTTGCCGTACGTGAAAAGTTGGGCACGAACTTCCTGTAATAGTTTAGCAAACCTAAAAGGGATTGGATTTGTTTTATTGTTTTTGGAGTGGGAAAATTTTGTACTGCGATTATACGACTGGGGTCTGGTAACACACCTGCTTCTGTACGCAAATGGCCTAAATAGGACACCTCTCTCCTCAAAAAGTTACATTTTTCAGGTTGTAGTTTTAAATTATGTTGTCTTAATCTTGATAGCACGCCGGTGAGTTTTCGAGTGTGATCTGCAAGACTCTTTCCATAAATCACAATGTCATCTAAATAGACGTAACAGTCTAAACCCTGGAGACCCGTTAGAATGTAGTTCATCACTCGCTGAAATGTGGCAGGTGCAGAAGTTAAACCAAAAGGCATTCTCTTGAACTCGAAATGTCCAAGAGAAGTACTAAAAGCTGTTTTAGGACGATCTTCTTCTTTTACTAGAATCTGATGATAGCCACTAGCTAAATCAAGAGTTGAGAAATATCTAGAGTTACCTAGTTGATCCACAATTTCTTCGATTCGTGGAAGGGGAAAAGCGTCATTTATTGTGATTTTGTTGAGTTTTCGAAAATAAACCACAATACGAAATTTCTTCGGCTCATTTTCGTTAGAACGTTTCGGAATCAGTAGCAATGGTGAGTTCCATGGAGACTGGCTGGGGATAATTATATCTTGGGCTAACATCTCTTGGATTTGTTTGTTTATTTCCTGTTTTTTGCTTTCAGGTAACCTATAATTCTTTTGGTTTATCGGACGGCTGTTTATTTCTAATGGGATCGAATGGGTAATAGTCTCTGTATAAGTTAGTTTGTCTCCAGGTAAGTGAAATATATCATTGAACATCTCACATAAACTAATAACTGAGTTCCTCTCCTCTGAGTTGAGTGAGTCATCTAAATTTATTAGATTTAAGATTTGGTCTGTGCGTTCGTCTGAGTTTGTATCTTTAGGATTCATGGGGTTGTTTGGATTTATTCTGTCTTCTGTTATATTTACTATGTTATAATTTTGGAGGGGTATGAGTGTAGGTTTAAAGTATTTGATGTTTGCATCGTAAGGTTGGGTGTTTATTACTGAAGTAAAAATTTTTCCGTTGTTCACTTCGACAAGAGAGTTGGCCGTGAAGACACCTGGTAAAATTTCTTTATTTACGCACAGAAACTGCCCTGTCATTTCTTTGGAAACAGGTATCTCGACTACTTTTGTTCTTCTCGAAGGAATTGTAGTGTTTACATGGGTTTCTACAAGGCTTGTTTTTTTGGTTAGTGACATTACTTCCTTGGGGACTTCATTTTCAGACTTTTTTCTAAATAATTTATCATCAAATGAAATGTTCACGGATTCCAACTTTGAATCTATTTTAGGGCTTTCATAACCATTCGTTGAGTAATTAAGTGATTCAAATTCGTTAGAATTTTCATCTTCCAGCTTTTTTCTAAATAATTTACCTTCTGATGTATCACGAGACTCGAATGTAGGACAATTCTCTGAACTTTCCACAATAGTTTTTATGCAATGATGACATCTTGGTTGACATGAATTTCCATCTTCAGAATTTTTTCTAAATAATTTTTCTTCTGATGTAGTTTCAACGAGGTCCACCTTGAAATCTTTTCTAGAGATTTCAATCATGTTATTTATGCAATCGATTTTAACACTATTCATAAGAAATTCTCTACCGAGAATTCCATCTGCGTTTATATCCAGAATGGGATCCCTTACAACATGAAATTTGCAAGCTAGATCTTGGTTGTTAAAAAAAAATCCGTGAGTGGTCCCTAAAGTTTGCGTTTCTGTTCCCTGTATCCCCTTAAACTTAATACTAGCTGATGTGTCTATTTTTGTTTCCGGCCTAAGTTTATTTAATTTAATTATAGAAATCTCCGCTCCAGTATCGACTATCAATTTTATGGTACTGTTAGTAGCTATGGTGAGAGGAATTTCCAATTTTGCATCGCTTGAAATAGGACTTAAATATTTAAAAATTTTAGATGGTAAAGTAGTAATATGCTTGAGTTGTGAGTCGTGTTCGGTGGTAGCAGTGGAATCGGTACCCTTAGTTAAGCTTGAAATTGTTGGGCTTCGACTTGTGGGTTGCAAGCCGTGCCCTGCGAGTTTCCCGAGTTCGAGTTATGATGTTCCCACTTCTTTTTTTGGAAACACTCCTCCACCGAGTGGCTCGTTCTGCCACAAAAATCACATTTCTTAGTTTTGAAGTTGTGTTGATAACCTCGAGCGCTTGTGCTTGAGTTATTATATCTTACCTGAACTCTTGGGTTGGTGTATCGATCTGGAATGTTGGCTTGTAGATTCCTTTCGTGGACGGGGTTGCTCATTATTTGTTGATTTGTATATCGTCCGGGTGCTCTGCAATCTGCTGCAATGTGACCAGGTTCGTTACATGAGTAACATGTTGAATTTTGGTAGTTCCTTATGGGTTGCTGTTGGTAATGATATACCTGGGGTAGAACACCAGGTTCTGTTTTAATTTGGCTGGAATGCGCGTGTGCCTTTGCCATTAGATTATAATTTGGCTGGTAGTTATTCGTTCGGGGAAAGTATATACCTTGAGGGGATTGTGCACTGGGAACGCTATTCGGGTATGTGAAAGGTAAATTATTTAACGGGGGGTTACTTGGAATAAAATTATTCATATTTTTATTTATATTAGTCAAACCATACTGCATTCCTGGATCTGGGACGTTGAAAGGAAATCCGCTAAAATCAGTAATGAAGCTGTTTCTGTGGTAATTTAGTAATAACTCTGTTTGCAGCGCTAGTTTGATTAAAGTTTCCAGCTGGGTTTCGTTAGAGCTTATTATGGTCTGCCTTATCGTAGGTTGAGATAAACCAACTTTAAAAGCGTTTGTGGCATAGGATTCGATTTCCTTCACAAATGCTTCGTTACTTTCTGCGTACTTTCCTCTTACCGCGTTTATGGTTTGATTTAATAACGTCTGTATTCGTTCTGAATATTTTAACACTGTTTCTGCAGGCAGTTGTGTAGTGGTTCAAGAATTGATTTTGCGTTACCCTGTTTGTTGTTAATAAACGAATTATGTATATAAAACGTAGAATTAAAAATTGAAAATAAAAACAAGTTTTGCGTGTGTAAAGTCGTATGAATGTATAGGATATATTTCCCCTTATGGGAATAGATCCGTTAATTGAATTGCAATTATAATAATTTTTGAAATTAATTTTTAATTCGAGTGATAATCTCAATCTAAAAGTATTTAAATAACAAATTTAATGGATTCAGTTTTTTAGGTAGATTTCATATAAAAATCTATTAGGTAGATTTCATATAAAAATCTACCTATTGCAATGGGCTTCATCTCGGAATTTCGAAAAATTTTTTGTGCCAAACGACTATATATGATAAGCGGAGACAAAAAAACAAAAAAAAAAAAAAATTTATATATATATATATATATATATATATATATATATATATATATATATATATATATATATATATATATATATATATATATATATATATATATATATATATATATATATAAACGATATGAGATATAACGAAAACGACCGGCACTCTCACGGTCGCATTTGTTGAGCTAGATCAAAAAAATTTTCTGTACTTGTGTGTTTTAATAATATCTTGGACAAGTTCGTGAATCAGCAAAATCCAACACGTGGTTAAGAAACTAGAGGCTTTTTTCTGAAAAAAATTGATTTTTTAAAACCGTTATAACGGCCGTTTGGATACCAATATTTCAAAAAATTTAACAAATTTAGAATCTTTGGAATCTTTTTTATCAATTTGTTTTAAAAATAGACCTCTGCAGTTAGAGGTTCCTGAGTGAGCGGCTCCAACAAAAAAGTTTGCAAAAAAATTTTTTTTTTTAAAACAACCGGCACTCTCACGGTCGCATTTATAAGGCCAGATCAAAAAACCTTTTTTAAAAATGTGCGTTTTATTAATATCTTGGACAAGTTCGTAAATCAGCCCAATCCAACACATGGTCAAGAAACTAGAAGCTTTATACTAGAAAAAAACTCTGTTTTTTAGATCCGTTATAACGGCCGTTTGGATTCTAATATTTTTAAAAACTTCATAAATTTAGAATTTTTAAAACCTTTTTAATCAGTTTCTTTGAAAAAAAAGACCTCTGCAGTTGGAGGTTTCTGAGTGGGCGCCTCCAACAACAAAGCTTGTAAAACACAAAATGCGTTTGAATCAACCGGCGCTCTCACGGTTGCAGTTGTGGAGCCAGATCAAAAAACCTTTCTTAAAAATGTGTGTTTTGTTAATATCTTGGACAAGTTCGTAAATCAGAAAAATCTGACACATGGTTAAGGAACTATAGGCTTTATACTAGAAAAAAAAGTAGTTTTTTTAATCCGTTATAACGGCCGTTTGAATACTAATATTTTAAAAATCTTCACAAATTTAGAATCTGTGGAAACATTTTAATCCGTTTCTTATAAATATAAACCTCTGTAGTTAGAGGTTTTTGACTTGTTGGCTTCAACAAAAAAGTTTGCAACATTCCCCAACTACAATTTCCAAAAACCTTATAACAGTCAATGTCAACCTTATAACAGTCAAAAAAATAAAAGATTTGAATAGAAGAAATTAATTTTTTTTTTCACAGAAATAAACTATTTTGATATTTTGCAGCAATTGCACGACATATGATATAGAGTAGATTTGTGTCATAAATTGTCACACACATGTTCTGTGGTAGATTTGATATTTGTTTGTTGCAAAATTGGATAGATATAATTTTGCTTGTAGGTAGCTAATTATCTTTTTACAATTTGTTCGATATCTGTTTGAAATTAGTTTGTTTTGTTTAAACTAATCTGATACATCAGATTCTACTGGCACACAAAACTGTCTGATCTCGAAATCTACCTATTTCTAGCGGATATACGTGCCGCTTGGACTTTTTATAAACAAAATGTGTTTTCAGTAATAGTTTTTTAAATCAATCTATATTAATCAACCCAATAAGGGATTAAAATTCTGATGTTAATTTAATTAAAATAAAAGTAACTTAACCAAAAATGTGATTGAATTGGTTTTAAACAAAATAAAATAAAATAGATATGATTTTGTTGTTATGTCAAAGGATATAGTTATTAACAAATTCTATTAATTAAACCAAATAAGCATTTAAATTTTATGGTTTTATATTAAAGAGTTGGAAAAGACAGGAGTGAATTTTGTGTAACATATTGAAATACAAATAATTGTAAGCGAATTACAGTTAGTAAACCAAAATTGTTGTTTATCGTTTATATTAAAACATAATAAAATTAAAAAAAAAGAGAACTGATTTTGTGATTTGCAATTGGAAATAGCCAACATTAATAAATTGAAGTAAATTAGCAAATTGAAAACATATGCATAAAATTTTGTTTCGAATCTTCATAAAAGCAATTTTTTTTTTAAAAAACGGAAGGAGCGACATTGTGTATTGTCTGAAAATTGAATCGGGTGCAAAACATTAACCCATTAAACCAAGCTACTGTAATTTGAAACTGGAACATCCGGAATTTGGAAACCAACAAACATAAAACAAACTTAGAAGAAAAAGGAATTGATGAAGGCGAAAAAGTTAGATAAGTAGCTTAATTTAATGATATTTTTTTGTAATAATTTTCTAGCCAGGCATAGTATCTATTAGAGATGATACCTTGAATTTATAGTTAGTCAGTGAGACAGCGCGTACGTGAAACACCATGAAGGGAAGAAGAAATTAACGCACAAAGGCACGGCAAAGAGTTGGTGGTCAACAATGTTATTCCGATCTATCAACCCTCCCTCCGACGAGCGTCATCCCTTTATCATGCCGTGCATGATCGGAATAAAAGTTACGGAAAAATCCACCACAGTTGTCGACAGTTTATTAAATATCGGGTTAAATCAATGGTGGTTTTGGGAGGGTAAAAATGTTCGCATAAAAACTTTTTTAATTCCGCGAATTCTGTAAATGGTTTTAAGTTATTGAGAAGCATAAATGCTTCTCCGCGAAATCGACTATAAATGTAGGTCATAAATACGGGTTTCTGTTCTGTACTCAGATTCTCGTATATTATGCTACAATTATATAAAAATATTTGAAGGTTTTCGCCTAACTCGGGTATTCTATCTCCACTAAATGTGGGGATAGTTTGCACTTGTTTAAATGTGTCGACGTTAGTCATTTTGTTATTTTTTCTTGTCTCTATTTCTATATTATTGACTAACTCTTGGGTTTCTATAGCTACGTTAATTAAATCTAAAATATCTAAATTAGTGTTATTATCTAAAGTGGTACCTGGACTATTGAGACCTGCAGATCCTTCCGATGATGACTTCGGTTTCCTCCTGTGTCGGACAGCTGTTCTGCTGGAGTCCTTTCTGTTCCGTAGACTATAAAAAACGGTATCTTCGCCTTCGCTGGTTGAACTCATTCACGTTCGTTCAAATTGTATGTATCACAAGAATGTTGTTTCGAGGACTATACTTTTGTATGATGTATTAATTGTAATATATTATGGTAGACAATTGGCTTTGTTATTTCACAACGATATTATTTTATGCACAATTTATTTTTATGGTGTGGTTAGTAGTATTTAAATCAAGATTGTTTATTTATTAACTTTTACTTTTCAGTATAGTTTAGTGTTTAATTGAAGAAAATTTTTAGTTTTTTCTTTAAAGTTATTTCACTACGTTCCTCGTGGTCACAAATAAATTTTTATTTATATAGGACCTCAAACTAGAGGATCCTATCAACTGCGCCAAATGTTGTGCCTGCGAGGATCGTTCTTTCAAAACACTTTTATCAATAACAGAAACACTTTAAAAATGAAAATTGTTTTAATTTATTTATTTATTATTATTGGTTTACTCAATGATTTTGTGGCACTGAGGAATATTCTTGCAATTACGATAATAATTATCTACACAAAACTTTAGTATTTCTCAATGTATTTTTTCATACACGTCAACTGAGTGACTTAATCTCTAATTTTATTTATTCATACACGTCAACTGAGTGACTTAACTTCTAATTTAACTGCCACAACTGATAAAATTTAACTAACTTACAAATATATTTCAACTGAACTAAATTAACAGAAGTTAGTAACTGACTTTTATTGACTGCTTGACTAAATGATCGACTGAATTGATTTGTTTTAGGTATTTCACTTGAACTTCTGACTTCCACTTGAACTGAGTGGCTTAATTTCTAATTTAACTGATAAAACTTAACTGACTTACTATTACAACTGACAGAATTAACAGACTGAATTTTTATTACTTGATTAACTTTAGAAAACTGATTTTTACCACTAATTTTTACATTGTGCCTTTTTCACATTATTATATATAATATTTTATTTACATTGACACAATTTTACTGACACAATAATTTTGGATTATAAAATTTAAACTAATGATTCTGCAATTCGATAATAATTTTAAATTGGTACATCATTTTAATTTAAAAGACAAAATTATTGCTTATATCTATTTTTGCTTTAAATTTATAAGTGGAATTGTATATATATTTTAATTATTTTTTAGTTTATTATAATTTGACATAGTTTTATTTTCTATAAATGATTTCCAAATTAAAATTAATATAAAATTATTGTAATATACAGGTTAGATGTTGAAACACAGTTTTTTATTAAAATTTTGGAAACATTTATTTAATCATTTAAATTTGTGTGTAATGATTAGTGCACGGGCACAACAGTTGGAATTTTTGGTTTTATTATAATATTTGGAATTTTTTTAAATCAATTCAATCAGGCGTCTTTTTTCCGGCTATGTATTTATATTACTTCGGTCTGAAAGACCTAAGTATTACATTCATGAGCCAAAAGTGAAATTGTTACCCCCACTTTTTTTGCATTTCTTGCAAAATTTTTTTAAGCAAATTTGATTTTTCTCTTGATATTTTATGACATTACAAATTTAAATAATAAAACAGTAAGGATTGTGTTTGTGTTAAGGCTTTTTATATAGTTTTCACCAAAAACATTGTACGAGGACAAAATTATTAACAAAATCAAAAATTAAAACATTTTTCCAATTTTCCAATTCTAAAAGTATTGCAAAAAATATTGCAAAAATTGAAACTTTTTTCAAAATTCTAAAAATAGTCCAAAAATTCTTACAAAATCAAAAATTGAAACTTTTTTCAAAATTCCAAAAATATTTCAAAAACTATAACAAATTCAAAAATTTCCATGTTCAATTATATTTACGTAAACAAACAGCTAAATTTATTTTTCCAAAAAATTATCTAAAAAAATACATGAAATCATTTTTTTGACACACTTGACAATATTTTTTTGATAAACTTATAATGCCATAATGCTCAAAAATAATAATAAAATTTCATGTCAAACAAATAGTTAATTTTATTTTTTTCCAAAATATTGGGTAAAAGATAAATAAAAATCTTTCTTTTGATACACTTGACAACATTTTTTTTGACAAACTTATAATGCCGTAATTCTCAATAATAATAATAAAATTTCATTTCAAACAAGCAATTAATTTTATTTTTTTCCAAAAAATTGGGTAAAAAATAAATAAAAATATTTCTTTTGACACACTTGACAACATTTTTTTGACAAACCTATACTGCAAGAATCTAGATTTTGGTCTCACATACCAATCCCGACCATCAAAATTTCTCCAAGTTCAATATTCCTACTCGCATTCACTTAAAATGAAAGTTTTTTAAGCAAAAAATGTGCAAATTTCCTTGTTTTGACACACTTGACGATTTTTTGACACACTTTCGGTACAGTTATCGAACATATCGTCCTTTCGGCTCTTCCCATTGAGTAAAACTATTTTTTGAAAATTTTTGAAATCCGTCCAGCTGTTTTCTAGATTTCGTAGGTTGTGACGGCCGGCCGGCAGACATACATACATTTTTTTTGCTTTTTTAGAATCAGTAGGTCCTAAAACGTCGAGAAATGCAAAAAAAAGTGGGGGTAAGAATTTAACTTTTGGCTCATGAATGTAATACTTAGGTCTTTCAGACCGGAAACATTGCCGGAATTCTGATTGAATTGATTTAAAAAAATTCCAAACATTATAATAAAATCAAAAATTCCAACTTTCTTCAAAATCCAAAAATATTCAAGAGAATATTACAAAATAAACAATTCAAACTTTTTTCAAAAATCCTAAAATTTTTAAAAATTATCATAAAATCAAAAATTTAAACTTTTTTCAAAATTTAAAAATATTCCAAAAATTCAAAAAAAATCAAAAGTTTAAACTTTTTCAAAATTCTAAACAATCCAAAAATTATTATAAAATCAAAAATTGAAACTTTTTTCAAAATTCCAAACATATTGCAAAAATTATAACAAAATCAAAAATTCAAACTTTTTCTAAGATTCTAAAAATTATAATAAAATCATAAATTTCAATTTTCTTCAAAAGTTCAAACATATTCAAGAGAATATTACAAAATCAAAAATTGAAACTATTTTCAAAATTCTAAAGATATTGCAAAAATCAAAACAAAATAAAAACTTTTTCAAAATTTTAAAAATATTCCAAAACATATAATAAAATCAAAAATTAAACTTTTTTCAAAATTCTAAATATATTCCAAAAATTAATCAAGCTTTTTAAAAACGACATATAATCTGTAACAACTTGATATTTCCCAATTGTTCCTATAAGTTGGGAGGAGTTGAAACTGGATACAAACATGTCCAATTTCATGTTCAAATACATTTCAACTCATAAAAATAATTACATACTTAATTTTATTTTTTTCCAAAAAATTGGGTTTAAAAATAAATGAAAATCATTCTTTTGACACACTTGACAGTATTTTTCGACACACTTACAATACAATAATCAAGGTTCTGGTCCCACATACCAATGCCAACCATCAAATTTTCTCCACATTCAATGTTACTACTCGTAATCACTTAGAATGATCGATTTTTTAAGCAAAAAATGCTCATTTTCGTGTTACACACTTCATTATTTTTTGAAAAACACTTGACACACACTTTCTTTCGCCAATACAAATTTCGTCAATACTAAACATACCAAATGTTTTAGGCATTTTAAAAAAAAAACTATAAAACATGCGCATTTTCAAAAGAATACAGGGTGAATATAATATAATACTATAGGGCATAGTATTTATTATTAAAAAAAAACGTAAAATCTGTTTGGAATCCTAAAACTTTATCTTCAAAATATGATAGCACATAATATATTATCTATGTAAACCAAAAGAAATTACTAAAAATGTATGCCGGCCAAACTGCATTTCAAAGCAATAAATAAAAAATTCAGAATTTAGATTTTTTCATTCGTTCCACTCATACAAAATTTTGATTTAAAAAAAAATCCACAAATAAATGTACATTTTCAAACGAATTGCCCAATTAACATATACTGCTGACATTTAACATTTTAATTTACAAAAGTTTTATCTGTGAGGAGAGTACACCCTGTTTTTCGATGATATGATTTTTCGATGTAATGATTTATTCATTACATCGAATATTTTCGATGTAATGATATTTCGATGATATGATTTTTTTTTCGATTTTACGATTTTCGATGGTATGATTTTTCGATTTTGTGAATCAAATTTTCGATGGTATGATTTTCGGTGATGTGATTTTTCGATGCTATGACTTTTCGACGTAATGAATTTTCGGTGATATGATTTTCGATGTTGCGATTTTCGGTTGTGTGATTTTTCGACGGTATGATTTTTATTTTTCAATTTATTGCTTTTTTTCGATGTAACGATTTTCGACGGTATGATTTTTCGATGATATGACACGCTCCGCTTTGAAGTAGTTTTCCACATTAAGAGTAAATAAAAAGTTTATGTTCTAATTTATGTATTATGTACTATAAATGATACTCACCCAATAATGATACTCACTCAGATACTTAATCAATAAAGATTCATCAATTATCACTCGTTTCGTTTTGACATATTATGACAGCTGATACTAAGTTTACACCAGTATCTAATAGGTACATACTATACTTAATAGGTCGACTATGGTCGATGTAAACAGTTATCAAAAAAGTACGTACCAAATATTTGGTAGGATGATTTGCTACGTATCAAATTAGGTACGTACGGTGTGAACACTAAAATTTGGTATGACATTTAAAATAAAAATAACTAAACTTATTTTATAAATATATATTTATGTTTCATGTGATGTTTTTGCTGAAATTAAAATTAAAGAATTTTAGCAAGAATATAATAAATGTTTACAGTTTTTTATAAAAAAATATATTTGGAAATTCTTTTTTTCTAACCAAAAAACTAACAATGAAAAAGACGCGCTAAAAATTATTATATCATACCTAATTAATAAGAGTTTACATCACCGTAGCAAATTTAAAAAGTATGATGGTGAAAATGGCTAGCAAATTTGATACGTAGCAAATTAGATACTGGTGTAAACTTAGTATGAATTCAGCTAATTTGTATTTCGAAAATTTTATTGTCTTTAGTATAATTAAGTAATTATTATTACTGTAGTTACTTTTATTAAGTTAATTAATTTGTATTTAGTTAATTTTATTCTAAAAATTTTAGGAATACTGTTTTATAACAAAATTGGTAGTTGGTATAATGTTGACAAAATGATATCATTTTTAGGTCACAGAAATGTTGACAGTAGTTATCATAAAGGTATCTTTTTGATCTCCATAAACTGATCTCTTCAAAATGCTGTCAAAAAATTAACAATTTTCTGACTTCTAAAAGACACCATTTTTTAGTTAGCATTAAGATATCTTTCCGATGTTTATGCCGAGCGGGTTTTCATTGCTTTAATATACAGTTATTAATGAAATGTAAGTATTTTATTATTAAGCATTTTATTATATATATTTTTACTATTACATATATAAATAAGTTATATATAATATTTTTCATTGTTTTTTTTTAATATATGAACTTAATTTTAAGATAGATTAAATAAAACAAAAATAAAAGCTAGAAATAACACATTAGTATTGTAATTGATTATTGAATTATACAAAATGGCCAAAAGTATTGTTGGAATCAACATAGAAACCGGTAACATTCTACAATTTGAAAAAGGACGATGTGATCCTCATGAATGCGATATCAGTAATGGTCTAGAAACATCCAATAACGAATTCATTATTATAAACGCAGATGCTAATCATCAAGTGATTAATACTAGTTTATCGGTAATGAATATAGATAGTTTTCAGTTTTCTTTTGAATCTAAAGCAGAACTATATACACTGCTGAAATCATAGAATTTAGAACTATTGCTTCAAATGTGTATAGGTAACGACATCACAAAGTCAAAAAAACATATTTTTAATTGTTATCATTTATTTCATGCTTACAGAAAACTTCATAGACGTGGAAGCATTGAGGTTAAGGACAAATAATTTCAAAATAGAATTTTATAAAAATTCAAGTTGGAAATCAAATTAAATTGGATTATCATTTGACCAGATTTCATAGAAGAAGACAATGTTTTAAATCTTCAACCGGATTCCTTAAAGTCTATCCCCTCAAGCAAAAAGCAGCATTTTTGTACCAACCAGGACTCTTAGTGACAACGACACTAACAAAATCGCGAATTTGGATGTCAGTGTTTCATTAAACGAAAGTCATACTGGACTCCAAATTAAGTCGTTTTACAAAACAATCAACATTTTAAGCGACACTCTACGTAATTTGTTAGTAACTAAAATTTAATTTTTTATTTATTTAGAGCACTAGATATCATTAATATATTATAATTGTTATTGTTTAGTTAAAACACACTTTTTTGTTATCTATATGTTTATTACAACCGATCGATTTCGAAAGCTAAGCTTTCATTTTCAAGGATCGTTCTAAACTAAAAGTTACAAAAGTTGAAAATTAATATATAGTGACATTTTTGTAATTATAAATCTAAATGAAATCTAATAATAAGTTAAGACATTAAAGGAAGAATTATATAATCATAAAAATATTGAGAGAAGGATATATGATGCTGACTTTTTTTACTAGTTATTTAACCGAAAAATGGGGGAGGAGATGTTTTTATCAATTATGTAAAGTATTATAATAAACCATTCAAAATTATAAATCTAACAATTATTAATACTTAAGAGTAAATACCTATTCTTATTGAGATTATTGACAAGTGGTCACAATTTGTGTTTAAAAAGGGGAGGAGGTCTAAATATTGAAACAATAAATGTTATAAAAAAATTTTGTTCATTCATTGTTAATTATATAAACTTGAGGGTTTGTTGAAAGATCTACAAGATTAAATTATGTAATGATTTTGGAACTAAAGTATTTTGTGATATTAAGATTTAGGTATAAATTTTCAAAAAATATATTCAGAGATTAATTATTTTTACTACTAAACTAAATTATAAGATGTACAATCAAACAAAAAGCCAACTGAAAGGTAATAAAGTTATGGTTTTTGAACATAAGGTTCGATTTTTAAGGTTTATTTATTAATATTATTTGCAAAGTTGAAACAATGAAGAATAGATTTGACCGTTATCAGCATTCATTAGATTATTGTTTGATTGTATCTCTATGGATTCTATTATTTCTAAGCGGCGGTTGTCTGTGCATTCTTTTACTAATCTCAGGTTATCGATGTTGAATTCATGTGTCTTTGTGATCATGTGCTCTGCTACTGATGACACTGTTGGATTTTTCAGTCTTGTTGCTCTCTCATGTTCTTTGAATCTAGTGCCTATTGACCTTTTTGTCATACCAATATATACCGCTCCACAATCTTGGGTGTTGTATGTTATGGAGTAAATGCCTGATTTATGTGTTTTTTCTTCTCTGTCTTTTGTAGAGGTCAAACTACTTATTTTGCTGGTAGATTTTGTTATTACATCAAATCCTTTTTTGTGAAAAATATTGGACATAGCTTCGGTAAGACACGGTACATATGTCAACACGGCTCTGTTCTTTGTTGTTTTCTCGGATGCTTTTAAAGTTGTGATGTTATAACGATGTTTCTTTTTAACCATTTTGTGGAGAATCTGGTCTATCCATATTTGTGTATATCCGTTTTCATCTGCTATTTTGTAGATAGTTGACAACTCGTTCTGGTAATCTATTTCTTCCATTGGTATGTTTATCAGTTTATATACCATGCTATTGAACGCTGCTCTTTTGTGTTGTTTGCTATGGCTGGAGTTTGAAGTGATGAGTCTCGTTGTAGCTGTTGGTTTCCTGTATATTTTGAATCCTATGCTGTTGTCTAATTTACGGTAAAGGGTGACTTCTAAGAAAGGAATTTGGTTGTCTTTTTCTTCTTCGACGGTGAACTGGATCGCGGGTTCTCTAGAATTTAAAAAGGTGAGAGTATCTTTGATTTTTCAGTTATGGACAACGCAGAATATGTCATCTACATATCTGTGCCATATACGTGGAAATTCGTTAGAGAGGCTTAACTCTTTTTCAAAATAGCACATATATAGGTTAGCTATGAAACTCGATATTGGGTTGCCCATTGCTACTTCTTCATGACAGTAATAGAATTTGTCTCGAAATTTGACATAGTTTTGGTCTATACATAATTGGCACAGGTTTATATATAAGGATATTAATGGAATTAATATATTTTCTTTGAGCAACCATGCTTCAAGATAAAATATTGACTGTGCTTTAGGAATACTCGGGTACAGGGAGACGATGTCGAAGGAGACCATTATTTCATTTCGCTTTAATTTGATATCTTTTAGCTTTCTTGTTAATTCTATTGCGTTTTGAATGTCAAAGCCAACTGAAGGTTTTATGAGTTTAAATTTTTTATTAGCCATTTTGCAATTTTCGAGGTTGGTGCGTTAACATTGGACGCAATAGGTCTCATTAGGTTACCAGGCTTGTGAGTTTTTGGTAGGGCGTATAATATAGGGACTCTTGGGTTTGAAACTTTGAACGTGAGTGAGATGTGTTTGTTGTCTAATGTTATGGCTGCTTCTTTTGTGAGCTTAAGGACATCTGCGCACATGTGAGCTAGTGGTGATTTTGCGCATTCTTTGTAATCTCCCGTGTTAAGCATTTGAATAACTCGTTCATCGTACTCTTGTTTGTTAAGTATGATTATTGAGTTATTTTTATCTGCTTTAGTGAAAACTACGTCTTGCATCTTTTTAAGCTCGTTTAAAACACTATAAGGCTTAATGGTGGTCGGGATGTTTTGGGTTGTTGGGTTATGGTGTCTTACCGAAGCTATGTCCGTACCGTGTCTTACCGAAGCTATGTGTTTTTCGAACTGTCAAACTGTACACACGTACTTTTTTTAATTGTCTCGTATTTGTATTGTTTTTAATCAATTTATATAATTAAATGGTTATATTGAATATAAAAAACTATTGAAATTAGTAAATTAAGCCACAGCTTTATCGTATTTGTTTTGGTTTTATATGTGAATGTGTTTTTTATGTGACTTTTTATTGAAATAAAAATCGAACATCGTAACAACAACAATACTATTTTATGCAGCTGTCATCGCTGTCATTAGTGTTTTTTGATAATATTGAACTCATCGAAAAGTGAAATAAAACGAAAAAAAACTGGCATGTTGGGAATGTCAATATCACACAGGAATTGTGGTGGGCATTGCCACCCCGAAAATATAAATCCAGCCACAACGAAAGACTGTCGTATGTGTAAGCGGTCATTTCATTTACCGTGCTATGACGTCATTCAAAAGCCACTACAATTGTTTGTCAAAGCCAACATTGTATTTTTGTGTGATGCGTGCTTAGTTGCAATTGATGGTGAAGGTTCACCAGAAAGAAAGAGAAAAAATGGAAATGCAAATTCAATTTTGAAACAATCGACATTTACATCAAATGGCAAAGGGAATGTTACGCTGTCTCAACAGCCACCGCCAAACACAGCCACAGCAACAACAGTAACATCAAAGAAAATGCCAAACGAACAAATTTATGCATTGTTGACAACGATTTCGGGTAAAATGGATGCACAAACGAACAAAATCGATGATATTGGCAACAATTTGAATGAAGTTGAAAAAGTGGTTGTTGAAACAAGCGAAAAATCTGATGGTTTCATTAAATTGCTTCAAACCCGAGCAAACTTCACGGCCAATAATATGTTGTGTAATTTAGCAAAAGAACAATTCCATCCACTACAACAATCAACGTCAAATCAACCAATGTCACAACAAACGCCTAATAGTACACCGAAACCAAGTGTTCTTCGACCAAAATGTTCAACTATTGTTAAGTCAAATCTTACAGTGACACCACGACCAGAAAATCCAACTGAACGCAAACGGGAGAAGACAATTTCGCTTATCGATAATGCTACTGGAAATGCGATAACATCTGTGAAAGTTCCAACACCGAAACATGGTACAAAAGATATCGATATTGGGCGTCCAGTTGTGGCACGTACCTTAGTGGGAAGAAACTCAGCATCATCGCAAAAACCAAGTGAATTGCCAATGACACTTTGTGCATCAAACTTCCATCCAGAAACAACAACTGATGAGCTGGAAAATTACATCATCGATCACACCGAAGTAAAAGACAAAACGAAATTTAAATGCTCGAAATTGGTGAAAAAAGATGCTGATCTCACACAATTGACATATGTTTCATTCAAAATCGATGTTTCGCCTGAAGTTTATGAAATTTTGAAGCAGAAAGAGAATTGGCCGAAAACTAAAACTATTCGTGAGTTTCGTAAAGTCTCAACACCGAGGCCATCACTAAGCGATTTTATGCCACCAAGCAAATCAAAAGAGAACACAACAGCTGATATTGAAGTACACAATGAAAACCAAAAGCAGATAATGAGTGAAATTTTGAGCCGAAATGCAAACAATGTTGGCGATGGCAGCGGTAGCAGTGCAGATGCAAGCGGTAGCAGTGCAGGTGGATGCGGCAGCAAAAACAGCTCAGCAACATTTTCAAAAAACTAATTGCCAATTTGAAACGAAATTCAACGTAATTATTAAAATAACAGAAAACTATTGTTTTAATAATCAGAGTTATCAAAACAATAACAAATTTTTATTTCAACATTATTAGTTATTGAAATTAAAATTGGTTCGGATGTATCGTATTTTTCATTTCTCTTGTTCTCGAACGAAATATAAAAAGAAAGTAGTTTGCGCGTAACCTCCTTCTGCGTAGGTGGATTTAAAACATTCAAATAAGTGATTAAGTGCCGAACTTGTTTAGTGTATTGTGTAAAAGTTAGTGTATCAATAGTGTGTTTTACATTTACATTACATAAAATAAATAGCAAATTTCTTAGTAGTTTGAAAGTAAAAATGGATTCTACACTAACTGATTTCGAAAACAACCCATCATTTATATATATCACAGCCACAAGGAACTAATCAAATGAGTACACACGACCAAGATGAACGAAAAGATTTATTAAGATCTTGGAATTTTGAATTTATTTTTCCGAAATGTGTTGGTAAGTTTGTGTAATTTTAATTAAATTTATTTGAATCTAATTATTAGGCTTTTAGAAGAATGTGTTGATATCGAATGTTTACAACATTTTTGAGTACATCATGTGCAAAAATTGATGGAAGGATTTCCCTTGGGCTATGTAGTAAAATTTGAACACCAACTAATTATGTGGCAAAAGTCAAAATCAATAGTTTCAAATTCACCGGATGAAGATGTTTTTGCTACCGAGACTGATAACAAAACAATAGACGTGAGAGCCGTACTGAAACAGAGCAATTATGGCTTGGAAATTATTAACCAATATTATCTGACGAGAAAAATGACTGATTCTCAACGAAATTTTGTTGTTAACGTTATAATTGATTTTGTATACAGTAACAAAATCAAAATGTCAACGACCCGTGCAAAACAAATTGCTGATCAAATTGTGGAATTATTTGTTTGTGAGGAAATTGTAAGTTCTAACGTAATATTTCCCTGTAATATATAAGTATATATGTATACATATTTTGTATTTATATACTATAGTATATATATATATATATATATATATATATATATATATATATATATATATATATATATATATATATATATATATATATATATATATATATAAATATATATATATATATATATATATATATATATATATATATATATATATATATATATATATATATATATATATATATATATATATATATATATATATATATATATATATATATATATATATATATATATATATATATATTGTAACGATTCTTCGTTGGTTCTTTTCGATTATTGAGCAAATACGACAGTAAAAGACAGATCTTTAGTTAACAGAATCTCAAACTTTATTTGTCATCAAATTACAGCAGCTTCCGTTTTTCCTTACAATAAATTCCAGGGTCTCCAATTTATGTACGATGAACTGCTTTTCCACAATTTGAATCAATAATACTCGGAATCGTAAAATCTGTATTTACTATTCCACTAAGTTCAGATTCTTTTACTATTAGTACCCAGGCTCAAGTACCACCGATTATTCCTTATACTTTCGAATATTTGTAAAACACTTTTAATTGCAAAATTAAAAACTGACTCTCTGATATTTTTGTTTGCTTATTTATATCGAAAAATAAATAAATCGAATCTTCTATAATCCACTAGAAATCAATACTACGTAGTCTGTACATCTTGAATAGGCCACACCTGTTTTCATTCATACTTGCATTTGTATTAGCGAACTCAAATTTAATTTATGCAAAATGTATTAGGTAACTCCTTTTAATTCATTAATGTAAACATTTGTATAACAAATTTAATTTACATTAATTTATGCAATACAATTTGCAATACAAGTACAAGATTGAAAAAGGAGTTAACTTTTAATTCATGAATGAGTAAATAAAATTAACCCATTCTGGACGAAGTTTATTACATTGCCCTCCATTTAGTTTTGTTCGTCCCGAACAATATCAGATATCGCATTGGTGCTGTTACCTTGGTACGGTGCCAACCTTTGCAGATGTATCACTTTCATCTTGGTACGGGGTCCCTTTTGTATGCGGTAGATGACATCCTTAATTCGTTTGATTATTTTATATGGGCCTTCCCAATCTGGCTGCAGCTTGGGTGATCTTCCCTTAGTTCTTCTGGGGTTGTATAGCCATACCAATTCTCCTTCTTGAAAACCGCCACTATTTGCATTTATGTCGTACCTGGTTTTCATTTTGTCACTGGCAATCTTAATGTGGTCTCGAACCTGCTGATGGATTTTATTCATCTTCTCCCTTAGTTGTCCCACATAATCTGTTTTCGTGGATGCCAGACCTCCAGGGATGCCGAACTCGATGTCACTAGGAAGATGTAGTTCTCTTCCGAACATGATATTCGCTGGCGTTTCACTTGTCGTATCGTGCACTGCGCTACGATAGGCCATCAAGAATAACGGAAGATCCTTGTCCCAATTTCTTTGGTTGGCTTCTACTACCTTTGACAAATGTTCTTCCATGGTTCGGTTGAATCGTTCTACCATGCCATCCGACTGCGGGTTCATAGGTGTAGTTCGTGTTTTTCTAATGCCGAGTGTTCTGCACAGCTCTTCCATCAGTTGAGATTCGAAATTCCTTCCCTGGTCGGTATGCAACTCGAGCGGTGTTCCATATCTGCAAACCCATTCATTGACTAATGTTTCCGCGACCGTAACTGCTTCCTGGTTCGGTATTGCATAGGCTTTTGTAAAGTAATCAATGACCACCATGATGTATTTGTTACCTTTTGTCGTTTCCGGAAATGGCCCCGCGATGTCTATAGCAA